>SJXQ01012330.1:134264-167922 GCA_006408695.1 Aepyceros melampus
GCAAATCAATCAATGTAATACACCACATTAACAAATAGAAAAATAAAAGCCATATGATTATCTCAATAGATGCAGAGAAAGCCTTTGAAAAAATTCAACATCTATTTATGATAAAAAAAAAAACTCTCCAGAAAGCAGGAATAGAAGGAACATACCTCAACATAATAAAAGCTATATATGACAAACCCACAGCAACCATTATCCTCAATGGTGAAAACTTGAAAGCATTTCCCCTAAAGTTAGGAATAAGACAAGGGTGCCCACTTTCACCACTACTATTCAACATAGTTTTGGAAGTTTTGGCCACAGCAATCAGAGCAGAAAAAGAAATAAAAGGAATCCAAATTGGAAAAGAAGAAGCAAAACTCTCACTGTTTGCAGATGACATGATAGAAAACCTTCTACATAGAAAACCCTAAAGACTCCACCAGAAAATTACTAAAGCTAATTAATGAGTATAGTAAAGTTTCAGGATATAAAATCAACACACAGAAATCCCTTGGATTCCTATACACTAATAATGAGAAAATAGAAACAGAAATTAAGGAAACAAGTCCATTCAGCATTGCAACGAAAAGAATAAAATACTTAGGAATATATGTACCTAAAGAAACTAAAGACCTATATATAGAAAACTATAAAACACTGGTGAAAAAAATCAAAGAGGACACTAATAGATGGAGAAATATACCATGGTCATGGATTGGAAGAATCAATATAGTGAAAATGAGTATACTACCCAAAACAATCTACAGATTCAATGCAATCCCTATCAAGCTACTAACTGTATTTTTCACACAGCTAGAACAAATAATTTCACAATTTGTACGGAAATATAAAAAACCTTGGATAGCCAAAGCAATCTTGAGAAAGAAGAATGGAACTGGAGGAAACAACTTGCCTGACTTCAGGCTCTACTATAAAGTCAGAGTCATCAAGACAGTATGATACTGGCACAAAGACAGAAATACTGATCAAGGGAACAAAATAGAAAGCCCAGAGAAAAATCCACGTACCTATGGACACCTTATCTTTGACACAGGAGGCAAGAATATACAATGCAGAAAAGATAATCTCTTTAACAAGTGATGCTGGGGAAACCAGTCAACCACTTGTAAAAGAGTGAAACTAGAACACTTTCTAACACTATACACAAAAATAAACTCAAAATGGATTAAAACCTAAACGTAAGACTGGAAACTATAAAACTCCTAGAGGAGAACATAGGCAAAACACTCTCCAACATAAATCACAGGAGGATCCTCTATGACCCACCTCCCAGAATATTGGAAATAAAAGCAAAATTAAACAAATGGGACCTAATTAAAATTAAAGCTTCTGCACAAAAATGGAAACTATAAGCAAGGTGAAAAGATAGCCTTCAGAATGGGAGAAAATGATAGCAAATGAAGCAACTGACAAAAAAATTAATCTCAAAAATATACAAGCAACTCTGGCAGCTCAATTCCAGAAAAATAAACCACCCAATCAAAAAATGGGCCAAAGAGCTAAACAGACATTTCTCCAAAGAAGACATACAGATAGCTAACAAACACATGAAAATATGCTCAACATCACTCATTATCAGAGAAATGCAAATCAAAACCACAATGATGTACCATTTCACGCCAGTCAGAATGGCTGCTATCCAAAAGTCTACAAGCAACAAATGCTGGAGAGGGTGTGGAGAAAAGGGAACCCTCTTTCACTGTTGTTGGCAATGCAAACTAGTACAACCACTATGGAGAACAGTGCGGAGATTCCTTTAAAAAACTGGAAATAGATCTGCCATATGACCCAGCAATCCCATTGCTGGGCATACACATTGAGGAAACCAGAATTGAAAGAGACACGTGTACCCCATTGTTCATCACAGCACTGCTTAATATAGCCAGGAAATGGAAGCAACCTAGACGTCCATCAGCAGATGAGTGGATAAGAAAGCAGTGGTACATATACACAATGGAGTATTACTCAGCCACTAGAAAGAATACATTTGAATCAATTCTAATGAGGTGGATGAAACGGGAGCCTATTATACAGAGTGAAGTAAGCCAGAAAGAAAAACACCAATACAATATACTAATGCATATATATGGAATTCATAAAGATGGTAATGATAACCCTGTATGAGAGACAGAAAAAGAGACACCAATGTGCAGAACAGTCTTTTGGACTCTGTGGGAGAGGGCGAGGGTGGGATGATTGGGGAGAATGGCATTGAAACATGTATACTATCATATGTGAAATGAATCGCCAGTCCAGTTTTGATGCATGATACAAGATACTTGGGGCTGGTGCACTGGGATGACCCAGAGGAATGGTGTGGGGAGGGAGGTGGGAGGGGGGTTTAAGAGGAGAACACGTGTACACCCGTGGCAAGTCATGTTGATGTATGGCAAAACCAATACAATATTGTAAAGTAATTAGCCTCCAATTAAAATAAATAAATTTGTTTTTTTTTTTTTAAAGAAATGCCTCTAAAGATGATTCAGAGTCATTGAGAAGAGGTCAAGTTATGTTTAGCTCATACCAAACATAATTCCTTGCTGAAATCTCTCTTTTGTTTCTCTTATAGGTCTTTTTCATTGAGTCCATTTGTAATGACCCTGACGTCATTGCAGAAAACATCAGGGTAAGGAGTACCAGTCACCTTTTCTTTCCTTCTTATTTTGTCTCAGATTTGGATCATACCTAGAAATATCTCTGTAGTTAAAGGAGGTATTTTTCCATTAGTTTCTCCTGCCACTTCCTATAGGAAGTATTCCTTCACCATCCTGTCATACAATGATTCTGTGAAATTCTTCTTAGTACTGGAGAGAGGAAACTAAGTTTCCACGGGGAGCAGTAAGTTGCCAAGAGTTCATACAGCTGGGAAGAGACAGAACTGGTGCTGAACCTCAGGTCTGTCTATCTGTCTTGAAAGCTCTTTTTTCTGTCCCACAGTTTGTATCAAATTTATCACTGCTCTTAGATTCCAGGTATGTGGTCTAGATTTAGAACACTCACCACATTTTATTGTTTCCTATTTCATCAAATTACTTTATCTTGGGGACAGAGAAGACCTTAAAGATCACTTCCTTCAATGTTTCATCAGAAACTTGAAATCTTAGCTAAATGTTTGTCTAGATTTTCTTTTTGTATCTCCAATTATGAGGCTCACTGCCTTCATTAAATGCAGTAAAATCAAGCTGAAATCTGACTCCCTGTAATCTCCACTCATTGGTCCTATTTTTGCCTCTTGAGGCATAGAATATGTCCAAATCCTCTCTTTCCTTTTCATCCATCCACCTGTCCATCCGTTTCTTGATTAAACATAAATTGAATCCATATACTTGGACTAAACCATTTGGGGCATTAGAGACAGAAATAGCTAAAGAGAGTCCAGCCTTGAACTAACAGTCTAGTGAGGGAGATTGACAACATAAGAGATATAACTCTGTGAGATCAGTGCTGAGATAAACGAACAAAGGAGGCTGTGGAAGGCTGTTGAGGAACTAACCTTGCATAAGAAGGCTTCTTCTTCAAGATAACAGCTGACCTGCATCTTGAAGAATGAATAGGCATTTGGCAGGTAAAGAATGGAAAATAATGGAATGGCATATACTAAGTATGGTGTCTTAGGGGAACTAGAAATAGCTTAGATTGGCTAAAGCAAAGTGTGTGGAGGACTAGAAGAGCAATGGGAGATGAGGATGAAGAAATCATTCAGGGCACAATCATAACAAGCCATGTGTCACCTGCTAAAATATTTCATACGCAAACCCAAAATATTTTACCACTAGTGCCACCTGCAAACCCAAAATATTTCATACTTTATCCTAAAAGATATGAAGAAATAGCGAAGGGTTTCAAGTAGAGGAATTCCATATTCAGGTGTGCACATTAGAGCTATCCTTCTTGCTACTAGTAAGGGAAAGTAAACTGTAAACAGAGTAACTTGTCACAAAGCTAGAGTGAGCATCCAAGGAAGAGAGAATGGAGGTCATTTGGGGAGATATTTAGAAGATATAGTGAGGTATACAGAAGGTATATACCTTCTAAGAGGTGGAGGTGATAGAAAGAGACACATCTAGTATGACTCTCAGATTCATTTAAGGCTCAGAAGTGAAAGGCAAATGAGAAAAGGAAAGATATATCCAATTGTATGCAGAGTTCCAAAGAAGAGCAAGGAGAGATAAGAAAGCCTTCCTCAGTGATCAATGCAAAGAAATAGAGGAAAACAACAGAATGGGAAAGACTAGAGATCTTTTCAAGAAATTAGGGATACCAAGGGAATATTTCATGCAAAGATGGGCTTGATAAAGGACAGAAATGGTATGGACCTAAAGAAGCAGAAGATATAAAGAAGAGGTGGCAAGAATACACAGAAGAACTATACAAAAAAGATCTTTCTGACCAGATAACCACGATGGTGTGACCACTCACTTAGAGCCAGACATCCTGGAATGTGAAGTTAAATGGGCCTTAGGAAGCATCACTATAAACAAAGCTAGTGGAGTTGATGGAATCAGGAAAAGAGTAGGTCAAGGCTGTATATTGTCAGCCTGCTTATTTAACTTCTATGCAGAGTACATCATGAGAAATGCTGAGCTGGATGAAGCACAAGCTGGAATCAAGATTGCTGAGAGAAATATCAATAACCCCAGATATGCAGATGACACCATACTTATGGCAGAAAGCAAAGAAGAACTAAAGAGCCTCTTGATGAAAGTGAAAGAGGAAAGTAAAAAACTTGGGTTAAAACTCAACATTCAGAAAACTAAGATCATGGCATTCAGTCCCATCACTTCACGGCAAATAGATGGGGAAACAATGGAAACAGTGACAGACTTTATTTTCTTGGGCTCCAAAATCACTGCAGATGATGACTGCAGCCATGACATTAAAAGACACTTGCTCCTTGGAAGAAAAACTATGCCCAACCTAGAGAGCATATTAAAAAGTAGAGACATTACTTTGCTGACAAAGGTCCATCTAGTCAAAGCTATGGTTTTTCCAGTAGTCATGTGTGGATGTGAGAGTTGGACTATAAAGAATGCTGAGCACCAAAGAATGTATGCTTTTGAACTGTGGTTGGAGAAGACACTTGAGAATCCCTTGGACAGCAAGGATATCCAACCAGTCCATCCTAGAGGAAATCAGTCCTGAAAATTCATTGGAAGGACTGATGCTGAAGCTGAAACTTCAATACTTATGCAAAGAACTGAGTCATTTGAAAAGACCCTGATGCTGGAAAAGATTGAAGGCAGGAGGAGAAGGGAGCGACAGAGGATCAGATGGCTGGATGGCATCACCGACTCAGTGGACATGAGTTTGAGTAGACTCCGGAAGTTGGTGATGGACAGGGAGGCCTGGCGTACTGCAGTCCATGGGGTTGCAGTCAGACATGACTGAGTGACTGAACTGAACTCAACTGACTATGTAGATGATAATGCCATTCACTGAGATGTAGAATATGGGTAAAGAAGTTAGATCCTAAGGGACTAATCCCTTAGGATGCCAGCCCTTCAGAAATCTAAAGCCAACATATGCTAAGTTATCCCAGTAAACACTTGATACATGTAAGCCATTATGACCCCTGGTCAAGATCTCCTGTTCCTCTTTTTCTACCATTTCTCACACCACAATTTCCAGTCCACTTATAAATCATTATCTTAAACTGTGTACTCTAGAACTGAATATAATATAACAGACCTTCTTTGAGCACACAGATAAGGAATGAGGGGTTATACTGTTCAGATTCTCTTCAACTGTCTGATTTTGTAAACTTGAGCAAAGCCCCTCTCTAAGTCTCAATCTCCTCATCTTTATGATGAGGGATATTGTACTCAGTGAACTCTAAGAGCTCTTCCCAAGGGCACTGTCAGAATCTCTGTCTCCCATGGTTCTTTCTCCCTTCTTCCAGCAAGTGAAACTTGGCAGTCCTGACTATATAGACTGTGATCGTGAAAAGGTTCTGGAAGATTTTCTAAAGAGAATAAAGTGCTATGAGGTCAACTACCAACCCTTGGATGATGAACTGGATAGGTAAGAGCCCAGTACCACAAAGTATAGGTCTGGATTCTTAGCCTGCTTTTGATGTCTTATAGGACCTGAAGAAATGCCTTCCCTCTCTGGGCCTCAAGTTTATTTGTAGCATCAGGGAGCCACACTTGATCTGTCTTCAAGGGCCCTCCCATCTCTAATTATCCATGACATGGTGATTCTTTGATGTGTAAGGTGTTCACAAAGGAATTGAAGTAATGTTTTACTGAACAATATGGACATATTAGGACCCTGGTCTCTGGGGTAAAATGCCTCTCCCCTATGGTTGTTACTATTGTGTTCTCAAAAGTATTCTTCACATATGGATGACACTTCAGTTTCCAAAAGTGTTCACCTTTTTTTTTTTTTCATCGAATGCCCTTGGCACTCCAGTTAAGGAGGCTAAAATAGGTCTTAGATCACAAATTTTTAAGAAGAGGAAATTGCATCTTAGGGAGCTTGAGCTTGCTCAATCTTCTACCACATAAAGCTAGGATTTTAATCACACATTCTGTCTCTTAATCATGTCTTTTTGCACAATGCACATGTACCTTTTTCCGTCACTATGTATTTGACTTCTTTGGACTGTGGTGTATATAGGGGGTGTAAATAAGGGCAAGAAAAGTAGGTTGTATACTCAGGTAGCTTCCATAGTGTCTTGATATATGATAAGATACATGAAAAATATGAAACTTTCATTCATAATACCAACTAAAGATTGGAGACGTGTTAGCTGGAAGTACAGGGAAAATGTTAGCTTTAGACATAAGGTGTTCCCAGAAGCTCGCTGTCTTTCAAAATAGATTGTGATGAGAAGAGACCTTCGTCACTCAGACCCTCTGGGCCTCAAGTAAAAAGTATAAGGAGGCTGCTAATAGTCATCACCACTCTAAGAAGTTTAAAGAGCATCCTTCCAGCTTTGTCCAACCAAAATCCTCAAGGTGAACATTGTTACTGCTTCACTTCTTAGTTGGGGAAACAGACATAGAGCAGGGAAAGGGCTTACCTGAGGCCACACAATGATTCAGTAGCAGAATATATACTCAAATTCTTATCTTCAAACTTCCATCATGGTTATCCCCTCCCACATACCTATATATCATAAAAAGTGTCACATGATACTCAGTGCAAGGGGCATGACCTTATGTATGATTGTGAATATTGTTCACTGTGTCAGGTCAAGGGTACAATTGTTTTTCTCATCAAGGCATCTGTGCTGGAGTCAGGGAAACTTTTTCAAATTTCCACAAAGGCACTATATGAGAAGTTTGAAGGAGGAGCGCTAAAGTGAAAGAACAACATTGAGAAAACTCTAGCCTTTGGCCTACACTTCTACAGGTGCTCAGTGTTTCATGAATCAGTTCAGGTCTGAAGATAACTGATTCTGAAAGTTGGCTTTATCTAATCATTTTTCCATCAACAGACATTTACAATCCATGAGCAAGGCCCAAACCTAGTTGTGCACTAAGAATCCAAAGAGAGATAGACTATCTGCTCTGATAGAATGACCACTTGGTTGAAGAAGACAATGAATATGCAGCTGGCCAGAATTTGGGGATGGTAAAGCAAGTGGGGTGGGGAAACACAGAAGAGGGGATTCAGTCCAACTTGGAGGAAAAGATCTGGAAGAGCATGTTTACCAAGTATTTAGGGCACCAGCAAGGTAGAGACTACCAAAAATTAGAAATAAAAAAAAGACGATCTTGAAAGCTTTTGATACTTTGTATTGGGTTGGCCAGAAAGTTTGTTTGGGTTTTTCTGAACGAACTTTCTGGCCAACACAATATTTCAAAAAATAGCATCAAGGTAGTGAAAACAGAAAAGATCTAACCAGAACTCAGTAGAACCTCCTCATATTATAATATAGCTTATAATTTTTAGTATAAAAATGTCTCTCCCATCAGGAAGCTTCCATAAGCCTCTTATCCTCATTCATCAGAGGGCAGACAAAATGAAAACCACAAGCACAGAAAACTAAAAAAACTGATTACACGGACCACAGCCTTGCCTAGCTCAATGAAAATATGAGCTATGCCATGTAGGGCCACCCAAGACGGACAGGTCATGGCGAAGAAGACACACAAAACATGGTCCACAGGAGAAGGAAATGACAAAACACTTCAGTATTCCTGCTTTGAGAACCCCATGAACAGTATGAAAAAGCAAAAAGACGTGACACTGAGAGATAAACTCACCAGGTCGGTAGGTGCCCAATATGCTACTGGAGAAGAATGGAGAAATAACACCAGAAAGAATGAAGAGATGGAGCCAAAGTAAAAACAATGCCCAGATGTGGATGTGACTGGTGATGGAAGTAAAGTCTGATGCTATAAAGAACAATATTGCACAGGAATCTGGAATATTAGATCATGAATCAAGGTAAATTGGAAGTGGTCAAATAGGAGACAGCAAGAGTGAACATCGACATTTTAGGAATCAGTGAATAGGAATAGATTGGAATGGCCAATTTAATTCAGATGACCATTATTTCTACTACTAGGTGCAACAATCCCTTAGAAGAAATGAATTAGCCCTCAAAATCAACAAAAGAATCCAAAATGCAGTACTTGGATGCAATCTCAAAAACGACAGAATGATCTCTGTTCATTTCCAAGGCAAACCATTCAACATCACAGTAATCCAAGTCTGTGCCCCAACCACTAATTGCTGAAGAAGCTGAAGTTGAGTGGTTCTATGATGACCTACAAAACCTTCTAGAATTAACACCAAAAAGAGATGTCCTTTTCATCATAGGGGACTAGGATGCAAAAGTAGGAAGTCAACAGACACCTGGAGTAACAGGCAAGTTTGGCATTGGAGTACAAAATGAAGCAGGGAAAAGGCTAACAAAGTTTTGCCAAGAGAATACACTGGTCATAGCAAACACCTTTTTCCAACAAAGCAAGAGACAATGCTACACATGGACATCACCAGATGGTCAACACTGAAATCAGATTGATTATATTCTTTGCAGCCAAAGATGGAGAAGCTCTACACGGTCAGCAAAAACAAGACCGGAGCTGACTGTGGCTAAGATCATGAACTCCTTATTGCCAAACTGAGACCTAAATCGAAGAAAGTAGGGAAAACCACTAGACTATTCAGGTATGACCTAAATCAAATCCCTTACAAATGTACAGTGAAAGTGACAAACATATACAAGGGGTTAGATCTGATTGAGTGTCTGAAGAACTATGGATAGAGGTTCATGACATTGTACAGGAGACAGTGATCAAGACTATCCCCAACAAAAAGAAATGCAAAAAGGCAAAATGGTTGTCTGAGGAGGCCTTACAAATAGCTGAGAAAAGAAGAGAAGCTAAAGGCAAAGGAGAAAAGGAAAGACATACCCATCTTAATGCAGAGTTCCAAAGAATAACAAGGAGAGATAAGAAAGCCTTTCTCAGCGACCAAGGCAAAGAAATAGAGGAAAACAATAGAATTGGAAAGATTAGAGATCTCAAGAAAATTAGAGATACCAAGGAATATTTCATGCAAAGATGAGCACAATAAAGGACAGAAATGGTATGGACCTAACAGAAGCAGAAGATATTAAGAAGAAGTGGCAAGAATACAAAGAAGAACCATTAAAAAAAAGATCCTAATGACCCATATAACAGCAATGGTGTGATCACACCTAGAGCTAAACATCCTGGAGTCTGAAGTCAAGCAGACCTTAGGAAGCATCACTATGAACAAAGCTAGTGGAGGTGACAGAATTTCAGCTGAGCAATTTTAATTCCTAAAAGATGGTGTTGTTAACATGCTGTACTCAATATGCCAGCAAATTTGGAAAACTAAGTAGTGACCACAGGAGTGGAAAAGGTCAGTTTTCATTCCAATCACAAAGAAAGGCAATGCCAAAAACTACCACACAATTGCACTCATCTCACACACTAGCAAAGTAATGCTCAAAATTCTCCAAACAAGGCTTCAACAACATGTGAACCGTGAACTTCCAGATATTCAAGCTGGATTTAGAAAAGGCAGCGGAACTAGAGATCAAATTGCCAACATCTCCTGGATCATAGAAAAATCAAGAGAATTCCAGAAAAGCATCTACTCCTGCTTTATTGACTACATCAAAGCTTTTGACCATGTGGATTACAATAAACTCTGGAAAATGCTTAAAGAGTTAGGAATACCAAGCCACCTTACCTGCCTCCTCAGAAATCTGTATGCAGGTCAAGAAACAACAGTTAGAACAAGACATGGAACAATGGACTGGTTCCATGTCAGAAAAGGAGTATATCAAGGCTGTATATTGTCACCTTGCTTATTTAACTTGTATGCAGAGTACACTATGTGAAATGCCAGGCTGGGTGAAGCACAAGCTGGAATCAAGATTGCTGGGAGAAATATCAATGACCTCAGATATTCAGAAAACACCACCCTTACAGCAGAAAGCAAAAAGGAACTAAAGAACCTCTTGATGAAAGTGAAAGAGGAGACTGAAAAGTTTGCTTAAAGCTCAGCATTCAGAGAACTAAGATCATGGCATCCACCTCATCACTTCATGGTAAATAGATGGGGAAACAATGGAAACAGTGACAGACTTTATTGGGCCCCAAAATCACTGCAGATGGTGACATTAAAAGACACGTGTTCCTTGGAAGAAAAGCTATGCCCAACCTAGGCAGCATATTAAAAAGCAGAGAGATTACTTTGACGACAAAGGTCCATCTAGTCAAAGCTATAGTTTTTCCAGTAGTCATGTATGGATGTGAGAGTTGGACTATAAATGAAACTGTGCACCAAAGAATTGATGCTTTTGAGTTGTGGTGCTGAAGAAGACCCTTGAGAGTCCCTTGGACTGCAAGGAGATCCAACCAGTCAATCCTGAAGGAAATCAGTCCTGAATGTTCATTGATGCTGAAGCTGAAGCTCCAATACTTTGGTCACCTGATGTGAAGAACACACTCATTGGAAAAGACCCTGATTCTGGGGAAGATTGAAGGCAGGAGGAGAAGTGGATAATAGAGGATGAGATGGTTGGATGGCATCACTGACTCGATGGACATTAGTTTGGGTAAACTCCGGGAGTTGGTGATGGACAGGGAGGCCTGATGTGCTGCAGTCCATGTTGTTGCAAAGAGCCCAACAAGACTTAGCAACTGAACTGAACTGATAATTTTTATTTTAAATTATAAATGATGGGGGTATGCCAAGTAGAAGTAGAAAATGTCATAGTTTTGATGTGAACTACCTCTAAATGATTCACATGATCCTGGGCTTAAAAAAATCTTTGTAGAGAGAGTGAATATACTGACTCTTGGAGGATAGATGAATAGGAGCTCAGCTTTGGAAACCAAGGAAAGAACATCTTTTCAGGGAAAGAGAATAGTATCTTGTAAAGGTCTAGGTAAGTCTGAATAAAAAGAGGAGTACAGAGAATATTTCAGCAAAAGCATTAAGGCTGAAATGAAACAAAGTTATGGACATGGGACACTGAGGTGAGGCCAAGCACAGCCAAGGTATGAAGGCACCTAGAATGTCAGAATAAGCTAAGGAATTTAGAATTTATCCTGTGCCACTCAGAACCTAGTGTCAGGAACAAAACAAGGTGACATCAGACATTTTCCACCTAGGCTCTAAGAGTCATAGGTTGAAGAGTTTGACTTCAGGCAAATCACTTCCTCTCTCTGTGTTTCAGTTTCCTCACCTATAAAACAGAGATTATAGTCTCCACTTCCTAGGATGGCTATGAGGATTTATGCAATTTAAAACCTCCCACGCCTGCCAGATGCACACACACACACACACACACACACACACACACACGAAATGCTCAGCAAATGCAAATGGCCTATGAGATGGAGGCAGTCAGGGACAGGCAGTCAGGCACAGTTGGCAGCTGCTTTTTTTTTTTTTTTTTTTTCTTTATGCAATAGATGTTTATATCAGAATATTAGGTGAGTTCTATTTTAAAATGTATTAGAAGAGCTGGATAATTTAAAGGGCCCACCCTTGCCAGAGTTCTTTAGTGACATGAAGAGATCTCTAGCTATTTCAGATATTTTTAAAGCATATTTGTAAGCATGACAGCAGATGCTCTGACCCTCAGACCTGAAAGAACAGGGACCATACCCTGTACCTGACTGCCTGTCCCTGACTGCTTCCAACATCTCATAGGCCACTTGCATTTGTTTCCTGCTTGACTGTTGGAAGATTACTGTTTCTCTCTCAGTACATCAGCAGTGTGAACCACAGAAGAGAGAATACTAGATGCATGGAGTGTAATGAGTGAAAGTAAAAACACAGTCTGGCTCAAACTGAGACTGAGGAAAGGAGACAAAGGGAGATGGTAGCAAGCAGTGAGCTCCTCAGGGTGGCCAGCAACCAAGTTTCTAGAACAGGTATGCAGAACAATGCAAAGCTAGAGGAAAGGTGAGAGCTGTGTTATGGAGTAGGCTTGAAGGCAGGCTGTGTGGTTGGGGTTTTGTCTTGGGATCAGCCTCTCCAACATCAGCTCCTGCTTGGACTGGCCCAGACACCTGTCCTACATCAAGATCTTCGACGTGGGCACACGCTACATGGTGAATCGTGTGCGGACCATATCCAGAGCCGCACAGTCTACTATCTCATGAACATTCACGTCACACCCCGCTCCATCTACCTATGCCGGCATGGTGAGAGTGAACTCAACCTCAGAGGACGCATTGGAGGTGACTCTGGCCTCTCAGGTCGGGGCAAGCAGGTAGGGAAGGCCCCATGCATTCTGAAACTTTGGCTGGGCTGGTTCAAGTGGGCCACAAGTTGGTGGGGTGGCTGCTGACTGGGTCCTGAGGGTGGAGGGACTCAGTGACAAGGTAAAAGCAGGTTCTGGCCACTCCTGCTCTTCCACCCCATTAGCCACTCAGGCTTGACCCATCTTTGCATGGCTTCCATGTGCCACCAGCAACTCTGATACTTTGGTCCTGGCACACCAGGCCTTCCCAGACCACTTGCTCCTCCAACTCCATTAAAATAAGCACTGTCTCTCCTGCCTAACTGGTCCTCTCATTTTTCTCATAACTCTGTGTCTTCATTTGTGCAGTTTCTGCCATGGAGGCTGCCCTCCTCTGTCCTTTCTGTCAGCTGGTGACCATCCTTTGCACAGACAGCTGCCCTGAAGAGCCCCACACTTGAATCCATCTTTTCCTGCATTACTCAGGGCTGATGCTATGCTCCCAAACCCCCACTGCAGGTCATCATAGAATTGACTTTTGTCCCCTACCAGTCACCACTTCTTTCCTGCCCTCCCTTCTCCACATTTTCCAGGACCCATCTCCTGCTCCATGGGCTGATCCAGGAAGCCCTCCCCTGTCCTCTCTTGCCCTCCCAGGCAGGTCACTTGGGCTCCATACCCTCCAGTTCTGGCCCATCTCTGACCTTCATGGTGGGAGTCTCTTTTCTGAGTGAGTGAGTGAAAGTCGCTCAGTCGTGTCCGATTCTTTGAGACCCCATGGACTATACAGTCCACGGAATTCTCCAGGCAAGAATACTGGAGTGGGTAGCCTATCCTCTCTCCAGAGGACCTTCTTGACCCAGGAATTGAACTGGGGTCTCCTGCACTGCAGGCGCATTCTTTAAAACTGAGCTATCAGGGAAGCCAATGGTGGGAGTCTCTTCTTTCTAGTCAAGAATAATGACCTGCATGTTATACATGCTGCCCAAATAAAGAGACACATTTTCCTGTGTTTGGCCTTCTCCCTGGGATTGCTAAAGAGGATTCCCAGGTGGCTCAGTTGATAAAGAATCTGTCTGCAGTGCAGGAGACCCGGGTTCACTCCCTGGGTTGGGAAGATCCCCTGGAGAAGGGAATGGCAACCCACTCCAGTATTCTTGCCTGGAGAATTCCATGGACAGAGAAGCCTGGCTGGCTACAGTCCATGGGGTCACAGAGATGGACACGACTGAGTGACTAACATTTTCTCTTTCACTAGGCTTGTTAACATAGGTATTGTTCTTGCTAGGAGGATGACTTGGGGTGGGATAAGAGGGAAATGAGGTGCAAGAGGGAAGGAGCTCCCTCTTTTATTGGACACCTCTGCACATTCATGGCACCATTTACTTCCACATGTGTGGCCTCATTTAATCTTCACAACTCTGTGGCGTTGGCATTACCATCACTGATTTATGGAGGAGGAGGCTGAGGCCCAGGCAGGAACAGAAAGTGGCCTCTGGTCACACATTCAGTAAAGGACAGAGCCAGGACTGAAAACCCAGCCTTCCTGCTTGCCCCTCAGCCTCCCCCACTGCAGAGCTGGCAGTGTTGCAGGCAAGTCATCATACCAGAAGCCTCAGTCCTACTGGCTCATTTTCTATTACTTTCAGACTGGCAGTATCCTCTCAAGGTGGACTCTGCTGCTGCTGCTGCTAAGTCGCTTCAGTCGTGTCCGACTCTGTGCGACCCCATAGATGGCAGCCCACCAGGCTCTCCCGTCCCTGGGATTCTCCAGGCAAGAACACTGGAGTGGGTTGCCATTTCCTTCTCCAATGCATGAAAGTGAAAAGTGAAAGTGAAGTCGCTCAGTTGTGTCCGACTCTTAGCGACCCCATGGACTGCAGCCCACCAGGCTCCTCTGTCCATGGGATTTTCCAGGCAAAAGTATGGAGTGGGGTGCCATCGCCTTCTCTGAAGGTGGACTCTGACTTCTGACTATTACCTCTCTCACTCCTCAGAGCAGAATCAGAGGCCATAGAGATGCCACCCAAGCCTGTGGCACCACCTACAGCCAGAGGTCTCTTGGTTGGGGCTGTCCATGGCCTTGCCCACACAACTAAGCACCCGGTTTGGACACGTGGCCATCTCCATACAACATGCCTCCTTAAACAGAAATGTGTACATGTACATGCACATGCCTGGCTCCAACTTTCATGCTAAAGAGCACAGTGCAACGTGCATGGTTTCCGAAGTATTTTCCAACTGTCATCCACAATGGAGCACAGTAGCTCTCGCTATGTAACAGAGAGCACTCTGGTGGCTCCCCATCTACTATGTAATGTGACACTCACAGAGACCAGGCTGAGTGAGCTAATGCTGTTTGCATGTTATAGTCAGGAGATACAAAGCCAGGGTGGGCCCAAGATATGCCCCAGGCCACAAGAGACCCTGTGAGGGAGGCGGGGTAGATTAAACCCCATCACTTGTCTCCCAATCAGGACTCCTTCCACCAGAGCAAACTGTTGACTCATAATCCATAATTAGAATGTGTGGATACAATGCCTGTATTTGTACATAAAAATGTGTGCCTGTATCTGTACATTTGTGCAGATGTTCCCCACACATCATCTGTGATTAAAAACATGCTTATCTGCAGAAGAAGAGTGAATCAGTTGCTCATATGCACTTCTGCAAACCTAAGTGGTTCTTTTTGGTGCTGTCACTGTTTCCCTCACTGGATGGGCTGTGTCTTTATATATATATATACACTTATTTTAATTAGAGGCTAATTACTTTACAATATTGTATTGGTTTTGTCATACATCAACATGAATCCGCCACAGGTGTACATGAGTTCCCCATCCTGAACCCTCCTCCCATTTCTCTCCCCATACCATCCCTCTGGGTCATCCCAGTGCACCAGGCTATGTCTTGAGAACTGGCCACCCCAGCACCCAGCACATGGCCACCATACTCAGTAAATATTTGAATACCCTTAGAATCTTAGTACCAGGTCCCTTGCTCAAGCAATGACCTTTCACAAGGTCAAAGAGAAATGTCCCCCACATCCCACCCATACACACATCCAGACCACACTCAGAGTACCCAGAATCCTAGAATTTCCTGCCCAGAGTCTGCTTCCAGTAGCTATATGGGGCCTGTCCCAGAGTCTGTTCATGTGAGAACAGGACATGTCATAAAATTTTTCACACCTAGGAAAAGGAATGACCAAGGAGTCACTGTTTGTATGTCATGGGGATTGGTGGAGATAGAGTATAGACAGAATTTGTTCCTGAGACTGGATTATCCATAAGCATGTACTTAAGATGTCTAGGAGTACAGGATGGAGCAGAAATGGGAAAAGAGAGGTGAACTATAAGTGGAGTGCTTCCATTTGTACTTTTGTCCCAAGCCCACAAATGTTAGAAGTGAGCCGTTTGAATGAATAACCAAGTAGGAGGTTCTATGAACAAGCTTCAGTGAACACACACACACACATATGCACATATACACACATAAATACACATATTCTTTTCTATTCCCTTGATCCTTAGTCATGTGGGCAAGAATATGACTTTTTGTAAATCTGAAACATTTGAACTGTACTCCTCCTTGTTCATTATCACTCCATTATTTGTGGTAGATCTAAATTTATTCTCACGGCCACTTTGTTTTCTTTCATCTCTCTTTCTCCCATCCTCTCCTCCTTTGCACCCCCACTCCTCAGTATGCCTATGCCCTGGCCAATTTCATTCAGTCCCAGGGTATCAGCTCATTGAAGGTGTGGACCAGCCACATGAAGAGGACTATCCAGACAGCTGAAGCCTTGGGCGTTCCTTATGAGCAATGGAAGGCCCTGAATGAGATTGATGCGGTGAGATGGAGGGGGATGGATTCCCTGGTGGGTGGTGACTCTAGACTTATCCCCTGGGTTGCCTTTGCTCTGGCTCATATGCAGAACCTAATTAACTCAACAAACTTTTCTTGTGCTAACACTGTTCTGTGCCTTGGGGATCCAGTGAAGTCCAGAACAGACAAGGTCTTCAGTCTCATGGAGCCCGAAGTTAGACAGTGAATAAGACATTGCATTGCATGCAACAAAAGTTTGTGAGAGGGGAAATACAAGGATCTATAAGGGTCCCAGAAGGTGAGGATATTCTTGACAAGACAGTGGTAGAAGATTTAGAAGGAAAGTTTCCTAGAAGCAGGCAAAATGGACTGGGGTAAGGGAATACTTTTAGTTCAAGGAATAGGGAACAGTTCATGTGAAAGCCCAGAGGTGATAATAGAGCATGGCATGTTCAGGGAACTGAGGGAAAATAGCAGAGAGTCTGAGATAGTGATTGTAAGGTCTGGAGAACAGGGAGATGAGGTTGGAAAAGAAGAGAGCTTTTGGGCTTTATAGTCCATATTGAGGGATTTGGATACTACCCTAAAAATGGGAAAACATTGATGTGGTCTAAGTCTAGAAGGAGTGGGCTACCATGTGCAAAATAGATAACTAGTGGGAAGCTGCTGTATAGTACAGGGAACTCAGATTGGTCCCCTGTGATAACCTAGAGGAGAGGGGTGGGGAATGGGAAGGAGGCTCAAGAGGGAGGGGATATATGTATACTTAAAGCTGATTCACTTTGTTGTATAGAAGAAATCAATGCAACATTGTAAAACAATTATTTTCCAATTAAAAAAATTTTTTTAAAAATTTACCTCCCTCGCCAAAAGGAGTGGGCTGAATGTGATTCACATTTTCTTAAAGACCATGCATGCTGTGAAGACTCCACCCATGACTCCATCATGATCATGTCTGGAGACTAGGTGGGAGGTGAGGTGGTGAAGTCGCTCAGTCGTGTCTGACTCTTTGCGACCCCGTGGACTGTAACCTACTAGGCTTCTCAGTCCATGGGATTCTCCAGGCAAGAATACTGGAGTGGATTGCCATTTCCTTCTCCAGACTAGGTGGGAAGAGGGCCAGAATGAGAATGCATACCAGTATGGAGATGACTGGGTTAGTCTGGCAAGAAGTGAGGGTGTGATGGACCAGATGTGTATTGGAGATGAAATGAAGAAGGAAAAACCTAGTGAATATTTCATCTGACCCTCATGACATGGCAGTCTCTCTTCAGAGTCAGGTTTTTCTATGAGCTCTTTAAGAAGATATTTCCTCTCCATTGTCTCACCTGCACTATAGGCCCATTTACATCAGGTAGCAGCCCACAGATTATGATTGTTAAATACTAAAATGAAAGCTTCACCACAGATGTAGATAACTTCTGTGTAGGTACGTTAACCTGATTGCCTGCTAGATAAATACAGGAAGTATGTGCGTGCATGCATAATAACGTATATACTCAACTATAGATGTATAGAGACACACATATTTAGAAAAGGGATATACAACATTGTTATACATATCACATATATTATTATAAAATACATATGAGACAACTTTCCATCATAATAGTTCAGTTATTGTTTGTTTCTGGCACACATGTGGCGTAAGCATTTATTGGGTCCCTACTCCATTTCAGACTCTAGAATGGTACTAGAGAGAGAGATTGGTTTCTGCCTTCATTGAATTTTCAGAAAAAAATAGGGTAGTCAGAGGAATACAAAACAGCATGTGTGATGCAGACTCTGATAGGCTAGAATGTGGGTACACAGATGCTGGGGCAAGGCATCTGACCCAGCCATGATCTGCCTGGAAGAAGTGATGCCTACTTAAAACCTGAGAGTTGTGTAACAGTGAGCCAAGTACAGAGCATCAGGAATCATGCAGAGAAAGCAGCATAAGCAAAGAGGGAATTGTGTATGTGTGTAGATCTACTAAGGTTATAGCAGTGGAGATGGAGAGAGAATAAAGAGGAATAAATTTGAGAGAAATTTAAGGATTAGAATCTCAGAAATTAGCTATGAGAGATGAGTCAAGAAGGAGGAAGAATTTAGAATGATGTCTAAGTTTCTGGTTTATTTCCATTACCCATACTATATTAATAATTATATATATGAATCTAATAACAGATTAAATTGATCTATTTAATTACTGTATAATCTAAGCAATATTAATTATAGAGTAATATATTCCATTGATTGTTTTTAAAATGTGTCTTGTACATTCTGTACTAGTCTCTTTTACATTTATTATCTCTAATATTCAAAATACTATTGTGAGATAGTCATAATTACCCTCATTTTGCAGATGAGGAAAATAAAATTCAAAGAAGTTAGGCAATTTTCTTTAAGTCAATAAGGAATCAGTGGTCACTTCCACAGGCAACAGATTCCCAGCATCCCTCAGAATAGAAAGTCAAAGCCAATCTGGAAGGACTGTGTGAATATACAGAGTGCACTTTCTCCCATGGGCAGTGTCAGATGCAGGTTTGACACTGCCTATCTTCTTGTAGGTTGGGGCAGGGGTGAACCTAACTCCTAAGGAAAGCCTGGTTGGTGGCTCAAAAGACAACCAGAGCCCATTGCTTCACTACAGGAAGGTCTAATTGGAATCTACCAAACTAGAAGGGAATCTTATAAACCCAACATCGATCCCACCTCTACCAACAGGCACCTCACTTCTGTGGATTTCTTAGTGAAAACTCATTCTTTAAGGGCCCTTAATTCCTTATTTGGGTCAGGAGAGTGTATATCCCCAAGGACCACTCTGAAACTGAGGAATTTGCTAATTCTTGCCTTCTGAGAGACGTCTGTGGATACCTATTTCTTTATCTGCCAGAGGTCCTGGAGAAGAAGTGTAGGCAGGAGGGATGGGAAATGCGATAACATTGAAAAGCCCTGTTGTGGATATATGTACCTACACATGCCCTCGTGTATACAGTCACAGGCATCCACCACAGGTATGTTTACACTCACAGATATGCACTTCACAGACACATAGACCAACTGGTCAAACACGGGTTTCCTCTCAGACACATCTACCAATCATATGTGCACCATTCATGCACGCACACACACATCTACAGACAGACACAGCTAGAGGTAGATATCAGATTCACCATAGATACACATGCAAATCTTTGCATATATTTACATCACATAGACACATGAGACATTCCATGGACACACTAACAGTACAGACATACAGCCTCAGCCATATTACCAAAGATTCACACAGACCTCAGACATAGGCACATAGATACTCACACATATATTTATAGATATACACATTTCAGAGACACACGCACTACAGACACACTGAGACCCACATGAAGAGACAAACCACAGAGACACCTATGCACGCACATTCTTAGATGATGAGACATCCTTTATATACATACACATACTCATATATATATACTTACATATATATGCTGACACAAATGCACAACCAATAGCATAGGACCTTAAACATACCAAAACTACACATCATGAGCAAGCTACACACACACACACAAACACAGTCACAAATTCTTAAACCCACAAATTTATAAAAATACACATATATGTACAATGTACACCTATAAACCTGTTAGGATAATCATGAAGAAACACCACAGATACTCACCATGCACTCAGCCTGAACACATCTATGCACATGCACTCATTCTCACATCCACACAGCTACATACCTTGTGTAGACATATACACATACACCAGACAACAAATAGAATGTATTGTCTCCTTCCATAAGGGCAGTAAAGTGAAGTAGTGAAAGTGTTAGTTGCTCAGTTGTGTCCAACTCTTTGCAACTCCATGGACTATAGCCCACCAGGAAGAAGAGGTGGCAAGTATACAAAGAAGAACTATACAAAAAAGGTCTTAATGATGCAGATAACCACAATGATGTGGTCACTCACCTAGAACCAGACATCCTGGAGTGTGAAGTCAAGTGGGCCTTATGAAGCATTACTACCAACAAAGCTAGTGGAGGGAATGGAATTCCAGTTGAGCTATTTCAAATCCTAAAATATGATGCTGTTAAAGTGCTGCACTCAGTATGTCAGCAAATTTGGAAAATTCGGCAATAGCCACAGGATTGGAAAAGGTCAGTTTTCATTCCAATCTCAAGGAAGGGCAATACCAAAGGAACTATCATACAATTGTGCTCATGTCACATGTTAGCAGGGTATGCTCAAAACCCTTCAAGCTAGGCTTCAACAGTATGTGAATCGAGAACTTCAAGATGTACAAGCTGGGTTTAGAATGGGCAGAGAAACTAGAGATCATATTGCCAACATCTGTTGGATTGTAGAAAAAGCAAGGGAATTCCAGAAAAACATCTATTTCTGCTTCATTGACTATGCAAAAGCCTTTGACTGTGGGTCACAACAAACTGTGGAAAATTCTTCAAGAGACAGGAATATCAGACCACCTTACTTGTCTCTTGAGAAACCTGTATGAATGCCAAGAAACAATAGTTAGAACTGGACATGAAGCAATGGACTGGTTCAAAATTGGGAAAGGAGTACGTCAAGGCTGTATATTGTTACCCTGCTTCTTTAACTTATATGCAGAGTACACCATGTAAAATGCCAGGCTGGATGAAGCACAAGCTGGAATCAAGATTGCTGGGAGAAATATAAACAATCTCAGATATGCAGATGATACCACTCTAATGGCAGAAAGCAAAGAAGAACTAAAAAGCTTCTTGAGGAGAGTTAAAGAGGAAGGTGAAAAAGCTGGCTCGAAATTCAGCATTCAAAAACTAAGATCATGGCATCTGGTCCCATCACTTCATGGCAAATGGATGAGAAAAAGTGGAAAGAGTGACAGACTTTATTTTCTTGGGCTTCAAAATCACTGTAGACAGTGACTGCAGCCACGAAATTAAAAAACACTTGCTCCCTGGAAGAAAAGCTATGACAAACATAGACAGTGTATTAAAAACCAGACATCACTTTACCAACAAACTGCATATAGTCAAAGCTATGGTTTTTCCAGTAGTCATGTATGGATGTGAAAGAAGACTGAGTGCTGAAGAGCTGATGCTTCCAAATTGTGGTGCTGGAGATGACTCTTGAAAATCCCTTGGAAAGCAAAGAGATCTAACCAGTCAATCTTAAAGGAAATCAGTCCTGAATATTCATTGGAAGGACTGATGCTGAAGCTGAAGCTCCAATACTTTCGGCCACCTGATTTGAAGAGCTGACCATTGGAAAATACTCTGATGTTGGGAAGGATTGAGGGCAGGAGGAGCAGGGGATGACAGAGATGGTTGGTTGGTGGGGTGATGAGATGGTTGAATAGCATCATCAAGTCAGTGGACTTGAGTTTGAGCAAACTCCAGAAGATAGTGAACAACAGGGAAGCCTGGTGTGCTGCAGTTCATGGAGTTGCAAATAGCTGGACTCGACTAGTGACTGAACAACAACAACAGACAGCAGACCCAAACCTAGAGGGGTGTTAGCAGAAACCCAGGTGCTTGTGTGCTAATGTTCCACAATCATTGGCCTCAGAACTATGGTAAAGGCTGTGGAGATTTCAACTTGTGAAAACTTTTGACCCCAAATAAATTTTTCAGGGTGTCTGTGAGGAGATGACCTATGAAGAAATCCAAGAACGCTACCCCGAAGAATTTGCACTGCGAGACCAAGATAAATACCGCTACCGCTATCCTAAGGGAGAGGTAAGATTTGGAGGGGTGGCCAGGCTCTTAGGACTCCTCCCCAGTATCTTTATTCCAACTACCAGGATTCCATATTTCCCCAGACAGCTTTAGAAACAGGGTAAAGCAAATTTTGCAGCATCTTCCATCCCACAAAGCACATGATTATCTGGCCCTTGGCTCTCTCATTCTTGGCTATAAGCAACATATTCCTCTTTTTAAAGGCTGTACATTTGCCTGTTTATTTCCTTCTTTCAGGAAAGCTCACTTTATCCTAGACTTTGTCTTTAATATTCTTTCACTAGTGGCATCTGAAATATTTTAATGTACTTTAATTTTCTGACACTTTATTGCCAAGTTGCCTAAAGTTCCAGCCTTTCTGGACTGTGAGTTGGAGTCCCAAGTAACAATGGCTAGTGGTTTAACCAACTCTTCTGCCACCATATGAACCAGATTATCAGTTCCTTATTCCCATGCAGTGGTGAATCCTCATTGCTTTCAACCCAGCCTCCATTTAGCCTGTTCCACATATTAGAATATTTATTAGTCATACTCCATTTCTGATACGGTTCCTGGGGAAAATTGTTAGAAAGCAGAATATTAGAGAAGACAAAATGATAGATATCCTGTGTTACAAAGTACTTTAACATTTGTATTTTCATCTTCAGAAATGACATTATGAAGTCAGTGATTGTGCCCTCATTTTCCTTTTTATATTTTAAGGCTATATTATCAGAGGCATACAAATTTAAAGCAATTATATCTCCTTAGTAAATTGTATATTTTATTATAGAGTGAGCAAGCCTCTTTTCCCCCTAATAATGCTTCTTTTATATGATATTAAAATTCTGTCTGCTCAGTATTTGGTTAGTTATTTACTTTCAACTTCTCTGTGTAGTTTTGTTTTATTTCCTAAAGACAGCATAGAGCTGGGTTTGGTGGGTTTTAATAAACACTGGAAATATATGACTTTTGAATGGCAAGTTTGGTATACTTTTATTTTAATTACTGACATGTAAATTTACTTCTATTCTCTTATTTTGAGTTCTCAAGGCTTGGTTATTTTTTGTCTTTTCCTCCCTTCTTTAGAATTGATAAAATTTTACATCTATGTTTGAGTTATGCAATCTCTTTCTATGCTTTTAGAGTTACTCTTAACATTTTAATATGTATGACTGACAAAATCTAAAAATCAATATCTCTACCTGCCTCCTGAATCAATATAAAAACTTACAACTCTGGTCACTCCCTCTCTTATATTGTTTGTTGTTTTTTATTTTACTTACTTCAAACTTGTGTCTTATTCCCCAAATGAATTATTATTGTTAGTATTAAATTTATTATTGTAAGCACAGCTTACTCGGTGAGTGTTAATTGAATGAATGCTTGCTGAAGCACTTCAATTTATACCAATCTATCAGAATACATCACTATTTGTCCCTATAATGCTAATATATTGTATTTTGGGGTTAAATTGACATTACCAAAGTAAAATTATTATGAATTCTAGATAAAATAGAATTACTTCCAAACAATTAATAAACTTTGTACCCACATAGATGGATTTTTTCTTTTTAAAAAATTTTATTAATTATAGTTGATTTACAATGTTGTATCACATATACATATACTTATTCTTTTGGGGGCTCTTTTCTCATATAGTTTATCACATAATATTGAAGAGTTCCTTGTGTTATTCAATTGGCTCTTACTGATTATCTATCTTATATAATTGTGTGTGTCTATTAATCCCAAGTGCCTGATTTATCCCCCCTCCCACATTTTTCCTTTGGTAACCATAAGCTTGTTTTTGATATCTGTAAGTCTGTTTCTGTTTTCTCAATAAGATTATTTATATCATTTTCTAATTAGATTTCACATATGTGTGATGTCATAAGATATTTGTCTTCTTCTGTCTGACTTCAGATAATCTCTAGGTTCATCCATGTTGCTTCAAATGGCCTTATTTCATTCTTTTGATGGCTGAGTAATATTCCATTATATATGTTAATTAATATATACACAATGAAATTTATATGTATACAGTGGAATATATTAATATTCAGTTCACCTGTTTATAGACATTTAGGTTCTTCTTCTCCATCCATTCATGTTGATAGACATTTAGGTTGCTTCCATGTCTTATTTTTTGTAAATAGTGCTACAAAGAACATTGGAGTGCATGTATTTTTTTGAATTATGGTTTGCTCCAGATAAATGCCCAAGAGTGAGATTGCTGGGTCACATGATAGTTCTATTTTTAGTTTTTTAAGGAACCCCATCCCCATTCTTTTCTCCTAGATGGATTTTATATAGTAGAAATTGGGGGAAATCACTTATTTAATTAAAAATTTTACTAGCTAAAAAAATACTGTATATAGTCAGTGTTTATTTAGATTAAACCACATATTTACCAATTCTTTTGATCATTCTTTCATGTTACATCTCAGGTTTTCCTTCTGAGTTAAATGTCTATCTTTTTTAAAATTTTCTTTAGGAAGATCTGTTGGTAGTAGACTCACCTTTCTTTTTGTCTAAAAATGTCTTTTGGAGGGGTGGTCCTAAATCCTAAATGGTACTTTGGCAAGGTATAAAATACTAGGAAGACAATTTCTCTCTGGAGTTATCATCCTCACTGTCTTCTAGTTTCTAACATGGCTAAGAAGTCTCCTACAAGTCTAATTGTTATTTCTTTTCTCTCTGGCTGCTTTTAGGGTCTTTGGGTCTCTATTGCTTTTAAGTTTCACTCTGATATGTCTAAATATTAATTTCTTTTAATTTATCTTGCTCAGAATTAATTGGAATTCCTGAATCTGAGAACTGAGATTCTTCATCAATTCTAGAAAATTCCCAGGCATTATATCTTTAGCTATTCCTCTCTCATATTTTCTTTATTATCTCCTTCTAGAAATTCAACTAGATATGTGTTAGTTTTACCTCTATGCTTCATGTCTCCAAACTTCTTATTTTCTATCTCTTTGCTACATTCTGAGTAATTTCTTCAGCTCTGTCTTCCAAAACATTTTATTTAATGCTCTGCATACTCTATCCATTGAGTTTTCTAATTTAATGAATATATTCTTCATTTATAAAAATTCTACTTAATTCTTTTTCAAATCTGGATCTTATATTCAATAGCATCTTATTTCTTCCTTGTATTTTTGAGTCAATCTTTTACTTATCTAAAAATCTCGAGAATATTTATTTTATATTGTGGATCTTTTATCTTAAGTTGTTAGAGGTCTTGTTGTTTCTGTTTATTTTTACTTATTATAGCTTATTTTCTGTGTATGTTATATGAGCCTCAGTTTGACAAAAATTTATCTGTAGGAAATCCATGCAGCCTCAGTTGAGAGAATCTAGAGAGAATTTACATTTGCTTCTTCCAGACACTACTGGAAGCAAATGACTTGAAATCACTTTTTATTAAACTCTCAGCTTAGCATTTTCTGAAACACGTGGGTAATATAATTCAGAACCACAAATCTATTTAACAATATGTTTGGGGTTATACATTCTTAGTGGAGGCTTTTCCTAATTTTTTCCACCAAGAGTCAGGCAGAGACATGTTTTCTTATTGTTTCCCTTTGCCTGTGGATATATTTTTTAGTTTATAATTTTATTGAGGATGTATCCTTTGAAGGTCTCAGATTTATCTGAGAGTCTCAGTCCCAAATCCCTATGCTATACACACCTAAGGCTTCATCTCATATTTCTATTATGTTTTAAAAGCTCAAGGCTCTTGGATACTGTGATTGGCAAATGCCCCCATGGGAATTATGGCTTCTATATCCATTTATCACTCTTTTTTCCCAAGTTTTTCTTCATTTGGGAACCCTATATTCATAATGTTTTGTTTTCTTGAAAGATCAGCAATGCAAACATTTATTTTATACAGCTTTTCTAGGGATTATTTTAGTGGAAAGTTTTATTATTGTTATTGTTATCTACTCCATTATATTGATTGCCCCATTTAATAGATGAAAAAGTAAGCCCTTAGGAAGGAAGGAAGTGAGTTGCCCAAGGTCATACTGCTGACCAACAACTGAACTAGCACCAAAATCAGGTTTTCCTGATTCCTGGTCTAGAGTTCTCCTCAGGGCAAATGTGCCTCATCTCCCCTTCTTACCCAAATGTTTCTCTCCCTTTCAGTCTTATGAGGATCTGGTCCAGCGTCTGGAGCCAGTTATAATGGAGCTAGAACGGCAGGAAAATGTATTGGTGATCTGCCACCAGGCTGTCATGCGGTGCCTCCTGGCCTACTTTCTGGACAAGAGCTCAGGTACCACTTTTCTCTCTGTTCCTGGCATGGGAGCTGCATGTAAGTTGAGACTCTGATACCAGAAACTGGTGGTTTATATCTTAATAGTTAAGAGTACAGTATTTAGAACAAGGGTGCATGAGTCCAATTTCTTACTATGTCTCGTGATATCTTTGGCAAATTATTTTAACCTCTTCCTGGCGGCTCAGTGGTAAAGAATCTGCCTACAGTGCAGGAGCCACAGGAGACATGCACTCGATCCCTGGGTCAGCAAGATCCCCTGGAGGAGTACACGGGAAACCCACTCCTGTATTCTTGCTTGGAGAATCCCATGGATGGAGGAGCCTGACAGGCAACAGTCCATGGGGTCGCAAAGAGTCAGACACAACTAAAGGACTTAGCAGGCAGCAGGCTCTGTTCTCAGTTTCCTCATCTGTAAAACGGAGAGAATGATGAAGTTTAAATAAATTAACCTATTTATAGAGCTTAGAACAGTTCATGACATAAAGTATGGACCATATAAGTATTATCTGCTACTATTAATATCAGTGTTATTATGAGTTAACATTTTCAAAGCCAACCTTAACAGTCTTTTACAACCTGAGAAAGCTGAGCCAGTATTTCTCAGAGGCATACTGTCATCAAGTGGAATGGGACCTCTTGTGACTTTCTTTTTTTAACTTTTTGGCCACATCGTGCATGTGGCATGGAGGATCTTATTTCCCTGACCAGGGATCCAACACGCCCCTGCAATGGAAGTACGGGAATCTTAATCACTGGACCACCAGGAAGTCCCTAGTGTCTTGATTTTGATTATAGGTTTCTGTCTTTGCTCTAAGGATGATTTCTCCAAGATAGTGGTGTTTTCATTTTTAAATAATAATTTATTTTTATTTAAAAAATCTGGAAATTTTAATTTATGAAGTATCTACACACTGATTACAAATTGCAAGCTAGGGCAGCTGGCCTGGCAAAGGACTATCATGTCACCTCCAGGTGTGAAAGTCTATTTGTGGCATGGAGGCTGAAGTGTTGGCATCTCCAGGATACTGGAGTAAGGATGTGTGAGAACAGTGCCAAGTCATATTTGAAGTATACAATGTCCTGCAGACTTGGATCTTTTCTATGATGCTAGCTTTCAAACAAACAGCTCTAATAATATGGAGTCATCTAGAATTGGAACCAGGGGGACTTGAGAACTTGACATTGGACAAGTAATTTCTTTTGGTTGGTCCTCAATCTCCTCAATGGAAAAAAGGTGACAGGGGATGGGGTGGTGCTGCTAGATTTCTGATGCTGTTCACATCTCTACTGTTCAGTACTATTTTTGAGACTGTGAGGTTGGCCCTGTAACCCTGGCTGTGCAGAAGAGGAAATGGAGGCTCTGAAAGATGAAGTGACTTGACCAAGGTCATAGGCTCAGTGGGGCAGAGAGAGGCACTAATCTCAGGTGCATTCTAGAGACACCTTATCTCAGACACATGTGGGGTTCATGGGAAGCACATTCATCTCCCATTTGCACACTGCTTTACCCACATGCTACCTGCTTTCATGAACAGGCCATGCCAGTTTCTCACAGCTGTCCTAAGAGCTGGGCTAGGCAGGACTGGGCACATGCTGAGGTAAGGAAACTGAAACTCAGGAAGATGCTGTGACTGAGAACTCAGATCCATAGGACTTTACAGCTGGGTCCAATCCTGTGCTATAAGAGATAAGATCTTTGAGGACCAGAAAAAGAAAAGGCAGGGTCAATATCACTTGTCTAGGCAGTGGCAGAACTGGGTCAGAGACCTCAGGCAAGTTGCTTTCCTTCTCTGAATCTATTTTGTCATGCATGCAGTGAAGAACAGTAACTCCCATAGAGTATTAATGAGAACGAAGTGAGGCAGTGGACCAAAAGCACTGGACCCAGCACCTGAAGATGATTATGACAATGGCAAGGAGGAGGAGCAGATTGGTTACCCAGGGAATCTTATGTGTCAGGAGGCTGGGTGGGCCGTGGCAGGCCTGAAAAGCCTAGCATGACCCTCAGGTGCAGGGAGGCCATGATGGGTGGGTTCTGGCTCAATGAAGGGAGATGGAAAGCTGAATACGTTTCCTGGGTGATCAGGGAATATGTTTTCCTGGGTTTACAGAGAGGAGTGAGAGGTGGGAGTGTCACCACACAGCACTGCGCATCCCTCAAAGGCAATGGCAGCAGACTGCAGTGGTCAGAGCACACATTTGGGCTCAAAGCATCCTGGGTTCCAGTCCCAGCACTGCCACATTCTGGCTGTGGGACTCAGGGCAAGTGTCTTCCCTCTCAGAGCCTCAGGGTCCTCGTCCATGAAATGTGCCTGGTCATCCGCTCCCTTGAGGCTATCTGGTGATTGCCGTCAAGGCCATGCAAGTCATTGCATGTGAATCATCAGGAACTGAACACAAGTGCATCAGTGAATCTTGTCCATCAACAAGTGCCCAAGGAGTCAAAGGGCACAGGCCTGGGCTGGGGAGAAAGCTGCAAGAGCTGCCAAGGTGCATCCACACCTCAGCCAAGGCCCCAGCACATAGTAGGGCCTCAGAAAACACTGGCTGACACATGTTGTGACTTTTGGGGTGGGGGGCCCCGTGGAAGGACTGAATGGGGGTGGAAGGGAGGCCTGTCTTGGTCTCATGTCTGCCCTGCAGTTGAGGAGGTCGGCCACCTCCACAGTGCTAATCGTTGGTTTCTGGGGACCCATGGTCTGTCCCCGATTCCCAGGACCTGCCATCCTCCTTGTTGCTGAGGCCTCTCTGCTTTCTTCCTCCCTCCCCACTGGGCTCTCAGCACTGCCCCCTGAAGAGTGTGGGGGAGCAGGACCCAGGTAAAGATATCCATGGGGAAGGGAGTGGAAGGGAAGAGTGCTTTAAGCCTGGAGCCCCGGAGAGGTAGTGACATCCCTAGCATCCTGCCTCTGAAAGCTGCTCTCTCCTCCTTTCCAGATGAGTTGCCTTATCTCAAGTGCCCTCTGCACACAGTGCTCAAACTTACACCTGTGGCTTATGGTGAGTGCCCCCACCTTCATCTGCAGAAAAGTATGTAGACACTATGAGCATGCCTGCAGTGCCTATCATTTGTCCAGCAAAGTCCTAAGAGAAATTCCCTGGGTAGAGAGTTAGATGTCTTGGTAGAGGCAGGACTGGTAGTAGCAAGATGACAATTGGGGAAGGACTTA
Organism: Aepyceros melampus; assembly: GCA_006408695.1. Classification (NCBI taxonomy): domain Eukaryota; kingdom Metazoa; phylum Chordata; class Mammalia; order Artiodactyla; family Bovidae; genus Aepyceros; species Aepyceros melampus. Next base: position 163,949 of record SJXQ01012330.1, read on the forward strand.
GGTAGCCTCTAAATCCGGGATGTGGTCCCAGCTTTCTCTGTCTCTACAAGAGCACCAATCATATAGCACAAACCTGTAGAAGAGAGGGTCCCCAAGGGCCAGAGAAAGGGGGGTTTACACAGTTTTGGGCCTCCTGTGCCAGCTCCAAACCCCAATGATACCACCTTCCTCTTTCTTGAGGCTCCCCAGAACTACCTTGTGGCCTTCCACGCCTCTGATCTTGCAGTAACCACATAGTTCTCAAAATAAACTTTACCTGGGGTTGGTGCCCCAAGGTAGTGGCCCCAAGATTCTTTTAAGCACTTCAGCACCTAACACAGCTGGGAGGCTCCACAGAGCTCCATCCTTATCACACAGATTAGCTTTCTGTCTCACAGAAAAGAGCTGGAGAGTGGGGCAGAGATCATCTCTTCTCAATTCTCATTCCCATTGACAAAGGAGGCTCAGAGAACACTGAGACTATTAGGGGCAGAGCCTGCCTCTTAGGCCTGATGTCTTCCCCAGACATCACACAGCTGGTCTAAATTCCCCTCCATAAAGGGCAGCTATAATCTTCACACATCATGGAGCTGGGGGTGTGGGTGCTTACGGGGAAGAGGGAATGACACCTCAGGGGAGACCTGTGCTTACCTGGGTGGCTTATGGATGGACGGGTTGTTCTTTTCCGAGGCTGCAAGGTGGAGTCCATCTACCTGAATGTGGAGGCTGTAAACACACATCGGGAGAAGCCTGAGGTAGGTGAGGGACTCTGTGGCTCAAGCTGGGGTGTTGTGAAAGCACCCTTCCCTGCAGAAAGGCAGCCCCAGTCCCACAGAACTTGGGTGTTTCCATCAACATGTAGAAAAACCAGCACCTGGAAATGTAGGAACTGCAGACCAGACTCGAGATACCATAGAGAAGCAGGGCTAGAGCAACCCTGCCTAAAATGACTCTGGCTGAGGTTCCCCCAGGCTTGCCTAAGGAAGGAGTCAGGATCCAGGCCTGTCTGAAAGAGGAGAGCCTGGCATTGAGAACAAGAGGCAAGGAAAGGTAGGAGCTCCAGACTACTGGTTCCTTCCTACTAATACTAGATTCTTTCCTCTCAGAATGTGGACATCACCCGGGAACCTGAAGAAGCCCTGGACACTGTTCCTGCCCACTACTGAGCCCTTTCTTAGACATCAAACTGCCTCTGTCCTTTCTTGGGTTCACCTTTAGGAGCTGCTATTATTGCTCTTTTCTTACACTGAGAACACTCTGAACTTGGCCTCACTGGAAGAGACCCACTTCCAGTAAAGAAACTTTCATCGCTCCAAAATAGGCCTTGATTTCTAGCTATAAACAAAGAACTGTCTAGCTCAAGATGAAACTTGTTCCTTCTTAACTCCTATTCCCTGATCAATAAAGACTTCCCTTAATGCCTACAAAAGGAGAAAGGAGGTCATTATGAGGCTTCTCCTACAAGATTTTCTTAAGATCCTGACCTTATGAAATGACTCTGGTGCTGTGGGGGTATGGACTCGGTGAGAATTTCCTGGATAAAAGGGCTCTGGAGAAGCATCTCCAAATGTGAAGGTGGAGTGTCCATGTGAGTGCCTATGGCCTTGTTCCTTGGTGAGCAACATGACTCACCAAGAATCTGTACAAGAAGAATCTGGACTTAGACCACAGTTCTTTCTTCTCCAACACTTGTTGCCATCCTGATTGATTTCACTGTCCATGTAAATGATCCATATACCCTGGTCACCTAGTGCCCTGCCCCCTCAAATTCAGTGATCATCTTCCCTTCAGTCATTCACTCCATGGACCTTGGTTGGCATCATCTAGACTTCTCCCCAGTTTGACTTCTTAAATACAAGCATCTCACTATCTGACCACTGGCCCCCTATTCCTTATAACTCTCTGTGCCATCCTCCCACACAGCAGGCATGTATGTAGTATTTCTTGAATGAACAATATTTACCCTTGCACTGCATCAAGTATAAGTCCTTTGATTCCTTCAGTATCTCCCCATCAATCAGTCCTCTCCCTCTTCATTTTTCTTCCATCCTTAGCCATTTTGGATCCTGCTTTCTGTCTCCAGCCACTCTCCATGCAGCTACTATGGACAGGTACCAGCAACTCAGTTGTGAAGATACAGACTCATACACCCCCTGCCTTTTTTTTCCCCTTTTTGTCCTCCCATCACAACCACCAGCAAGACCCAAAACCTTGTATAATCCACATCATGTTTTAAATCGGGATCTATTACAGGGTTGATCACTGCTTGAAGCAAATCTACATTTATCTTCTTCCACCGCCACCATTAAATTCTGTTCAAAGTCAGGGCCATCTCTATTCTCTGGTATTCTATCCATCCCACCTTCTTTAGGATAAGTTGATTCAGTCAGTTCCTGTTTATTCCACATCTATATCCTGTCCTTCTCTATTGGCTTTTGCACTCATAGTCTATGCAATATGCTTGAGTCTCTCTCCTATCCCAAGAAAATCCTCCATTGTTGCAATGTCCACCTTTAGTTATGTCCCCTTCTATCTCTCCATTCTTAGATATCTCAAAATGAAACTGTGCTTCATCTCAAGAACCTGCTCCCTTTGCCTTCTGTTCCAGGCTTCCCCTTTTATATCTTGACTTAGGCTATTTTCTGCTGGTCTGCTATGCTTTCCCCAAGACTCTATCCCACTGAAGTCATACTTTCCTTTTAGTCTAAAGCGAGAGCCCACTTTCCCCAAAGAGCTAAGCTGATCGCTAGCTCTTCTAAACCCAAAATGTCACCCACATCAACCTAAGCACGTTAAAAGACAGAACAAACTGAAATTCATTTTGCAAATTTAAAGCAACTATGATACCAAATATGATAGGACACAGAAAGCAGAATTGGCAAACAGATTATTTTCATAGCGTGTCATCCTCAGCTGATTGGTGATATCTGCTAAGACTGCTGCATGGACAAAGATTCCAAGGATGTACCTTGACTCCATGGGAAGGACTGCTGCATTTCATTAGCAGTATCCATAAAAATGAGATAAATACGGGTGCAGGAGGGCCGAGAGGAGCTACTCCATGTTCAAGGTCAGGAAGGGAGGCTGTGAGGAGATACCCCTCGTCCAAGGTAAGAAGCAGTGGCTACACTTTGCTGGAGCAACTGTGAAGAGATACCCCACGTCCAAGGTAAGAGAAACCCAAGTAAGACGGTAGGTGTTGCGAGAGGAATCAAAGGGCAAACACATAAACCATAATCACAGAAAATTACTCAATCTAATCACTTGGGCCACAGCCTTGTCTAACTCAATGAAACTAAGCCATGCCATGTGGGGCCACCCAAGATGGGTGGGTCATGGTGGAGAGGTCTGACGAATGTGGTCCACTGGAGAAGGGAATGGAAAACCACTTCAGTATTCTTGCCTTGAGAACCCCATGAACAGTATGAAAAGGCAAAATGATAGGATACTGAAAGAGGAACTCCCCAGGTCAGTAGGTGCCCAATATGCTACTGGAGATCAGTGGAAAAATAACTCCAGAAAGAATGAAGGGATGGAGTCAAAGCAAAAACAATACCAAGGTGTGGATGTGACTGGTGACAGAAGCAAGGTCTGATACTGTAAGAGCAATATTGCATAGGAACCTGGAATGTCAGGTCCATGAATCAAGGCAAATTGCAAGTAGTCAAACAGGAGATGGAAAGAGTGAACATCAATATTCTAGGAATCAGTGAACTAAAATGGACTAGAATGGGTGACTTTAACTCTAATGACCATTATATCTACTACTGTGGGCAGGAATCCCTTAGAAGCAATGGAGTAGCCATCATAGTCAACAAAAGAGTCTGAAATGCAGTACTTGGATGCAATCTCAAAATGACAGAATGATCTCTGTTTGTTTCCAAGGCAAACCATTCAATATCATGGTAATCCTAGCCTATGTCCCAACTGGTAATGCTGAAGAAGCTGAAGTTGAACAGTTCTATGAAGACCTATAAGAACTTGTAGAACTAACA
>SJXQ01012331.1:0-125835 GCA_006408695.1 Aepyceros melampus
AGGAGATCAACCCTGGGATTTCTTTGGAAGGAATGATGCTAAAACTGAAGCTCCAGTACTTTGGCCACCTTATGCGAAGTTGACTCATTGGAAAAGACCCTGATGCTGGGAGGGATTGGGGGCAGGAGAAGAAGGGGACAACCGAGAATGAGATGGCTGGATGGCATCACAGACTCAATGGACGTGAGTCTGGGTGAACTCTGGGAGTTGGTGATGGACAGGGAGGCCTGGTGTACTGCGATTCATGGGGTCGCAAAGAGTCTGACACGACTGAGTGACTGAACTGAACTGAACTGAATGTGCCCTTAGAAGAAACCATTCTGTTCTTTCAACGAAATAGTCTTGGCTCTCTCTGGTGTGTGCATGTGCGTGTGTGTGTGTGTGTGTGTCTGTGTGTGTGTGTGTGTGTGTTTTACATTCATCCCTGGGTGCCTGAAGTAATAACCGACCTAGATTCAAATTCACATCCTGGGTCTTTATGTAAAGCATCATCTGTTTCTTGCAACATTGGACCATGGATTTCTGGTCTATAGAATTAAGCAAAATCTTACTTAAAGGCCAGAGTTTTTTTTTTTTTTTTTTTTTTAATTTGCAGTATAGGTGCTTTATAATGGTGTGTTGGTTTCTGCTCTGCAACGGAGTGAAGCAGCCATATGTATGCATATATCCCTTCCCTCTTACACCGCTCTCTCACCACCACCCTCACCCCTCTAGGGCATCACAGAGCACCGAGCTAAACTCCCTGTGCTATACTGCAGGCTCCTACTAGCCATCTACTGAGGGGGCCAAAACGGTTCTTTCAGGTTTAATGGAAAAATCTGAAGGAAATTTTGGCCCACCCAGTATTTTATACATGGCCGTATATATATATGTCAATCCCCAAATCCCAGCTTATTCCACTCCCTCCACAACCTGTCCATTCCCTATGTCTGCATCTCTGTCTCTGCCCTGCGTATAACAGGTGTCAACATTGCTTCTCAATTTCCCACCTGGCTCCCTCGGAGCCTCCTGTATGCATGATATATGACCATGTCATGGCTGCTTTTAAACATCTTTTTTAAAAGCTTAAAGTTTTCAGGAAAAAGTCCAAACATCTTACTTAGCCCTGAAGCTCTGCAATGGACTGAATATTTCTACTCTCCCAATACTTGTATATTCAAGCTCTGACACCACTCCCCACCCCAGTCTGATAGTATTAACAGGTGAGGTCTTTGGGAGGCAATTAGGTTTAGATGAGATCATGAGGGTGAAGCCCACACGATGAGATTAGTGTCCTTATAAAAAAAGGGAGAGACACCAGGGTCTCTTCTCTCTGCCCTGTGAACACACAGCAAGAAGGCCGCCATCTACAAGCCAGGAAGAGTGTTCTCAGTAGGAACCAAATAAGCCTGCACCTTAGTCTAGGGCTTCCCAGCCCCCAGAGCTGTGACAAATGAATTTCTGTTGCTTAATACCCATCTATGGTATTTTGTCATAGCGGCCTCCTCCTAGTCCCTAGGAGACCAGGGGCAAGATTCATTAAGAAATAGACTGTCCACTTCTCTGCCCACCATTCTCACTATGGCCATGCAGTTATCCCCAAAGCATGCTGTACTCTTCCACTCTCTATCCTGTGGCATGAGGCACTCCCTCTGCCTGAAATGCCCTTGTTTTTTTCATTTTGTTAAACACTTTCCCAGAGAGCTTTCCATGAGCCTCTGAGGAGGGCCCTGGCATCCGAGTGGAGCAAGGAGGCCGTATCTGGAGTGTGGAAGGAGCAGAAGGCTGAGGCCTGCTGCTGCTGCTGCTGCTGGCAGCTGTCTCTAGCTGCAGTAGCAATGACCGGCATGACAAGCAGACCAGGAAGAAGACAGCCCTTGCCCCTACTTTCCAGTCTCCCCCTAATGTCGCCTCATTGCAAAACCTAACAGCAAGCCTGGGCTTCCCTGGAGGCTCAGATGGTAAGGAATATCCACTTGTAATGCGGGAGATCGGGGTTTGATCCCTGGGTTGGGAAGGTCCCCTGGAGGAGGAAATGGCAGCCCACCCCAGTATTCTTGCCTGGAAATCCCATGGACAGAGGAGCCTGGCAGGCTTCGTCTATGGGATCCTGAACAGTGGGACGTGACTGAGCAACTAACACACGCACACACAAGGCAAGCCAGTTAGAATACCTACCCATCCTCGTTTACCCAAAACTAAGGGGTTTCCTGGGATGTGGGCCTTTCAGTGCTACAGTGGGGACAGTTGTGGGCAAGCTGAGACACAGGGATCAAGCTCCCTCCCCTAGAGCCAGCAAGCGAAAGAGAAATGTGATTTGCAGAGTCCCAGTCCCAGAACTGTGTAGCAGAGTGGATTTGGAGCTGCGAGACAGTGAGCAAATGACTAGCATAATGAATGACCAGTTACTGTTGTTTGAATTAATTACTGCCTTGTCTGGATGACTGGGGGGAGGGGGAGCAGTGCTAGGAACTTGAGACTCTGGGTATTGGGAATGTGCTGGCAAGTTTATAATTTAGAGCCCTAAGCTAGCCTGCACCCAATGTTTCTATTCCACAACAGTCTCTTAAACATCTTTTCTGTTGGTAGTTCTGTTTAGATCTCTTATCTCGATTGCCTCCTGGATCATTTCCTAGGTTCTTCTGAAATGAGACACTCTATGTAGCTCCCCAGAGTCTGAAGGGTGGCTTGCACCTGAATCTCAGAGGCACCTATTAGGTCCGGTAATGCAGCTTATAGTTAGTTGCATGATTCTTTCTGGGAACAGCTCTTCAAGGAATGTATACAGAATCAAATGAGTCTTACTCATTAAAGTATGGTCCACTGGCATCACTTGGGAGCTTGTTAGAAATGCTGAATCCCAGGCCGCTCCTCTGACCTAAGGAATCAGACTCTGCAAAGATGCCCAGATAAAATTTGTGTGCAATTAACATCTGAGAAACGTCCATCTAGAGCAGAGGTTTTCAACCTTTAGAATGAATTTGGGAGCTTACAGACATTCTTGTGTCTGGGTGATAAGCTCAGAGATCATCAGTTGGTTGGGGTCAGGCAGACAGCCGTATTTTTAAAGACCCCCAGGTGATTTTATGGGCAGCCAAGATGGCAGACCACTGATCCAGAGCCTGAATGAGATCCCAAGGCACCATACTGTTAGCTATCCAATTATCTCGCTTTTGCTGTGTACAGAGGCACAGAAATGAAATAACTGAGTCCCAATATCCTTGTTCCAGGCAATTTAATGATATTTCTGAGGCTGCAACTGAGGCCTCCTGACTCCTCCTGATTCAAGTCCTGACATACAACTGTCACTGAAATTCCATTGACATTTGTAGTTATTTATGTACAAGAGGATACTTTAAAAATGCGTCATCAGATATTTGATCCAGTTAAGGATGTTGCTGAATAACTAGGAGAATTATCTAGGGGTAAAGAACATGATCTGAATGAATCACAAGCACAGAAATTCAGCTGGGCATTCATTCAAGCAGGACAAATACTCTTGAACGAGGAGAAACTGTCGAGACTGCCCAAGTCTTTTTGTGTCTTGAAAAACCCATCAAGATTGCTTCTTCTACATCCTACCATTTCAGTGCAACTTTGTTTAATTCAACCATTATTTATTAAAAATTCATGTGAAAGTTCCTTGTACAAAGCTAAAAACGCAGGACTGCTACTTCAAATCTTTATTAGAGACAAATGGTAATAGAAGTGAAAGACATATATATGTGTGTGTGTATTCATATATACACAAACACTCTCTATATATCCTAAATTGCATTAGAGAAGAATAGATAAATCAATACAGTAAGTCTCCTCTATATTAATGAGTTCTGTTCCAAGAGGGCATTCATAAGTCCAGTTTGTTCATAAGTCCTACAAAGTAAGCCTAGGTTCCCAACTAACACAGCCGACTATAAGTACTATAATGCAATAGGTTTATAATACTCTTCACACAAGTGATACATAGAAAACAAACACAAAATTTTTTTATTTTTAATCTTACAGAACAGTACCTTGAAAAGTACAGTGGTATAGTACAACAGCTGACATACAGGGGCTGGCATTGAGTGAACAGGCAGGAAGAGTGACTGCAGGAGGGAGAGGAGGTGGAGATGGTAGAGCTGAAGGACCGTCAGCAACAGGAGATGGAGGGCAAGCAGCAATGTCACTCACTCCTGACATTGATGGAATATGCATTAGCATCTTTGAGAGTTCGCATCTTCAAGGTTCATATATAGGGGGTCTTACTACATGGACTTAAAGAGAAGTATGCCACACCCAGGTGCGAGCAGATGGATTACCAAGTGTTTCTGGTGGAGGCTTGAGGATGGTGTTAAGGAAGAGGTTTTAAGGAAGTTAAGGTGTTAAGGAAGACGGTGGGAAGAGTAGTTCAAAAAGAAGGAATGGCGATAAACAAAGACCTGGATGTAGAAGTACTCGGGTGAGGTGACGCTAGTGAAAAACAGAAGCTGAAGCTCGAGGGGTAGATTGGAGGCCATATTACGGACAGGTGGGCATGCATGCCAGAGCCGGAAGTTAGAATGCATTTAGCTCAACAGGACAGATCGCTGAAGAATTTTAAATTTATGTAAGCCCTGTGGAGGGCTAATGAAGGTTCTTAGGGCAAGACTGGAGGCAGGCAGCAGACCACTATGCCAACAGTCCAGATCAGAGTAAAGCGATTCTGAAGCTGAGTGGTGTTTTGGGGAAAAGAAAGGAGGGTATAATACAAAACTCATTGGATCTAGGCCTTAATTAGCCCATTTAGGAGAACATTTATGGGGTAAGTAGACATTATGTTTACACTGGTTAATTGAAAGTACATTTCCCGGGGGCTAAATTACAGTGAACACTATTAAATCACAATTAAGGTCTATCTGGATATCTATACCATTATGGATTTTGTGGGTGTTGGGACTGGCTCAATTTATTGTTGAACAGCAATGGTTTTCAAATTTTCCAGTATTTGCAAAACTAACTGCGAACAGAAGCTCAGAGCCAACCTGAGGCTATTGGTTGAGGAAGACCCAAAGTCCTTAGCCCTTCAGGATGACCCCAGCTACCAAGGAGCCCTGAGGGGATTTCAAGGACTAGGACTGCAGAACTTGTCACCACTTGGGTATCTGACAGACCAAAGAGAGGTGGAAATATATTATTCAAATGAAGGCTTACCTCACACAGCACAAAAGGACGCAAAAGGCCAGAAAATCCACAGAGTTTAAAACCCATTGAACTTTCAGCTCAGCAAATCAGTGTAGAGAACAAGAATTACAGAAACACAGAAATAATTTATTGATTCCCTTCAATTAGCATCTATTTTGCCTTAATCATAGAGCCCCAGATGTGTTGCTGCTGCTGCTGCTGCTAAGTCGCTTCAGTCGTGACCGACTCTGTGCGACCCCATAGACGGCAGCCCACCAGGCTCTGCCGTCCCTGGGATTCTCCAGGCAAGAACACTGGAGTGGGCTGCCATTTCCTTCTCCAGTGCATGAAAGGGAAAAGGGAAAGTGAAGTCGCTCAGTTGTATCCGATGTGTTAAGTACTGTGAAGTCAAAACAATGGCAAAAATGAATTAACAGACTCAGGCTCAAATTCCATCACTTTTCACTTATGTGACCTTGCTTAACTTCCCCAAACTTTAGTTTCCTCAGCTAGCAAAGGGGCAAAATAATAGTGCTTGTCTCTCAAAGCTGCGGGAGAGTTACATAAGTAATGATAATAATTATATACATATAAATAGTAATAACATATATGTAGAGAAGACTCTTGAGAGTCCCTTGGACTGCAAGGAGATCCAACCAGTCCATTCTGAAGGAGATCAACCCTGGGATTTCTTTGGAAGGAATGATGCTAAAGCTGAAACTCCAGTACTTTGGCCACCTCATGCGAAGAGTTGACTCATTGGAAAAGACCCTGATGCTGAGAAGGATTGGGGGCAGGAGGAGAAGGGGACGATCAAGGATGAAATGGCTGGATGGCATCACGGACTCGATGGACGTGAGTCTGAGTGAACTCCGGAAGTTGGTGATGGACAGGGAGGCCTGGCATACTGCGATTCATGGGGTCGCAAAGAGTCGGACACGACTGAGCGACTGAACTGAACTGAATAGTGTAATTATATACAATTATTAATAATTCCATATATATTGCTAAAATTATATGATATATGAGCATTTATGTCTGGGGCTTCCCTGATGTCTCAGATGGTAAAGAATCTACCTGCAATGCAGGAGACTCAGGTTTGATCCTTGGGTCAGGCAGATCCCCTGGAGAAGGGAATGGCTACTGACTCCAGTATTCTTTCCTGGAGAATTCCATGGACAGAGGAACCCAGTGGGCTGCAGTCCATGGGTCACAGAAAGTCAGACACAACTAAGTGGCTAATATTTTCACTTTACTTTCATGTCTGTAAGTTGCTCTAAGAACTCTAATCTTGCCAACGCTAAGAAATCTCTAATAACGCCCAAATCCATATGATGATGGAAGTCACAGTAGCATATGAATAGTAAAAAAGTCACAGAATTTGAAATCAAGCACTAGAATTTGAGTCCTAGCCTCTAGCATTAAAAGGTAGCTATGGGATCTTCTGCTAGTCACCTGCCTTATCTGAACCCAGAACGGACAACCTAACTCTAAATACAAGCCAGCGTGGTATTGTGGAACCCTAAGTGTTGACGGAACAGAACCGCAGGGTGAGACCAGCATGAGTAAACAGTTAAAATGACCTGGGGCTTATCAGAAAAGACTTCTCAGAGTTGACAAGATTTGAGCTTAGAGCGATTTATAGACATTAATGGAGACGAAATAGAGAGAAATATGTATAAAGGACTGATGATGGGAATTCGCAATTCATGTGCAAGAGAGATAAAACACATTTGCCTAGAAGTGGAAGAGTCTTGCTAGAATGTAATTAGGGGGAAAAAAGCTTACTAAGTGCTTGCTATCGTTCTAAGAGCTTTAGGTGTTTCAATGTATTCTACCTTCAACAAACGCTATGAGATGGATATGCAATTAACTCCAATTAACAGATAAAGCAACTTGGCTAAGATAAGTTGCTTTACCTATTAGTCCAGGGCCATCTAAGAACCCAGGTAGTCTGGACCCATTTGTCAGATCCTTAACCGCTATGATACATTGCCCCAGAGGTCAGGTCAGAAAGATGAGATTCTCTTGAATAGTTTTACAACGTGAAAGTTCCATGAGAACAGAGATCACACCTGTCATTATTACACCCACAGTGCCTGGCACATAGTGGAGACTCAATAAATACTTGTTGAAAATGTGGATGGAAGTGTAACTGAAAGGGGGAGTCTAGCTGCTCACCACTCAAAAGCCATTAAAGAGGCCAGGTTGGTAGAAAGGAAAATTTGCTCATTTTGGATGCTGGCAGGCAGTGGGGACGAAGAACTCCTGTCCAAGGGCTGACACCCCCCTCCACCGACAGTCAGGGGTGAGAGGTTTCATAGACAGAGAGATGGGGCTACGTGCAGAAACAACCGGCTCTGACAGTCATCTTGAAATCGGTCATCGGTGGTCAGAGCAGTGCCATCTTGATTGATTTAGGTACAATTAATCTTCAGTTCCACAGTTGGTTTGTTCCCATTTCCTTGAGGCCAGTTCTTGGGATTGTGGCAGTTTATATCACAGATGCAGTCTGGTCATTCTGTAGTTGACTTCTTCCACCTGGTGGGGGTTTCAGTATCTATAAGACAGCTCCCAGGATATGGCTCAGAATATTATCTATAGCCCTTGAGGAGGAACTAAAGGTCCTCCTTTGCTTAATGACGATTACAGTTTGGTCTCCTGGGACTGTTTTCCTTTGTTTCTGCATTTTCTCGCTTCCCTGATTAAACTTGTTGTTGGGCTAAAGGTTTTGGGCAGGCAGAGGGCATGGAGGATAAGGACCATAGGGTCCTGCTCTGTTTCAGAGCGCTTGGCAGGGCCATCTCTTCTTTCTTGGGAGGTCTGTCCTGGGGTGGGATCTTCCAGTGCTCTGGGGCCTGGCCAATGTGATGGATAGAACACTGCTCAGACATAGCAGGACTCTCCGAAACTCCTTAAACTCCGGGAAGAGGATAGTCTGGTCCACTGAAAACACAGTAGTAGCACTCTCTTGGTGGCAAAGATGAATTTATTACAGTGAGAAACAACAGAAATGGTGTCATCTTATATCTTTCGAAAATAGGATAACAATGTTCATTGGTTACCCGATGCCTCGGAACAGAGTAGATTAAGGGCTTGGAGCCTTAACTCCCTTTTCCCTTCTCTCATGTTAAATCTGGCTGCATTTGTTCAGTCACCAGGTTCAAAGAGACTTCCTGTGCCCCTCTGAAGCAGCCCTTTCCAACCCTGCCAGTGATGGGAAGATACTGGTTGACCCAGTGATGGGAGGACATTGGTTGAGCTGGCATCTATTTTGCTTCACATGAGACAAGAAGGATCTGTAACAGAAACCATCAAACCCCAATAACAGGTCCTAGACCCACCCCACTCCAGTACTCTTGCCTGGAAAATCCCATGGACGGAGGAGCCTGGTGGGCTGCCGTCTATGGGGGCGCACAGAGTCAGACATGACTGAAGTGACTTAGCAACTTAGCAGCTTAGCAGAGACCTCCAAGGGAAGAAGATTTGTCTAAAAAGTAACCTGGCTAGAAGGTGTTCGGAGTAGGAAGTTCAGCACTCTCATGGGTACAATGCCATGTTCACTGATAGCTGTTTAAACATCATGCTGTGCTCTGCTGTAAAGTCCTCTGCACCTAGAGGGGGCTTGGAAGGAAAAGGGTAGTGATGGGGATATGATCAGTATAGAAACTGATGCTAACGGTGGATTCTGTTTCTTTAGCAAGAATGATAATGGCTTACATCGGTGTGGCAAGCAAGTCAAATTCCCTAGCCATGTTTATATAGTCTAGTTTATTTCAAGCCACCAACACACCTGGAAGCAGCACTAGAACCTTCATTTTATAGATGAGGAAACCAAAGCTCAGAGAGAAAATGCCAAGACTAACTCCTGGTCTGGGTTCTCTTCTACTTTTTGCCTTGCTCCTTCTACCTGAAACCATTAGCATGGCATTTGACAGAGAATGCATAGCTCCATGCGCTTCCCAGGAGGCGCTAGTGGTAAAGAAGCTGCCTGCCAGTGCAGGAGACATAAGAGACCTGGCTTCGATCCCAGATCCCCTGGAGGAGGGCGTGGCAACCCATTCCTGTATTCTTGCCGGAGAATCCCGTGGACAGAGGAGGCTGATGGGCTACAGTCCATAGTGTCAGCGTCAGACACAACTGAAGTGACTTATCACACATGCATGCATGAATGCGCAGCTCCTGCTGCACCAACCTCTAGGCTGTCTTCTTAATCATACCCACACCCACCCCCTCCACACACATACACAGATGAAGACACGTGTTAGTTTCTTCCAACAATTACATGATATTTCTTAATATCTGTATGGGCTCCCCTGGTGGCTCAGATAGTAAAGATGCAATATGCCAGATCCGGGTTTGATCCCTGGTTTGGGAAGATCCTCTGGAGGAGGGCACGGCAACCTACTTCACTGTTCTTGCCTGGGGAACCCTCATGGACAGAGGAGCCTGGTGGGCTACAATCCGTAGGGTCACAAGGGGTCAGACATGATTAAGTGACTCAGCACAGGACAATATCTATATACCGTATTTTACTTGTCCCTATGGATTCCTATGTTGACTCTAACTCCCCACTGCAGCAATCAAACCCACTCCAAAGAAACTGTTGTGCATGCCTTTCAAAGAAGCTGCATAAGAATGTCCCTGGGATATATTTCAGAATCTATTCTCTGGAATGTATTTACATATTGACCTGGAGTGAATGAGGCTTCCCAGGTGGCACAGTGGTAAAGAATCTGCCTGCCAGTACAGGAGACACAAGAGATGACTTCGATCCTTTGGTTGGGAAGATCCCCTGGAGAAGGAAATGGCACCCCACTCCAGTATTCTTGCCTGGACAGAGGAGCTTGCAGGCTACCATCTATGGGGTCACAAAAAGAGTCAGACATGACCGAGTGACTAAACAATAACAATCATGTCTTTTGTCCCCTTTCCCTGTCTTCCACAATAAGGCTTTGAGGACGAGCCAAGGGAGGGCAACAAGGAAAAGGAGGACAGAAATAAGAGGCTGGGGAAGGGAATTGAGGGCCGGTTTGCTGCTCTTCAAAGAGGAGGAGTTCTAAGCCAAAGTTCTAAGCCAAAGAAGAGGGACTCTTGTTTCCACCCTTCTTTCCTCTCCCCTCTTCAGCCTAGTTTCTGGGCCTTTTGTCTCTTCTAGAGCAAAATCCTGACAGTGTGCCATGTATTTGCGAAAGGATAATTACATCTGTATCCCTGGGAGAGACAGGCCTGGTGTCAGCAGGGAGGAGTCTGATGTGGATGCAAATGGAGCTAAGTGCCCGCATGTGCAAAGCACCGACAGCTCCTGAATTAAATCCTCGGCCAGACAGCTCTCTGACCAAAACTTGCCCTGCAACTCTTTTTAACTCTGGGTCAGAGAAAGATTTAAAAAACAATAGCTTTACCTATTTACCCAGCTGTGTTCTCTGTTGAAGGAAGAGAAATGACTGAAAGCTCCTTAAGAGAAAGGCGTGTGTCCTGGACTTCAGGTGCTGGCTCAGATGGTAAATGGAGGAAGGCATAGCAACCCACGCTACTACTCTTGCCTAGAGACTGAAGTCCATAGGATCGCACAGAGTCGGACACAGCTGAAGCGACTGACCTGCAGCAGATGGTAAATCTGCCTGAGATGCAGGAGACCAGGGTTCGATCCCTGGGTCAGGAAGATCCCCTGGAGAAGGGAATAGCTACCCCCTCCAATATTCTTGCCTGGGGAATCCCATGGACAGAGGAGCCTGGTGAGCTACCATCCTTGCACAGATTCAAACCCTACTGAGTGACTAACACTTTCACTTTCACGGTTTAGCACCAGACACTCAGTGGATACCACTCCAGTACTCTTGCCTGGAGAATCCCATGGAGGGAGAAGCCTGGTAGGCTACAGTCCATGGGGTCGCAAAGAGTCGGACACGACTGAGTGAGAAAGTAGTAAGTAGTACTCAGTGGATACAGTGAAACTTTCCCGGTGCTGTTCTCAAGGTGGCGCTGAACCCACAAGACAGCCAGGAATGATTGTCTGGCAGTGATTCCACAATTAGTTCTTTTTTTCCCTTAATATTTGTTTGCTTATTCATTTGGCTGTGCCGGGTCTCAGTGGCAGCACGCCGGACCTTTAATTGCACATGCAAACTCTTAATTACAGTATGTGGGAGCTAGTTCCCTGACCAGGGATCAAACCTGGGCCCCTGCATTGGGAGCATGGAGTCTTAGCCACTGGACCACTAGCAAATTCCCTGAAGTTACTGCATATCATCATCTAAACTCCTCTCCAGATACCTGCTTCTGTCTTTAAAAGAGGAAGGAGGATCCGCATGGTTGTTTAAGTGTTTTGTTCTTTCATATTCCCCAGGAATAGAGACAGCTTAGCCAAGTCTTAGCCACTGGACCACCAGGGACATCCTAGACCTATTTCTATCTCATGTGTGTGGGGGAGCATTCTCACTTATCTACTGATCAATGAACAGGTCCCCCATACTCCAGACTAAGAAGGAGAAGGTGTGCAACCTAATTTCTGCTCAAATGTAAGCGTAAGATCATCATTTTTCCTTAAAAAGACAATCAAGTTCCTAAGCACTTACTTTTGAAATGCAAATATGTTTTCTAACACCATGAGGGAGATGCTGTGAGAAAAGATGATAGTACTATATGCTTTGCTGTTAGAGATGGGAAGGGCGACAGGATTGCCTTCAGGCCCAACTGGGACTCATTTCCTCCGTCACACTCGTGCCAAGAATAGATGAAAGGCTTTGTTTTACTTTGAAAAGAAAAAGGGCAAAAGGGAGAACGGGAAATTGATGCCTGGGAAAGAGGGCCAACCTGCCTCCTCTTCCCCTAAAAGAAGACTCAAGAGAAGCAATTAAAATAAGTTACTGATAACAAGCAATGACAAGGCAGAAGATGTGTAAGTTATCTGAATAAGCCGTCATGTCATAAGTAGACCTTAGCTATAAGCCAAGAAAAATCTGAAGAGATCGGATTTCAGTTTAATAGAAGGAAGAGCTTTTTAACAAGTGGGATGAATTTTTTCTTTTTAATCAGTTATAAAAAGAGCTGCCTATGAATATGCTGAAATCCTCTTTTTTGGATATGTTTAAACAAAATCCCTCTCCCTTTCGGTGTTTCTAGAGAAAATATTTCTGCTTTGGTTAAATGTGGTATGATATCTTCTAATTCTAAAATGATTATGTTCATATAGATTTTAAAATTCAATAACAGCTTCTAAGTAAAAATGTGTAACATGATGTCCTGCCTTGAAGCAGTTGCACAACATTCTGTTTCTCTCTCTCCAACAACCCCAGGGATTCAAACTGCTTTCTCCCCTCTTTGTGTTGGAGTTTCTCTTCTCCAGATGGTCGTAAGGCAGGAGGAAACTGAAAGTGAAAGTCCCTCGGTTGTGTCTGACTCTTTGCGACCCCATGGACTATACATTTCATGGAATTCTCCAGGCCAGAATTCTGGAGTGGGTAGTCTTTCCCTTCTCCAGGAGACCTTCCCAACCCAGAGATCAAACCCAGGTCTCCCGCATTGCAGGCAGATTCTTTACCAACTGAGCTATCAGGGAAGCCTGTAGGGCAGGATGTGACCCAGCAATATCAGGTATTTCCCCATCCTACTATCTCTGAAAATATGCAAAGGGAGCCTTCCTATTTGGGGGATTTTCCCCTATTTTTCATGATGCAAATGCAAACAGCAAGAACCCAAGCTAACCAGTAAGAAAGTGACAGTTTCCAGAATTCTACTACGGATTTACTTTCTGTGCAGCTGACTCCATTTCTTCTATGATTTGCAGTGAACACAGACATTTCTAACCTTTTATAATAACTGAGGGTAGATCTAATCAATGCTCTTCTTACCCTCACATCCCATCCTTTTCTTGACCAGGCAGAGTCTCTTTCTCAGAGGAAAGCCCTTCCCTTTAATGCATTGTCCTGAAGCCACAGGCAGGGTCAAGCTCTCAGTGGAAGCTAGTGGTCATTGTAGTTCATGCTTGTTTCAAGTACTTCATTCCCATCTCAAAAAACTCCAGTCCAGGGAAGAGAATGCTCATGTTTTTAAATGTAACTACTGCATTTCAAGCTCTAAGACAGATATTCTGTATCCGTATTTCATTTAGCCCTCACAATGACCCTAAAAGTAGGTGCTTTCTCCACCAGAATACTTGTCCTTAATTTTAGTAGTCAAAGCCCCTTGAGAGCCCTGAGTGCTGAGATAAGTCCAAGACTGATTTGATTATTAGAATCTATGGAATCTTTATCTTCATTGTGTTCACTTACATCATGGGGATGGACAATGAAATATCACAAGTAGGATTAACATGAATATTCATCAATGTATAAATAAGTATAAACACTAGAATGGTGTACCCCCTGTTCCAGTTTATGCTCTGATGGCGTTATTTCACAGTTCACACCAAGGTCACCTCGACATTCACCTCCCCTGCTAAGACGCAGCAGGAGAGAAGGAAGGACTGAGGCTGCCAGGCAACCTTTATCGGTCATTCATATATTCTTCTCCTTGGTGGTCTCATCCAACAATCTTACCTCTTCTTTGTGCATTTTAGTTGTAGTACAGCACCTGCTTGAGAGCCCGATTTCCAGATGGATTTGAGGTCTTTTCACGTTGGGATATGAAATGACACCATTTGAATTCCCCATGCCGCATCCTAAGGTGAGCCTTAATGGGTCAAAAGCATACTGAAGTTACAGAAACCAGCTGTATATCCCCTCCCTCTCTTGGACCTCCCTGCACCCCATGCCCCCCTCGAGGTCATCACAGAGCACCTGTGCTATATGTACTCTATGAACCGTATGGGCTATACGGCAGCTTCCCACTAGCTATCTGCCTTCCACGCGGCATGTATATATGCTAGCGCTACCCTCTCAATTTGCCCCACCCTCTCCTTCCCTGCCAATGTCCAGTTTCTTCTGTATGTCTGTTCCCGCCCTACAAGTAGGTTCATCAGTACCATTTTTCTAGATTCCACATATGTATATTAATCTATGATATTTGTTTTTCTCTTTCTGACTTATTTCACTCTGTATGAGTCTCCAGGTCCACAGTGATGTTTAATAGCTAAGGGTATTTGTGCTGCAACAGTACCTAGTCCTATGGAACTCAAGTAAAGTAAATCCTGGCCACACGTTCAATCACTGGGTCCCTCTCCTATGTTCCTTATGAAATGAACTCATGTCACTCCTCCAATTGTGATTATCTGCTCTTAGACAAACCCACACCCCCCCAAATAGTATTTTATTCCTACTTTCTAGAAAAGAAAACTGAGACTTCTGGAGTTTCCGTAAGTTCATCGAGACCGTGTGACTCTAGGATCACATTAAATATTCAAGTTATTGATGACACACAGAAAAGACCACCCTTCCCTTCAATAATCTACATGCTGTCAAGATCCAAAGACGTTTATGCATCCAACCCCCTCCACAAAGACTTCCAGGCTCCTGCACTACATAAAGCTCTCTCCATTCTGTGTGCCACGTAATTTAGCACCTAATTAGATATTGTCTTACAGTATTCTCCTAATTGCCTCAAGTGTATTTATTCTGCTTCTCCATTAAGTTTATCACAGAGATCCTTGAGGGTAGAATTTTCCTTTTATGTCTCTCCTTTTCTACCCCATCCTTTTCCTACTCCACCCCTAGAGCATAGCAGTAAAAACGTAAAAGCTAGTCCAGTCTGAGCTGCCTTGGGGCATATGGGCATGGCAGTGATACAAAGCATTACAATAAAAGGGTATGTACAAATACAACATGGGGCATCCCAGGGGGCTCAGTGATAAAGAATCCTGAATTTCTAATGCAGATATTGAAGCTGAAACTCCAGTACTTTGGCCACCTGATGGAAAGAGCTGACTCATTTGAAAAGACCCTGATGCTGGGAAAGATTGAGGGCAGGAGGAGAAGGGGACGACAGAGGATGAGATGGCTGGATGGCATCACTGACTCTATGGACATGGGTTTGGGTGGACTCCAGGTGTTGGTGACGGACAGGGAGGCCTGGTGTGCTGTGGTTCATGAGGTCGCAAAGAGTTGGACACAACCGAGCGACTGAACTGAACTGAATGCAGGAGACTCAGGAGACACTGGTTCAATCCCTGGATCAGGAAGATCCCCTGGAGAAGGAAATGGCAATCCACTCCAGCATTCTTGCCTGGGAAATCCCATGGACAGAGGAGCCTGGCGGGCTACAGTCCATGGGTCACAAAGAGTCGGACACGTCTAAGCAACTGAGCATGAGCAGTAATACTGTATGATGGAAAGGGCCTTTAAAGACACCTCTGTCTTCCTTTCCTCTTCACCAGCTCTATAACACTGGGAGAGCCAAATGCCCTAGCTGGACCGGTTTCCTCACTGATGAAATGCGGATATTGAGCTAGATGATCCCCAGCATTCTTCTAGCCTCACGAATCTGTCTCTGTTAAAGGAAAAGGGAACCCTCATGAATAAAATCCAAGCTGAGCTCCCTGGGTCCTGAGGAGGGTTGGTGAGCAAGTGGATGGAGACAGATGCTACAACCTTGATGTTAGAAGCAAATCCGAAGCAGTTCCCAATCATGCCTCACTCCTGGGGATTCCTGTTTGCCTTCCATCACAAGCCATGAAGGTGGTAGATGCCTGAACCCACTGGGAGGTCTTCAAAGGAGTCACAATTATGTAAACTCCGCAGGACCGCTGAGTTTCAAGGGAAGGCTGGAGGCAATGTTCTTTTTCTGAGAAGTGAATTAGAAAAGGTAACCTTGATAACTGCGTTGTATCAATCTCATCAACCAAACTGATCATTAAAAGCTAAAAGCTTGGATTCCCCAAAAGGGAATTGATAGACTGCATAGGTACCTCTACAGGGACCCATCATAATTCAACATTAGTTAATGTACCATTAAAGTATCCAGGTAGTTAATGGAATTTCATTGGGGTTTGAGGTTTTTCCTGAGTTGTTTAAATTGCCTCTATCATGAATGACTTCTTGAATTAAAAATTAAATGGACTCTCAAGTATTTAATTAGATACAACTATTACTGAAGTGGGGAAAACAACTGAAATTCACCTTAGAATTTTTTTATTTAAAGGAATACAGTACCTCTTCAAGATGACAAACATTTTGTTGATAGGTTTAAATACAGCTGCTTTTAGGAATACAACAGTAGCCAGAATTTTCTTCTGTGGTTCTTTCCCTCAATTTGACGGTCTTTTTTAAATTGTACTTTTAATTGGAGTATTCTTAAATATTGTGATGATGTCTGCCATACATGAACATGAATCGGCCATAGGTATGCACGTGTTCCCCCAGCTCCGAAACTGCCCTCCCACCTCCCTGCCCACCCCACCCTTCTCGGTCACCACAGAGCGCCAGCTTTGGGTTTCCTGCATCATACAGCAAGCTCCAACCCGCCACTGTACATCTGGTGATGCGCACATCTCATACTGCTCTCTGAAGCCATCCCACCCTCTCCCACCCCAGGTGTAACCGTAAGCCTGTTCTTTATGTCTGTGTTGCCCTTGCTGCCCTGCATATAGTATCACTAGGACCATCTTTCTAGCTGCCATGCTGCTGCTGCTGCTGCCAAGTCGCTTCCGTCATGTCTGACTCTGTGCGACCCCATAGACGGCAGCCCACCAGGCTCCCCCGTCCCTGGGATTCTCCAGGCAAGAACACTGGAGTGGGTTGCCATTTCCTTCTCCAATGCATGAAAGTGAAAAGTGAAAGTGAAGTCATTCAGTCACTTTAAGACCCCATGGACTGCAGCCCACCAGGCTCCTCCATCCATGCGATTTTCCAGGCAAGAGTACTGGAGTGGGGTGCCATTGCCTTCTCCATCTAGCTGCCATATATATGCGTTAATACATGGTATGTGTCTTTCTCTTTCTGACTGACTTTGGATTTGGCAGTCTCAAAGGCACCTTAACTTTTTATCCTTTTGAGATCTTTAAATGCTTGTGAATCTCACAGAAACCCATTATGAGAGTATGAAATGGATGTAGAATGAGGGTCCGCGATGGTGAACTGCCAGATGTAGCAAGCTAAGACGCTTGCAGAAGAGGACAGAGCCTCTCCCTGCCCTTATTCACTATGAAGTAGGCTCGAAACTGTGTGGCAGGTGCATGAGTTCCTGTAGGAAGCCCAGGGGTCTCCCTGGGCTGGGTGTGCAGCTGCCCTCATCATAGCCTTCTTTAGGGAGGGAACAGCGGTTATGCCCATAAGCCTCCTCCTCTGGCCAGCAGGGGCTGAAAACTAAGATGAGTGGGTCGCCTCCCAAGTGTCTCCTCTCTTCGATCCACTACACCTGGGGATCACCTCCTTGTAGGGTAACTCTCCCAGTTCACCCTATTGCTTTGGGTTCTTTTTATCCCATCTACTCTGCTCACAGGCCACCTTGATTTCTCTCCCTTGCTGCCTCTAAATTCAAGACCTGGTCCTTTCTTATTATATAGGTTTTGTAGCCATATTTTGCAGGGAAATAAACAAGGAATGCAGAGGGGAAATGGAAAAAAAAAAGACACCTGGTAAAGTGAGCTAAATTCTGGGATGACATAAGGATGATAACAAGTGTTTATGAAGGACTCATGTGTGCTGGGCATGGTGTTCCTTTTTCTATACATATCATCTTGTTCAGTGTGCTTCACAACCCCATGAGGCATCCTTATTATCCTCATCTACCAATGGAGAAACAAGGGCTTGAGGAAGTTATGATGTGATTTATGCAATGCCAAATAGCAAGTAAGTGGCAGAATTGAGATTTGTCTCTTATTAAATACCCCATGCCCATAACTGCTGTACTGCCTCTTTTCTGAAAAACAAACATAACTCAAACAAAAACTATATAATTACTGATATCTGTTGAGATAGTCATGGGGAGTCTTCTCTTCCATTTCTTTCTTCACAGTATGTTTTCAGACATCCTTCTCCATAGTCCTTGGCCTAAAAGTGAAAGACGTGCTATTATCTATCTTAATAAATGCCCCCAATCTCATTGCATAGGCCCACCTGGGCATTCAGAGCCTTATATCCTGCCCTTTGTCTCCAGTGATCTGTTTGGAGCCCTGAGACCTTAAGTTTGGGGAATTCTATCCCCTGACCCCTCTCCTGTCTAGGGCTGGTCTCTGGAGGCCATTTCCACATAATCTCCACATCTTCTCTGCCTTTTATATCACTTATCTGGGCCATGTCCTCATTCTTAACCAACTTCCTTGATTTGGAACAACCCACTCATCTTATTTCCACCCCCTGCTGCTGATTCTGGGGACAGGAAGAGAAGGCAGGCCTGGAGAAGAATAGTACATCCACAGAACATAAATATCAGAGTAGCCACACCAGATCAGAGGCCAAAAAAAACAACAGAAAAGACCTAGAACAAGCCAGATGGCACAGGGTGGAGTTAGATGAGTGATAAAATTCTTAAGAGCCAACAAGAAAACATCAGGGGCTGAAGCCTGGAGAGGACAGTCAAGAGGGTCTACTGCTACCCAACCCAACAGAGGTCTGCGACTACAGGTTGTTCCTCTCTGTGGTCTGGTGCCTGCAGCGTAGAACTGAATAGCTTGGTGAATGAAGGAAAGGAAAGAACATATAAACAAACCAAAGAAAGAGACGTGGCCAACGCTGATCAGAGAAGAGACATTAGCATCAGCATAAAACAGACAAAGTTGTCTGATGGCCTTGCTGTCACTCATGATCGTGGTTACTGACTGAGGCCCACTGAGCGTAGGGCATGGAGGGAGACAGGCAGGCTCTCTGGGGCATGGGATGAGATGCTCATCTGGATCTGGTCTTCCAATAAACATCTCCTTCCAATCTTACCTTGACTCTATGTTTTCCAACCTCCCCTGGGTCCAGGAGTTGCCACCGTCATTTGTGCAGCTCTTCTGGAGTTTGCCTTCAGCAGATGCTGTATGATGTTGTAGACACAAACTTCAAGAGCTGGGGGCCTTAGGTTCAAATGCCTTCCTGGCTAGGTCACTTGCCAGCCTGGCCTCACTGGGCAAGTTAGTTAACCCTGAAACCTTGATGAGGACCAGTATTCTCAAATGTCCCTGCTACTGGTCTGAGTGCAGAGTAAGAGATCCATCATGTCAGTTCCCTTTTTGTATCTCTAGGAGGCATAGCCAACATTTCTTCAAGGTCACAAAGAAAGTCACTTAGCAGAATCTGGAATTGAACTTGGATCTCCTGTTCGCATATGGATGCCACACTCTCCATGAAGATATTAATACTTCTCAATAGAAGTGAACATCAGAGATAAAAATAAATTCTTTACTGACTAAGAATGTTAGAAAAAGAAAAGCGTACAAAATCTGAAAGGATTTGCTTTGATGATCTATTGAAATAAAGCAAAGGATTCCACATATAAGTGAGAGCATATGGTATTTGTCTCTGTCTGACTTATTACACTTAATATTCTGTAGATCTATCCAAAGTGTCACAAATGGCAAAATTTAACTTTTTATGGCTGAGTAATATTCTCAGCCATATGGGCTTGATAAAGGACAGAAATGGTCTGGACCTAACAGAAGCAGAAGGTGGAAAGAATACACAGAAGAACTGTACAAAAAAGATCTTCATGACCCAGATAATCATGATGGTGTGATCACTCACCTAGAGGCAGACATCCTGGAATGTGAAGTCAAGTGGGCCTTAGAAAGCATCAATAGGAACTAAGCTAGTGGAGGTGATAGAATTCCAGTTGAGTTATTTCAAATCCTGAAAGATGATGCTATGAAAGTGCTGCACTCAAGATGCCAGCACATTTGGAAAACTCAGCAGTGGCCACAGGACTGGAAAAGGTCAGTTTTCATTCCAATCCCAAAGAAAGACAATGCCAAAGAATGCTCAAACTACCGCACAATTGCACTCATCTCACATGCTAGTAAAGTAATGCTCAAAATTCTCCAAGCCAGTTGGGAGAAATATCAATAACCTCAGATATGCAGATGACACCACCCTTATGGCAGAAAGTGAAGAGGAACTAAAAAGCCTCTTGATGAAAGTGAAAGAGGAGAGTGAAAAAGTTGGCTTAAAGCTCAACATTCAGAAAACTAAGATCATGGCATCTGGTCCCATCAGTTCGTGGGAAATAGATGGGGAAACAGTGGAAACAGTGTCAGACTTTATTTGGGAGGGGGTCCAAAATCACTGAAGATGGTGATTGCAGCCATGAAATTAAAAGACGCTTACTCCTTGGAAGGAAAGTTGTGACCAACCTAGATAGCATATTCGAAAGCAGAGACATTACTTTGACAACAAAGTTCCCTCTAGTCAAGGCTATGGTTTTTCCTGTGGTCATGTATGGATGTGAGAGTTGGACTGTGAAGAAGGCTGAGCGCCGAAGAATTGATGCTTTTGAACTATGTTGTTGGAGAAGACTCTTGAGAGTCCCTTTGGACTGCAAGGAGATCCAACTAGTCCATCCTAAAGGACATCAGTCCTGGGTGTTTTTTGGAAGGAATGATGCTAAAACTGAAACTCTAGGACTTTGGCCACCTCATGCAAAGAGTTGACTCATTGGAAAAGACTCTGATGTTGGGAGGGATTGGGGGCAGGAGGAGAAGGGGATGACAGAGAATGAGATGGCTGGATGGCATCACCAACTCAATGGACGTTGAGTTTGAGTGAACTCTGGGAGTTGGTGATGGACAGGGAGGCCTGGCGTGCTGCAATTCATGAGGTCAGACACGACTGAGCAACTGAACTGAGCTGAACAGAACTGATCTGAATATTCTATTGTGTGTGTCTGTCTGTCTGATATATGTCCCTTTGACATCTACCTATCTATATGTGGAATCTAAAAAACAAACAAAGCAAAATAGACATCAATAGAGAAAATAAGGGCTTCCCTGGTGCTCAGATGGTAAAGAATCCACCCACAATGCAGGAGACCAGAGTTCAGTCCCTGGGTCAGGAAGATCCCCTGGAGGAGGGCATGG
The DNA here is from genome assembly GCA_006408695.1 of Aepyceros melampus. NCBI lineage: Eukaryota > Metazoa > Chordata > Mammalia > Artiodactyla > Bovidae > Aepyceros > Aepyceros melampus. The sequence continues at coordinate 21,050 of SJXQ01012331.1, forward strand.
CAACCCACTGCAGTATTCTTGCCTGGAGAAGCCCCATGGACAGAGGAGTCTGGCAGGCTATAGTCTGTAGGGTCGCAAAGATTCAGGCATGACTGAGTGACTAAGCACAGCACAACAGCACAGAAAATAAATGAGTGGTTGTCAGAGAGGAGGGAGGGTGAGTGGGTAAAGTAGGTGAAGGGGATTAAGAGGTATAAAATAAGTAAGTCATGTGGATGTAATATACACAGTAAGGAATGTGGTCAACATATTGTTAGACTTAATAGTGATCATTTCATAATGCATACAAATATCAACCTACTATGTATTCAATAGTACACATAAAATAGTATAATACTGCATGTCAACTATAGTTGACAACAATAGTATAATACTACATTTCAATAAAGATAAATAGAACAGAAAAAAAGCAAAAGATGATTGGGAGTTCCTACGTATTTTAATTTCTCAGGAGCTTATAAGGCAGTCACTAACAGACATTCTGGGCATTAGAGTCGTGGCTCAGAAGATCAGACTATTAGCTACCGAATATTCACTCTGTGTTCAGAACCCTGCATCAAGTTCTGTGTTCTTCTAAACAAATCTAGGGAGTAGATATTATCATGCCCAGTTACAGAGGACAAAACTGAGGCTTAGAGAGTCAAGGCATCTTGCTTAGAAACCTGCAGCCAGCCTGTTGTCAAGCCAGCAGTCCAGCCCAGTCATACCTATGTATGTCTTTCTAAATCCTGAGCCGCGTCCTCCTCATTTCACCACCTTCCTGGCTACATCAAAAACTGTAACCATAATGTTTCACAACCTCAGAGGTGAAAGGGGCTCAGTCTCACCCTGGAGGCTTCTGGTTCCCCACACTGGGAAATGCAGGGATTGGATGAGTGACCCCTAAGGATCGTTCTCCTTTAGTTGAAGAACACACCCGACCTCAATCAGAGCTGGCTTGCATTTCAATAAACAAGTTAAACAGTTGCCGGTAATCCCGGAGAAGAAATGAGTTTGCTGATGGATATGTCTCTGACCCGACTTGGGGATCACTGGGGGAAATCTTAATCTCTTTGAATGTTTGGTTAAACATCCCTAAGCCTTGTGTGAATTAGACTTGGGACACACACCGGCTGGTCTCTTCTGTGTTTGACTTGCCGTACCACCTGTTGTCTGCCCTTTTTATTCTCTGCACAGGCTTTTCCTAAGAATGGCTGTGCGCTCAGGACTAAGCATGGCTTTCTGGGTCTATCTGGAGCCCTAAGGTTGAAATGAACAGAGTTTTAATTCTGTGAAGGGCTGAGAAATTGGACCTGGGGCTGCAAAGATGGGCTCTCCAGATCGGGCAGGCTTTGGATGAGAAGACGGCCCATAGAGCTTGAAGGAGATATGTTTTAAACCGGTAAGATGGAGAACTTTTTTCTCTGCAGGCCATAAACTAATTGAGTTAGATGTCTGAGAAGTCTGAGAGTTGTCTGGGAGATGGGACAGCAGGAGAATAGAAACATATTCAGTAAAGGGAAAGTGATATCAGGAGATGCAAAACTTTTAAAGGGCTGATATTAGTTGGCATTTGACTAAGAGATCTAGGACCATCCAACTCCCATCAAGACCCACCCCGTGATACCTTCCCAGGAGGAGACAAGGGAATGAGGTCAGCAAAAATATATGCTTTATTCACTGGAAGCTTTGGTTCTGAACCCCAATGCAGAATTGCAAGCAGAGTGGTTTGTACTTAGATTAGAGTCAGCCTGGGGTCTCCATCTGCACTGACCAACCATATAATATTACAATATAATGCCAGCCATACATGTAATTTTTCTTCTTCTTATAGCCACATTTAAAAGATTTTAAAAAAAGATAAGTGCAATCACTTTTAATCATATATTTTATTTAACCCACAGTACCCAAAATACTTCAACAGGTAATCAATATCAACATGTGATCAGTTTAAAGAAGTTAATGAGGTAGGGTATATTCTTTTTGTATTAGGTTTTCAAAATCTGGCATTTGCTTTATACTTATAGCCATCTCAGTTTTCAGTGGAAATACTTGATCTGCATTTATATCTCATAAAAGTCAACAATGAAAAAGTAGGTTCACACACTGACTCATTCGAAAGGTACTTAAAAGTCTTCTAATAACTGAATCAAGTAATAGTTTTTTATTTCAATGTAAATTAATTAAAATTAAATAAAATTGAAAATTTAGATACTCAGTCACATCAACAATATTTCAAGTTCTCAATGGCCCATGTGGTTACTGTACTGGGCAGCTCAAATCTATATCATTGCCTCATTTCTGACCATGGCCTGGAATGGGGAAGGAGGGGTGGGTCTCAGGTTTGCAGCCCTGAGAAGTAGTCAGCAGAGGGGCTTCAGAGGCAGGGCCCTGAGCCTCAGATGTCATACAGATTTCCAAATCCCAACCCTGGAAACTCCAGGAACTTCTCTTTCCAGATCAGATTTGCAGTTTACACAGGACTGGATTAAGAACAATAACAACAATGCCTGTACATTGAGTTTCTACCATGTGCCATTGTATTTGATGCTTTTTATTACTCAGAGAGGTCAAGTGACTTGCCCAAGGTCACACAGCAGGTTAGTGTCAAGTCCAAGATTCAAAGCCAAGTTTGTTTGACTCCAGCACTGCAACCCTGCCTCTCCCTGGCAGCCCCAATATTAGAATTTCAGGAACTGCTGTGATACCTGAACTTACATTTAGTCTACCTGTCATGGTTACAGCCACATTAGAAGAAGACTTAGTTCCAGAGGGTGCCCTTGGCATACCAGGCCTTGACCACAACCAGAATTAATGGAGTCCTCAGTAAAGAACATAAATGCAATTATTGTCTCGGAATGAATGTATCTCCTCTCTCATTGTCACAGGTTCCCAGCTCTCCCTAAAAGCCTTCAAAGGCTGACTTCATGCTCTACCCAGCATCTGCCCAGCCGCTAATGGATCTGAGCTGTGTTCATTAGGCAGCTTGCCCGTGCACAGCTAAAGAGGAGAAGAGGGCAACAAAAGGATGCCTTTAAGCTAAAGGTTAATTTGCAGCACTTTAAAAGTATCTGTCTATAGTGACGATAGACTGAAGTGCACAAACATTGATGCAAATTTGAAAGAACCTGGTTGCCCACTTCCTTCCTAGAACTGACACATATCCCTTTGAAGAGCTTTTGGGGAAAGAGTAACTCAGGCCAGGAGTTTCAAAAAGCTTGTTCCTAGGTCTCTTCTTAAATAGCACATGACACTTGACCTGACTCCTACCCCACCAGCATGATGCTCTGTTTCCCAGCACAAGCTGAACCTAACCTTGACCATCCTCAGGGATGAGACAGCCCAAGGTCACTCACCTCTAGACCTGGAAGTGACCCCTATGAGCAAAATGGGGCTTTGGCGGGCATGCTCAGCTTCAGGTTCTATAAATCATTCTTCACCCAGTAGAACAAAAACCAGGCAACAGCTAGTCTAGGAAGGATGGTGGGATGGCAGGAGACATTGGGGGTGGATACTGATAGAAGAAATGTCAATAATAAGGTAGTGATAAAGAACATAATCTCTAGATGAGGGTTTCTCAGGCTTGGCACTATTGATCTGTTGTTGTTTAGTCACTAAATCGTGTCTGACTCTATTGCAAGCCCATGGACTGTAGCCCACCGGGCTTCTCTGTCTGCAGGATTTTCTAGGCAAGAATATTGGAGTGGGTTGCCATTTCCTTCTTCAAAGGATCTTCCCAGCCCAGGGATCAAACATGCATCTCCTGCATTGGCAGGCAGATTCTTTACCACTGAGCAACCTGGGAAGCCCATTGACCTCTTAGGTTGGATGATTGACTCCTTATTGTGGGGTGGGGGACTGTTCAATGCCTTGAAGGGTCATTAGCAGCATCTCTGACCTTTCTCCACTAGAGACCCCTAGCAGCCCCTGAAACCCAAACTGTGACAACCAAAAATGGCTCCAGAAATTGCCTTTTTCCAGGAAGACAAAATCAGCCCTTGTTGAGGACCGTTGGTCTGGAGCCCCCACTTTCCAAGTTCAAACCTATCATTAATGATGGGTGCCATGGACTGGCCCCCCAGCCTCTCTGCATCACAGTTCCCACCTCTGTAAGATGAACAGAATACTTATCCCTAGCAGTGCGGTGAGGTCACAGTGAGATGATATACGCAAAGGGCTTAGTAACAATAAAGGCTAGTTCATTTAGGTGAAGAGTTCAGGATACATTTTTAAATCACCACAGTAAGTCTATTTTATTGCCAGCCATTATTATTCCTATTGCAAAAGATGGCATTTTCCCAAAGTTGCTGCAGCGCTTTTCATGTGCTTTTCCCAAACCTTGCTCCACTCTCACGAAGAGGAAGGGCCTATTTCCTCACCCCTGGAATCCAGGGGGACCCTTGTGACTGCCTTGATGAACAGAATGAAGGGAAGGGATGCCATGTGATTTCCAAGGCTGGGCCATGGAAGAGGCAACTTCCTCTAGCCCTCTCTCAGACACAACCTTGGGAGCTCTGAACTGACATGTAAAAAATCTGGTGACCCAGGAGCTGTGTGCTTGGCAGACCACATGGAGAGACCACAGAGATATAGAGAGATGAGCTTCTGTGCCCAGGCCTGGCTGTTGGAGTCTCCCAGTCCAGGTGCCATACACCTGGGTGAACAAGGCATCAGGTGCCTCCAGGCCCAGCCTTTAAGCTGCCCTGGGTTGGCACTGATAGAGCAGAGATGAGTTGCTCCTGCCGAGCCCTGCCCGCATGGTGGATTCTTGAACAAAATAAATATGGTTGTCTTAAGCCCTGAAGCTTTGGCAACCATTTGACAGGTGAGAAAACCACGTGTCAGAAGGCACATAGCAAGTGAGTATCCAGGCTAGAATTTGAACCAAGGATCTTCTACCCTCCAAATACTGCTTCCCTTTCATGGAACTTACCCCCAAGATGGCAGGAGTCTGATTTGATAGGTGGAAATCCAGGAGTCAGCTGAGGACAGCATCAGTAAGGTGTGTGAATTGGTTGTACATCTGTGCGCAGCGCTGGGGGGGAGCTGGGAACAGAGTAAAACAGAAGACTCATTTTCCAAACAGAAGCACAGGTCAGGGTGGGCCAGTATCAAAAGCATGTTTCAGAGCTGAGGCTGTTTAAATTCCCCCGAGAAGGATGCATCCTGAGCTAGTGATTCTCAGCCTTGACAGCTCACATCCCCTGGAGAACTTCTAAAAATCTGGATGGCCAGAGTCTAATAACATTGGACCCTCTGGGGCAGAACCTGGGCATCAGCGTTCGTAAGGTTCCCCCAGGTGATCCCAGGGCTGCTGCTCTGGGGATGGGGTGGGATGAAGCTAGAGTCCAGGGTCCATACAGCAGTGTCTGCCATGGATCAGATGGACTGCAGAGCCCGGGAAGAGATGAGCTTTGAGCACTAGCTGCAATCTCTGGTTTGCTTTATGATGCTGTGAGGTGAATTAAAAATCAAACTTCATTTGGCTCCCAGTGAAGATGGATATTCAGCAGATTGGGGGACTAGTAAAAAGGTCCCATTAATATGCTTCCTGGCAGAGACTCCACTTGATTCAGCGATGTGAGTTTAGGCAGATGGGGAAGTGTTGCCTTGGCTGCAGAAAGGTGGGCAGAGGGTGGTTCTCCCCTTTTCTGTGTGTGGTGGGTAGGGGGACAAGGACCGCCCTTTCAATACTAAGAGAGGTTGTTATTGTTTAGTCACTAAGTCATGTCCAGCTCTTTTGTGCCCCCATGGACTGTAGCCCACCAGGCTGCTCAGTCCATGAGATTTCCCAGGCAAGAATACTGGAGTGGGTTGCCATTTCCTTCTCCAGGGGATCTTCCCCACCCAGGGATAGAATCCACATCTCCTGGACTGGTAGGCAGATTCTTTACCACTGAACCACCAGGGAAGCCACGCTAAGGGAGGAGAGTTGGTGAAAATACTACCTTTTGATTTTTCTCACCTGATGTCTGAAGTAGGTTGGCATCAGTCGAAGCAGGATGAGGTGGAGAAACTAGTGGCAGAACTGGGCAGGTCTGGGTTTGAATTATGCTTCTTTCTATCTCAGGACAGGAGAAATTCTTCTATTTCTCCAAGCTTTGGTTGCCTCCTCTGTCAGATGAGAATGATCATAACATGATCAGGATGAAATGTGCAAACGTGTATGATATATCAGCCCAGGGTGGATACTGATAATGTGGGTCGCGTTCATTCATTCATGTGTTTCTACGTTTGTCATTCATCTCTTTTTTGCCTCCACTCTTCACCTCCTCATTTTTTGAAACATTAAGAATGAGAAACAGGGTGCCCTGGAAAGGAGCCCGTAGCCATGTGTTAGATTAGAAACTTCTCCATCTGTCCAAACGCCCTCACCCCTTTCACTGGGTGAACTCTTAACTTGAAAAACAGTTCACGTTACCTGCTTTGGAAGCCCTGCTCCTTGTCTATGTAGCTGCTCTCTGTTCCCACACCCCTGTGCTTCTCTGTGTAAGGACATCCGTCACGCTGGACTATAATGGCCAATCTACCTGTCCATTCTCCCCATAGACTGTGAGCCTAGCTCTGAATGTGGCACTTCATGAGCACTCAGTATGGTTTCTGTGCAGTCACTTATTCAATCAACTGATGTCATATGCCTCTTCTGGCCTCAACTTCCCCATCTGTAAAGAGGGTTGGCCTAGCTGTATTCTAGGAATAGTTCCAGCTCTAGTGTTTGATCTCTCTGTGGAGCCAGAGAGCAAGGAGAGGAAAGAGAGGAAGCAGAGACAAACCAATTAACTTAGGAAGTGGTCATGAGCTGACCCCACGTCATCACTGAGAGATGCGAGTTCACATGATATGAGTGTCATCGGTGAGCAGGTCAGTACCATCAGGCAGCAGAAGGCAAGGTCGCCCAAGGAACCACAGGCGGGTTAGAGGGATTCAGGCTCTTCAAAGGGGGCCAGGTGGAGTCAAGGCATTTTCAGGAAACAAAACAAAAGGGACTCGAGGTATATGGCTTTGCGGGGTGGAACCAGTTTGAGCGAAGGAGCTACAATCTAGGACCTTCCATGAGTAAGACTGCAGAATCAAGGTCAGGGAACAAAGTATGCCCAGTGGCAGCCTGCAGGGACCACTCTTGAAGTTGGGACCAACCTGAAGCTGAAGCTCCATAGGGTGTCTCTGCCTATGCCAGATTCCTATGAGATTCAGGAGATGGTCAGGGAGAGAAGCCTATTAGGCCTGAGGGATCTCTGTGAACCACACTGTGGGGAGCTGGGAAATTAGGGAAACTGAGGCCTGAGATGGCCAGTATCTCTGGGGAACACACTCAACTCACACTCCTGCAAAAACCTTCTCTGAGAAGCACACCTCCACTCCCACACTCGACATAGCACCCACACCAATTCTTCATCCGTTACACGACAAGGCTGGCCTCAGATTCACAGACACGAATGCACTTATTTTCCATCTTGGCTGACATTTATGAACCTTCTACGTGCTAGCCATTAGGGCTCATAGTTCCAGAAACTACAGACTGTCCCCAGAAAGCTCAGAGTACATGTTCACATCAGTATACAGAGACACCAACCCAGACTTTGTACAAGGCATATACGCCCATGCACGTGTGCTGTGGCTCAGCTGTGCCCAACTCTTTGCAATGGTATGGACTGCAGCCCTCCAGGCTCCGCTGTCCATGGGATTTCCCAGGCAAGAATACTGGAGTGGTGGCCATTTCCTCCTCCAGGGGATCTTCCCAAACCAGGGATCGAACCTGCATTTCCTCCATCGTCAGGGGGGTTCTTTACCACTGAGCCACCTGGAAAGCCCATATATACACCTATACCTGTCTATGAATCCCCATAGATTCTTACACAGATGCACAGAGAAGATCATGAGTGGTTATGTACACACATGCCTACATATGGATGTCACCCACACACAGAATCCCAGGGCCTCTATAAGCAAACAGAGGCCCCGGCGTCCCATCCACCTTGGTTTGGCAGGTTGTAGAAATCATTAACACTCTTCCCGTCTGCATGCCCAAGATAGAAGCCCTGTTCTGCCCTCACTCTCATAAGGAAAGCCTTCCAGGTCTTTTATAAGGACATTATTTTATGACAACATTGTAGCTGGCATTTATGGGGATTCAGTCAATAAATTAGAAATTGCTTGTAATGATGCATGGCTGGCTCACATTTGCCTGAGCCCTGAGGACTCAGACCCCAGATTGGAAGCGTTAGATCTCTTCCTCTTACCCTGTGCCATGTGTGTGCACACATGTACATACACGCTATTGTACAAAGCGTCATTTTAGCCATGCTGGAAAGCAGCCTCTGTCTGCTTACACTTTGGCTTCTTTGCCTCCGTGGAGGAATCCGGGTGTGGGGTGGGGTTGCACGGACCATAGTTTCAGGGCCTGAAAAGGCAGTATCTCCTGGAAGGGAAGAATGGAACAGTGACTGTGTGAGACTCCCATGCCACTTCTCACCTAGGTAGAGGAGAGAAGAGTCTGGATTCAGAGACGGAGAACTTTAATTTCCCCACTCAAGTCCCCAATCCCTGCCAGCCACAGGCCCCCTTGAGCGTGCTCTGTGAACCTACCCATATCTGAGTCAAAGGTGAGGCTAGGGGTCTTCCCTGGTGTTCCAGTGGGTAAGACACTGCATTTCCAATGCAGGGTCCATGGGTTCAATCCCTGGTCAGGGAACTAAGATCCCACATGTCTTATGGCATGGCCAACATGTTTTACTTTGTGGTGGTGGTGTTGTTGTTGTTGATTTTTTTTTTTAAAAAAAAGGTGAGGCTAGGATTAGGAGCTGGAGAGAGGCCAAGAGAATACCCTGGAGATACCACCATCTTTCTTCCTTAACTGTGCTCAACCACCCATTCATCCTTAGAACCCAAAGAAAACTTTAGAAATCACTGGAAGTCGTGGCCATAGAGTAAAGCAGCTACTCTCAGGCATTGGCCACTCTGGACAACACAGGATACAAAGCAGGCCAATGTCAAGTGTCAGGTCCTCTTTCGCTTCCATCACCTTATCACTGGCCAAGAAGACTACCTATTTTTCAAAACCTGGCTAATGTCGGCACCAGACTGGGTTTTGTTCAGTGAGTGGGGTTCACTGAGGACCGTTTTCAGGCAATGATTCACCCTGTCTTTTGCTGAGATGGAGCTTGCAGCTCAGTGGCTCAGTTGACTTCTCCTCTGAGGAAACGGAAGTCCCATCCCTGGTGAACGTCATGAACACCCCATCTGGGCTCTTTGCTGTCTCCCTCTGGGTTCTTCACACCCCTCTCCCACCTGCTTCTCTGGTATCTACAGACCTTTCTAGGACCACCCAGCAGTCACTGTCTTAGGAAGGCTTCCCATGGTGCCAGCCTCATGGATGAGGGTGTCTGTCCTACACCAAGATGCCAGATCTCCAGAGACTGCCCGTCAAGGATGTCACTGGCCCTGGCGCCAGACTAGCACACATCATTGGCCCATCACTTTGATGCATTGTAAAGGACAGGCCCATAAGGAACCTCCTCTTACCTTCTGAATCCTGGAATCTGGAGCTCTGAGGATGAGAAAGGCCCCAGGGTGCCCTACCAATCCTGCCAAGGAGGCCTGTCCCAGGACAGAGGAGCAGTTATAGAGGAATGTGACAGGTTCAAGAAGGTCCAGGTAGAAAACCCCGAGGTTCCTGAGGAAAGGGAATCTGCCTGCTGGGTAAATCTGATCAGTTAGACCATCTGTGTTACACTCCCACTCGACCTCATAGGAGTTCATCATTCCCACATCCCTCGGGGGCACACGGAACTTCTGATGCTCTGCTGAGCCTCCCTGGGCCCCAGGAGTCCTGCAGGGCCTGGCTCAGGCCATCCCTGCTCCATCATTCCTACTCTGCCGCCTCCCCAGGCTGGAGCAATGTAAAGGACCATGAGCATGAGCGTCTTGCTCGCTCTCCCAGGCAACCCTCCCGACTCTGGAAGCAAATGTAGGTTCCCCCTGGCTTCCCCAGAATGCTCCTCCTCAGCATCTTATTCTCTTACTCTCCACTCTGAGTCTCTCCTCATCCATCTTATGGACAGGCAGAGGGGGGGAAGTAGCCCTGGTAGAGCTTCACTGTCTGTTTAAGTCAAGACCTATGCTCTTGACACTCCTTTTCCTTCAAAGCTGTTGTCTTTTGATTTCAAGAGTCTGTGATGAAATCCAAAAGCCGGCCATTTGTTCAAGTACGTGCTGTGCTGCTAGAGTAGCTGTACCTCAAGGGCAGTTGGTAAAGGACTGGTCCCTGCTGGTCCCCCAGTGGGGGTGGGGGAAGGCAGGAGTAACACTAAACACTTGGAGCAGATTTCATCTTTTAATGCATTACAATGGTTACAGTGGTAACAGAACCTACTATAAAAGGCTTTCTGTATAACAATGGAAGTGTGTCCAGGGTAGTGCAGGAATGGAGAAAGGGGGGACACCTAACTCTCAGGGGATTGGAGCTGCCAGTAATGACAGCTTCACAAAACAGACAAGTAACCCATAACTGGGTTCTGAAGGATGAATAGGAGTTAGCCAAGCTGGCAGAGGGACAGCACATACAGCTGCACGAAGAGCGGAGAAAGCTTTGGGAACACCAGTGCTGGATAAACTTTGGAGGTATGGCAGAACCAATACAGTATTGTACAGTAAAATAAAGGTTAAAAAAAAAAAAAAAAGTCCAGGTTGGAGTTCCACCTGCACCACTTCCCAAAAACCCTGGGAAAATTGCTTCACCCCCGAATCTCACTTTTTTGTTAGTAAAATGCAAATCTCCTGGGAGGGTGAGTCCAGTAGATCAAGCCTCAGGTTCTGACAGATATGAAAACAGCCCCTCCTGCTTTATTGAAAATTCCAAGACCCTGTTTAGGTTCAGCGAGAATGTGTGCTGTGGTCTATTTATGATGTGCAGGACAAGAAGAAAACACACACACAAGTCTAGCAATCATGGATTAGTGACTTACAGAAACTCAATATTAGCTAATGGGGATTAAATGAGGCAGTGCCTGCTAAAACATTCTCAGGGTGCCTGGCACATGGAGGGATGTGATGAGTGTGAATCCATTCCTCTCTAGGAGTTGTTTATTCACGTGATCCCTGAGCAAGAATTCTCTTCCAGTTTTCTTAGAAATCCCTTAATCTGCCTGGATCCAGACCCCCACCTCTTCTCGCCAGCTCACGTGCAGGCTGAAAAGCAGGACTGGGGATAAGAGATCCAGAAGAGAGAGGCTGAGGCGGGCAGGCCGAGGGGCCAGGCAATGGGACTGTAATGGTCTGCAATTGCTTCTCCAATTGCCTTCAGGTTGGAATAATCTCTTTAGGTGAGTTGCTGAACCTTACAGGCTTGGCCTGAGAAAACAGTGTGATGAGAATCTATTAATACTCCCTTTCATAAAGGCGGGAGCAACTTGCACACTTTCCTCATCCATGCCTTCCTGCAAAGGGACCTCTGCTCCCTGAACTCTCCTTAGGCTGGGGTAGAGACTCAGTGGGTTAGGAGAATCACTGATTCTTGAAAAATAAATCCAAAAAGGGAACTTTTTGTGCCCCTAGTTGCTATACTGAGGCAGGTATGTGTGTGCATGTATGTGGTTTGTTTTGGAAATTGTCTCCCCAAGATGAGACTGTTGTAAACAGCCCACACATTAACCCTTCAGTGCATCCATACCTTCATAATCTCTTTATATACGAAAGACCCTTCTTTCCCCCCTTGTATTATGGATCATTGTAGCAGTATCTCCTCCTCTGAAAGAGAACATCCAAGACTTGGCTGCTAATTCATATCTTTTAAACTTAGACAAACCACTTCCCTTCTCTGTGGTCAAGCCCTCCAGTCTGTCCCATGGCATAATGATACCTGTTCAAGTTGTGAGAATCAGTAAAACTCAGGACATCTTTGAGGAGGAGGGAGATGGGTCATGCTACAAAGTCCAGACCAGTGGTTCCCAAACTTGGCTGCAAACTTGGGATCTTCAAAATCTGCTGATGCCTGCCACCCACCCCAGACATTTTGGTATAACTGGTGCAGGGTATGACCTGGGCATCAGGATTTTTAAAACCTCCCTAAGTGCTTCTAATGTGCAACAAAATTTGGGAACCACCAGGACAGACTGAGACCTTTGCTTGCCTTCCACCCAATAGCTTCCTCCAAATTCCCTGAAATGCCAAGAGATGTCCTTGCCAGAAACGTCCTGAAACTCGGCCCACTGCCAAGAACTTTCTCAACCTTTACCCCATAATTTTCCTCCTAATGAACCATGAATGAACTTTAAAAAATATCTCCCAACCCAGGCGGTACAAGTGAATTTTTTCCCCAAATGCATAGATTTAGTCCACCTGTAAGAATTGAAAAGCAGAAGGTTAATGTCTCTGCTGAAGGAAAATAAATCTGAAGTCCTTTCTTATTCGAGGCTCCCATCTACCACCATCAAGCCCAACTCCAGGAGTGTAAGATCATCAGAAGGAGCTTAGTTCCCAAGTGGATGTGAGAGCAATCCTTGCTTTATTGAGAAGAACTCTGAGAGCTAGTTCAGGTTCAACAGGAATGTGTGCTGTGATTTATTAGTGATGTCTGTATGTGTGCAGGAAGAGGGTTCAGGTTCAGTAGAAGCATGTGCTGTGATCTACTAGTGATGTCTGTATGTGTGCAGGAAGAGGAAAGATGACTTGGATGTCAACTCCAGCATTAAGTGAAGCCTACAGCCAACCTCCTGCTATGGCATGGCAGCTGCCATTTCTCCCTCAAGGTGAACTTGTCACATGTTGACTTTGGGGCTGGCTTCCCTGCTATATCCTGTAAACTTCTGGGGGATGTCAGCGTTTAGTAGGTGTGTTTTTCATACTCATGCCAGCTCATGAGATCTGTGCACAAAGGGTACACAAACGCGTTTACATGGAAGAGAAGGAAGGAAAGACATCATGTGCTCGACTCTTTTTATATTCAAGTCATCTTACTCTTTCCTCCCTTAATCAAAGACTGCTTCTGGCAGAGACTTTGGCAGCTATTACAGCTTTGGCCGAGTTTTCAGTTCTGCTTTCCTGGGTGTGTGCAGGAGACACCCAGGAAGGACGCTTGTCCTCACCAGTGAAACCACACTCCTGGGGCCTTCCCCAGTCCAGCCATGCAGCCCAGCAGCCACCATCTACTGGTGCCCTTTCCTCTCCCCAGTTCAGTCAGCTCTAAACGCACATACTCATTCCGTTCGGGTCCAGGTCTAGAAGAAGACAGAACACCAGCTTTGGAGGTCAAGGCCCCGGGGGGTTGTTCAGGACTGGACTGAGGGCAGGTCAAATTGATCCAAGCAGAGCCAGCGCAGGAAGGAGGGTGCAAACGAGACCGCGACTTGGACCCAGAGGTCACTCTGAGAGGTTCTCGATCCCAAGTATGATTAGAAGGGAAGAAACTCAGGACTTTGGTTGCCATGAGTCAGCCACTGGATCCTGGGTTAGTGGGGAACTTAGTTCTTCACTCCCCTGCACAGTGTAGAAGAGGGTTGCTGAGGTGTCAAGCAAGACAAAACTGGCATGGAAAATATCAATGGATGGATGAATATTTTGAAAAATTAAAATAAGAAAAAGGCTGACTCAGGCTCTGAGCAGGCCTAGATCTCCAGGTGGGAACATCACAGAACAGGGCAGCAGGGGATGAGGGGATGTGGGTGAGGGGAGGTGGTCCTAACACTGGCTGAGCCTGTATCATATGCCAATGAGCACTGTGTGAGACTCCTTCTCCATGTCATCTCTGTAATGACCCCACCTCAAGGGAGACACATAGTAGATAGGGTCGTTCTATGTTCCATATTTTACAGATGAGAAAACGGAGGCTCGGAGAGTTAGTGATGTGCTCATCACCAACAGCAGAGTGTGAAAGCTAATAAATGGTATCCTGCTCATTCTAGTTCTCATTCCTTACCACCTGCCGCTCACGGTTCCCTGAGGATCCTCTATGCATGCCTGGACCCCAGCTTCTTTCTCTCCCTGGAAGTTCCTCTCCCTATCATCCCTGCCTCTCCACCCAATTGGAAACCCATGTTGATATTGACAAAAGCCACCTCAGAGTCATCACCTCTAGGAAGAATAACCTTGGCCTACCCTTTCATTCATTCATACATACTTTCATTCAGCATCCTTTCATTTAATGCCGACCCTGTACTGGGCACACCACTAGACACAGAGGCACAGCAGGGGACAAAGTGATATGGGCCCAGCTCCCGTGGAGCCGAGCACGTAATAAGAAGACAGATATAAACCAAGAGTGAGGAACTAGCGATATAATGACCGCTTATAGAGAGCGTACAAAATGGCCACTTAATTTGATTGTATCAGAGAAAGCTTCTTGGAGGAAGTGGTGTTCAAGTGTTGAGCTGAAGGATGAGGCATGCTGATAACAATGGCATTGACTGACATTGCTGAGCGCCCCCTCCATGCCAGCCACTTTCCAAGTGCTTTGTGTGTGTTAGCTCGTTTCATCTTAACAGCAATCCTATGAGATGGCACTATTATTATTATGCCAGTTTTACAGAGGAGGAAACTGAGGCATTGAGAAGCACACTAACTTGCCCCAAATCACTCAGCTGATAAGCAGGAGAGTCAGTGTTTGTATACAACTATTTGATTCCAGACTCTTTGCCTTAGAGGAGAGAAGGAAGAAAGAACATTATGAAGGTTCTGGAAAAATCATAGTAAGCAAACGGGAGAAGGTAGAGATCGGGGTAGAGATGCTGAGCTTCTGGGCCTTGGAAGGGCTTTAGATTTTGTTCTAAAAGGAACAGCCATCCATCCATTGAAGGGGTATGAGGGAGTGACATGGTTACATTTAAAAGCTAAAAAGTATAAGGTTGAACAATACTGTTGTTTGAATCACCACTTTGTGATGAAGGTGTATTTCATTCTGATTGAATTAGAAGACTAATTTTTTTTTAAAAAGTGTAAGATTGCTTTAGAGAACAGATGTGCGTAAGGAGGCTGGGGGGTCCAACATTGTAAGCGGGGATGATGGTTAGAAGTCAGCTTCCTTAGTTTAGGAGAGGTAAGGACAATGAAAGAGGGAGGAAAAGAGGGAGGGTAAGGCGGAAAGAGAGAGAGAGAAGCTGAATCACTCCCTCTGGTTGATTGTGCAGCTTTTCCAGGTGTTTTGTGCTGTAACTGATGGATTAAGTCCTTTTCCCTCCTGGGCAGGGAACTCCAGGAGGGTGACAGTTTTGAACTGTTTGCCCACCTCTGCATCAGCAGTAGCTGGCATGAGGCCTATCCCCAAACAGGCAATATTGTTGACTTCCTGAATGAATTATGAATAAAAGACTTGATCACGATAAGCCAGCCCCTTTGGCTCAACAGAATCCACTTCTAAATCCTACCGCCTGCTGAGTACCCAAAACCTTCTCTAGAGAGCACACCAAACCACTGTCTGTTCCCCACCAAAATAACAAGGAAAATAGCCCTCAGGCTGGGTGCATGGCATCCTATAGGGAAAATGACAGGTTGATGGAGGATCCCTGCATTTTCCTGAAGGGTAGGGAGATGCTGTCTGTGGCTGTCTTGCCTGGCAGTGGTGCCCTTCTGCTGCTGAGCTCATGGCAAAGCAGCTGTGCAGGCAGGGTGGCCAGCTTTGTCTTTCAGGTGGAGAGGGAGGGCTACTTTGTCAGTAAATCAAATCGGTCTTCAGATTCGGGATGCAATATTTATCAGGGTGGTGACAGCATGCCAACAGGAGCTGGGTGTTTTGGTACTCTGCAGGTGCTGTCATTGTTGTTACAACACACTTCTTGAGCAGGGCTGTGTTCAGAAAGCTTCCAACTGGAACTGACTCAGAGGCTAAATCTCTGACAGCCAGAGAGCCGATGGGGCTCATGTTGGCAAAGGAGAGAGGCTCCTTTGGCATGAGACCCCATCGAGGATGCAGGGAAAACCAGCCTTCAATGCACAGGTACCTTTAAATGGCAGAGGAAAGCATCGTTGTTTAGAAGACTTGTGCTCGACAGTGGATTTGGGAATTGAGAGATCTGGGTTGCTTAAGAAGTCATCACAGCATCTTCTAAGGAGCAGGGTTTTTACATGTCATAATGAAATTCTCTGGGCAAAAACTCCTCCAATTTTCAAGAATCTATTGATGGTATAAACCAGAACTTGACAAACGATGACCCACTGGCCAAATCGACTTGCTGTCTATGTTTTCTGTGGTCTGTGAGCTAAGAATGTCTTTTACTTTTTTTAAATGGTTGAAAGCAAATCAAAAGAAGTCATGCTTTGCAGCATGCAAAAAATCTATCAAATTCAAATTTTGGAATCCTAAATAAAGCTGGCACTCACCCACACCCATTTGCTTAGGTATTGTAAGCAACATGGCAGATTTGAGTAGCAGCAACAGATTCTGAATGGCCTGCAGATTCTAAAACATTTACTGTCTGGCCCTTTACAAAAAAAGTCTGCTGATTCCTGATTTTGCATGCTCATTTCTTGTGTCTGTGAATATGAGTGCTTCTCTGTGTTTCGGTGGGGCTGTGGTGCCCCTGGGCTTGGTCTCTTGGGGAGTGAGAATGGAGATGAGGGATGTGTGTCTACAAGAAGAGTGTAGGTGTTTGAAGGAGCAGGTTGCAATGGAGAGTGATGCCTGTACGGTGGTCCTCTTGACTGCTGTGTGTGTGCAAGTGTGTGTATTTGTGTGTATATATGTGCAAGATGAAGCAGGGGATTGTAGCAAGATCAATAGTTTTGCAAAGTGTATTCTGGGTAATATTAGTTCTCAGACATGGTAAGTATGACTTTTTAGGAATGGAAAGGGGAATGTCAGAAACAGCAATTTCAACCTACTTGATTATAGAGAGTGTTTAATACCCTTGATCCAGTGATACCAATAGGTACCCATGTGTGGTATCTACCATAAGTCATCTGCTGCTGGGTCCTTTACTTACCACGAAAGAGCTGGAAGACTGTGGCAAGAGGAATTCCAGTCATCTGGTCCATTGCTCAGCGGGCAGCATTGACACTCGTGTTCTAAGATCCATCTCAGTTCCTATGATTTCAAGGAGGGGTTTCACTGTCAGGGCATTTGGAAACTGGCTGATATCAGGAATGGTGGATGGGAACCTTTGCTGAGAAAATCTGACTATCCCATTACTCCTCAAAGGGCAATCCATGAATCCATGGGCCAAACTCCTTTCTCTGAGAAGCAGACTTTCACCTGGGATGTGGACCAGGATTCTGAGAACCTGATCGATGAGAGGGCATGGCAGGACTGACCCAACATCTACAGAGGTTTCCGGGCAAAGTCAGTATCACAAATCAGAGCACGCCTGTGCTCACGCTCAGTCAGTCCAGCTCAGTAGTGTCTGACTCTTTGTGACTCCATGGACTGCAGCCCGCCAGGCTCCTCTGTCCATGGGATTCTCCAGGCAAGAATACTGGAGTGAGTTGCCAGTTCCTCCTTCAGGGGATCTTCCCGACCCAGGGATCAAACCCACATCTTCTATGTCTCCTGCATTGGCAGGCAAAATCTTTATCATTGAGCCACCTGGGAAGCCCAATCACAACATAGATCCATGGAATACCAACCAGAAGAAGTTAAACAAAGAAGAATGAGGAAAACATAAGATGAGAATCTGGAATGATTCCCTTGAGAGAATTCAGAAGCATCAGGTCACAGAACAGGGATCAGAAAAAAAAATGTTGAGGGAATCAACCTGTGTCCCTGGATCCAGAGCTTAATCTGATGGACTAAGGACCTCAAATTGTTAAAAAGAGAAGGAGGGCCAAGGCAACTGCAAAATTATATCTAATAAGGAGAATGGAGAGCCAGAGTTAGTGTTGGGCAGGGCTCAGGGACTGAGGCAGAGCCAACAATCAAAGCCCCCACCCCTAGTCCAGGACTGATAGAGGAGAAACAGATCAGAGGAAAAGGAGCAAAGCTGAGAAGGGACTCACAGATTCAACAGTGCTGCCATGATTCCTAGAGCATCAGGTTCCTCTTTGGGGCACCTGCTGCCGTGATGGCCTGATTTGGAGTTGCAGAGTTCCTGTGATCCTAGACTGATGGGTAGCCTTTTAAAGCATGGCCTCCTCCATCCTGTACACTAGCAGAGCCCTGATCATGAACCAAGGCTCTTGCTTGTGGAGACTTGACCTTGCTCTCCATATATTCTAAAAAGAGCATCTTTCCCTTTCTGGGTCCCCCTTCTTCACTCATTCACTTATTCCTTTGCAGATGCACTGGATACTTACTCCGTACAGAGCACCATGCCGAGTGGGTTGTGGTACTCAAGCGGAGGATTCCTCCCACATATAAAACCTCACCCCAATCCCAGACCCAGAGACTTGCATTAGGAGGGGTTAGGCTGAGGAGCAGAGTTTTAAATATCTGTCTCATCGAGCAGAGTTTTAAATATCTGTCTCATCTCAGCAATGGAGTTACCTTCCCCCAAGGGTTTCCGTGTGTGTTTACAATGGTGCAATTAAATGTCTGGATAAATAACAGTTATTAAATGGGTAAATATATTCCTAATGCTAAGCAGAGCCTGAGCCTTCTGACACATTTGCTGGACCCATTTGTTTATTTAGATCTTAAGGAAAACTGGGACGTGAGGGTAATAACAGGCGACTTCTGACACATCTTTCTGGTTGTTTAAATAAGGAAAGGTCTGGGGCTGACTTCGAGGGGGAGGGGACAGGGAGGGAGGTGCTGTGAGTATTTTTAGATCTTCCCTCAGAACAACCATTTGCACGCAAATCCTGGGATCTCTTTCAATGCTTCTCTTTGGGTTATTAAAGCTGGGGAAATCACACAATTGAGGTACTTTTCCACCTCATGCTGGGAATCTTCAAATAAAAGGCTCCTGGGCTATAGTTTAATCTGAATAGATGGTTTGCCAAATAAAAAAATGCCAGTTACGATAATTAGGAGAATGTACTTGTGGAGTTTCCAAGCCTTTATCTTTCTTACTGCTGGTGAATTGGAGAACACATTTATCTTGCAGGGCTTGTCTGAATGGAAAGCAGGCAAGGGAAATATGGGTTTTGTGGGTGAAATGAATTTTCTGTCAGAGAAAACAGATTTCTGTTCTTGTGATAAATTTGAAGCCAAAGTCTTAAAAAAAAAAAAAAAAAGTGTCAGCCTTGGCTAGGGCTTTAATGTCCTTATTCCAATGATTTCATCTTCTAGGAGTGAAATTAGGTGTCCTCCTCATCAACCATCAGCCACAGTGAGCCACCATGCTCTGGGCATATACATTTGAAGTTCTCTGGCTGTGTGATGTACTATAAGGGCGTCCCCATTTGGGAACATCTAAGATGTGGGAATCCATAGTCACGCAGACTCGCCCACCCTCCCTCCTTCCACCATGCATGCATACACAGAGGAAAATGCCTGGCTTTTCTTACATTGCGTTTATGTCTAATCTTCAGTCACACAGGTTTTCTCTCTTTACCCCATTTTTAGGGTTAGGGTTGGTTAGTGCTAAAAAGGGACTTCCCTGGTGGCTCAGATGGTAAATAATCTGCCTGCAATGTGGGAGACCCAGGTTTGATCCCTGGGTTGGAAAGATCCCCTGGAGAAGGGAATGGCAACCCAGTTCAATATTCCTGCCTGGAAAATTCTGTGAACAGAGGAGACTGGTGGGTTACAGTCCATGGGGTCACAAAGAGTTGGACATGACTGAGTGACTAAGAAAAATACACACACACATATACACATACACACAAGATTAAAAATAGAGATCAGAGATGTGATGTGCTTAGAAATTCCAATGTGCACTACCAACCAGCATTTCTCTGTTAGTCAAGCTGAGGGACTCTAGAGCAGGGGTCCCCAACCTTTAGAATCTAATGCCTGATGATCTGAGATGGAGCTGATGTAATAAATTAGAAATAAAGTGCATAATAAATGTATTGCTTTTGAATCATCCCCAAACCATCCTCCACCTGCAATGCCATCCGTGGAAAAACTGTCTTCCACTAAACCACCCAAAATGTTGGGACTGCTGCTCTAGACTTTCAGGATATTTTCCTTCAGCACTTTCTCATTACTGAGAACGGAGGACCAACTTATGTAGAGGTGTGAAAGGAGAGCGAGGTTTACCAGTTATCCAAAGGCAGTGCTTACACTGCAGATTTCTTTTATTTTGGTCAAGATTCACTTTGACTTTGACCTTAAGAATAAAATTTAGGAAGAAGCATGAGGCTGTAGATGTGGCTCCAGTTCTTAGCTGGAGTTTCTTCAAGGGGCTGGAAGTTTGTGATGGAGTTGCCTTCCTTTTGCTCACTGAAGAGCCTAGGATGAGAAGGGACATTGCCAGGAGCCTTGAGCATGGATGCTAAAGGGTCAGCAACTGCTTGTCCCTGGCCTCTGGGCCAAGCACAGACTAGGGCTAGGTTTTCAACTAAATGTCTCTTTGTTTTTCCTTCTGTTTCTAAAGGATCTCCTGATTTGAAGGAGTTACTATTTCTTTTTCATAGTTTTTTTTAATATTTTTATTTCTTTATTTGACTGTGCCAGTTCTTAGTTGTGGCATTGGAGATCTTCCACCTTCATTGCAGTGTGCAATAATTTTTTTAATTTATTCATTTATTTATTTGGCTACAGTAGGTCTTAGTTGTAGCATTTAGTTGAGGCATGTGGTGTCTAGTTCCCTGACCAGGGATCAAACCCACTCCCTCTGGATTGGGAGCACAGAGTCTCAGCCATTGTATCACCAGAGAAATCCCAGGAGTTACTATTTCAAATCAGGAAAAGAGTAAAGATTGGGAAACTATTCAGGGAAAACTGGAGAGCTGATACTTTATGTATTCCTGTAATCAAAACAGGCTTGGGACTCTTCAGAGAAAATTCCTCATGCTGCTTAGAGATGGACCCTAGGCCCGCCTTCTCTGTGGGCAGAGGTGGCAGGGAATTTAGAAAGCCATTCTCTCCAGTGTTCTCAGACTTCATATTTGCTTTGTTTTTAAAGACTAGAGATCTGATTTGCTCAGAAAATCAAAATGCATACCTGCCCTCCAGGCCTCTTCCAAAGAACTATCAATTGTCCAATTTTTGCCAAAGCTAGCTGGAGAAAACTACTATTTTGAAAAATTGTCTGAATAATATGTGGTTCCTACATCCCTTCAGATCAACTCTATCCAGCAGAATCTTTCTGCAGTGATGGAAATACCTGATGTCTGTGCCGTCCAAAACACGTGAGACTGTTGAGCACTTGCAAGCAAGAAACTGAATGGTAGCTTTCCTTTTCTTTTTTTTTTTTTAATTAATTTTTATTTTTTAGTTTGTTTTGCTTTATAATACTGTATTTGTTTTGCTATACATTGACATGAATCAGCCACGAGTGTACATGAACTCCCAATCCTGACTCCCCCTCCCCCCTCCCACCCCACACCATCTCTCTGAATTATCCCCGTGCATCAGTCCCAAGCATCCTGCATCCTGCATCGAACCTAGACTGGCGATTCGTTTCATTTATGATATCATACATGTTACATTGCCACTTTCCCAAATCATCCCACCCTCTCCCTCTCCCACAGAGTCCAAAAGGCTGTTCTATACATCTGTGTCTCTTTTGCTGTCTCGTGTACAGGTTTATCATTGCCATCTTTCTAAACTCCATATATATGTGTAAGTATACTGTATTGGTATTTTTCTTTCTGGCCTACTTCAATCTATATAATCGGCTCCAGCTTCATCCACCTCATTAGAACTGATTCAAATGTATTCTTTTTAATGGCTGAGTAATACTCCATTGTGTATATGTACCACAGCTTTCTTATCCATTCATCTGCTGAAGGACATCTAGATTGTTTCCATGTCCTGGCTATTATAAATAGTGCTGCGATGAACATTGGGGTACACGTGTCTCTTTCCTAAATGGCCAGATGTGGCTAGGAGGTATCATATGGGACAATGCGATTCTGGGCAATTACAGTGGAAGAGCTACTGTTCATTGAATACACAGTGTAAACAGACAGTACGCTGAGCATCTCCATGTATCATCTCCTTTAATCCTCCTGCTGGGATATATATGTATATGCTGCTAAGTCGCTTCAGTCGTGTCCGACTCTGTGCGACCCCATAGACGGCAGCCCACCAGGCTCCCCCGTCCCTGGGATTCTCCAGGCAAGAACACTGGAGTGGGTTGCCATTTCCTTCTCCACTGCATGAAAGTGAAAAGTGAAAGTGAAGTCGCTCAGTTGTGTCCGACTCTTAGCGATCCCATAGACTGCAGCCCACCAGGCCTTCCCGTCATGGGATTTTCCAGGCAAGAGTACTGGAGTGGGGTGCCATCGCCTTCTCCGTATATGTATATAGTCACATATAATATATAATATAATATGGGTTTTCCGGGTGACACAGTGGTAAAAATTTGCCTGCCAATGCAAAAGATGCAGGTTTGATCCCTGGGTTGGGAAGATTCCCTGGAATAGGAAATGGCAACCCACTCCAGTGTTCTTGCCTGGGAAATTCCATGCACAGAGGAGCCTGATGGACCACAGTCTCATGGAGTCACAAAGAGTCGGATATGACAGAGCACGTATGCACCACCCATATAATATAGAATTAATTAATGTCATTAATATTATAATAATGCATATATCATATATAATATATACAAACACACTGGCATTATAATATCAAAATAATGTATACTGTTATAATAATATTTAATTTCCATTAATATTATGATATTAAATACTTACTAATATAATATAATGGCAACCCACTCCAACATTCTTGCCTGGAGAATCCCATGAATGGAGGAGCTCGATAGGCTACAGTCCATGGGGTCCACGACTGAGCAACTTCACTTTCACAATTGTTTACTGAAGATTAAAGCTGAAAGATGATGTATACTTTTCAGGGTTCCTTATATAATCAGTGGAAGATCTGGGGTTTGAATTCATGTCTAGTTGACACCAAACCAGCCCACATGCTTCGTTTATGTCTTAGTTGAACTTGATGCAAAATGAAGACAAAACACAGGAACGCTTTTTGATCCTACTTCACTGCTACACTGATTTTACTGGTTTTCGCTTTATGTCATTTGTACTATGCAGACAAACAGCCCTTTTCATTGAACAGATACAAAATTTTATTATTTAATGTTTTGTCAAGATGTACACAGATGGCCTCTTCAAAAATCTTAATGTACTCCTTACTCCTTCTCAATCTGAATCAAGAATTCTCTTCACCTGAGTTGTCCTTGAACACTTGCTCTTGACTTGCATTGGAGAAAATGTCTTACAAAATGGGCTTGTTATACCTTGTGAGATGTTGGAAAGACTGTGGCTTGTTATACCTCATCCCACATCCTTATTATGAGTGCTCATGAAATAAACTGTTTTCAGACATAAGCATCAAGGAGACTATTGTTAACCTGAAGATGCTTTGCGTTTGCCAGTGCTAATCATGCAACTGACTCTGTGACCCTTTATTGCTCCAACCACCAGGAACCTGACAACCAAGTTTGTCAGTTTCCTTTAAAAACTACACAGGAAGCTGTGGTTTGAACGCCTTTTTAACTTTATCCTTTGACTCTGTCTTCCACAAAGCCTGTATTTCATCCTTTCATCCCTCAGTATATTTGCATGACCATTTTCAAATCCTTTGTGCAACATGCTGATCTGGAAACTCAATTGCAATCTCCTGGAGAGCTCAGTCTCATCTTTGGTGAGGATGGGATCACTCCAAAACAAACCCCCTAAAGTCCATGTGCTTTATTCAGAGCAATGACCCTTGCTCCATTACAGAGAAGATTTAGAAAGAGAGAAGGGAAAGAAAGAGTAATCATTTGGTGCCAGAACCGATGGTGTACAGACACCATCTTTGACTCGAAAGAGTGGAGAATGGAGTAAAGTAGACAGAGTCTAAGGGGTGGTGTATAGTTTGGCTCTCAGAATTTCAGATGATGAGAAGCAGGTGTAGCACTAATTCTGTTGCTCTCCATCAAAACTGGTCTCTGCAATGTGTTTAATAAACTACAGAGCTTGATTAATCCAACTAGATGCCTCTTGACTTGTTAACTGCATTCATGGTGACATCATGAGTGGGGAATCATTCAAGGAGTATAATAGAAGGAGAGGAAGTCACAATCCACAGATCTACCTGGGAAGACTTAGGCAAGTGGAACTGCTTTCTATCCAGAGAGGTAGAGAATATATGAAAGAAAAATATAGTGGAAGCACTTTTCTTTAATTATCTCATCTGTGAATATGTCAGTGGGAGAATTAATATGTGAAGGGCAGAAATGTATGAGGGGGTGTGATGACAGATATGGTTGTAGCATAATTAATATAAATGCTGACAAAGGTCCATATAGTCAAAACAATGATTTTTCCAGTAGTCATATAAGGATATGAGAGTTGGACCATAACAATGGCTGAGTGCCAAAGAATTGATGCTTTCAAACTGTGGTGCTTAAGAAGACTCTTGAGAGTCCCTTGGACAGTAAGGAGATCAAACCAGTCAATCCTAAAGGAAAGCAGTCCTGAACATTCATTGGCAGGACTGATGCTGAAGCTCTAATACTTCGACCACCTGATGCAAAGAGCTAACTCTTTGGAAAGAACCCTGATGCTGGGAAAGACTGAGGGCAGGAGGACAAGGGGGCAGCAGAGAATGAAATGGTTGGATGGCATCTTCGACTCATCAGACATGAGTCTGAGCAAACTCTGGGAGATTGTGAAGGACAGGGAAGCTTGGCATGCTACAGCTCATGGAGTCACAAAGAATCGGACATGACTGAGGGACTGAACAACAAAATAAATGGGTAAAACCATGAGGCAAACAGGGACTTCAGAGTGTTGCAAGGAACTGGATTGAACTGAATTGAACCACATTTAGTGCTTTTTAAATCAGTGCCCAGTCCCTATAAGAATGTTGACTTAGGGAGCCTGGCTCAACTCAAGCACAGAAGAGAGCATCTCAGGAGAAATAAACCCAGCTTCCAATTCTTTGCTTCTGAGCTATCTGATCAGCAAGAGGCAGCCCCTGGAACACAGAAAGGTGATGATCTAAAGCCATGCTGCTCAGAGTGCGCTCCTGAGCCAGCAGCTCAGCATCACCTGGGAGCTTGTTTCAAGTGCAGCCTCTCTAGCCCCACCCCAGACTTCCTGAACCAGGACTGACATTTTAACCATATCCCCAGCTGATTACTTTGCATGTTACATTTTGAGAAGCACTGTTCTCAAGCAGCTTACTCAGGACTCTGAAGTCTGTGATGGGGTCTTTGAGGCCATCTATACGTTTACCGGTGAAACACTTGCCAAGCATCTTCCGAGGAAGAAGGAATGTTCTGAGCACGGTGGAGACCCAAAGAAGCTCATGACTTTGTTTCCGTCTCGAAGTTTAAAGGCTGGTGAGTGAGTGAGAGGAGGAAAATAACACATATGTACATGGAAACTAATGGAAAAAATAAATGTCATAACCTGTGACAAAACAAGGGTTGGGAAGGAGGATGGGTCATGTTGGATCAGAGAGCCAAGCACTGTACTTAGGAGCTGGAGCTGCAGAGAACTGAGCTGGTGGGCCAGAACAGGAGCAGGTGGTCTGATTTAGTCCCCATACATGGGCGCGTGCTTGGGCACTTGTGTGCCTGTGTGTGTCCAGTTGCTTCAGTTCTGTCTGACTCTTTTCAGCCCGATGGACTGTAGCCCGCCAGGCTCCTCTGTCCATGGGATTCTCCAGGCAAGAATACTGGAGTGGGTTGCCATGCCTTCCTCCAGGGGATCTTCCCAACCAAGGGACTGAACCCACATCTCTTATGTCTCCTGCATTGACAGGCGGGTTCTTTACCACTCGCTCCACCTAGGAAGACCGCTTGATTGCTCAGTCGTGTCCAGCTCTTTGTGACCCCATGGACTGTAGTCTGCCAGGCTCCTCTGTCCATGGGGTTTTCCAGTCAAGAGTACTGGAGTGGGTTGCCTTTTCCTACTCCAGGGGATCTTCCCAACCCAGGGATCGAACTCAGGTCTCCTGCATTGGAAGGCCCTTAGTCCCAGTTCCCCCTGAAATGTACATTTTCCCACTTGATGGCTACCTCTCCCTCCTACCAGGCGACAGATCCTTTTTTCTTCTTCTTTTTATCCTCCAAGAAAATCTGTTACTGACTCCTCCCATCATCGGATCTTAAATGAATGATCTCAGCTTCAAGTGTAGTCCTTTGGGCCAGATTCTGATGGATATCAAAGCTTTCTGATGAAGTAGAATTCAAAGATGCTGTTAGTGTATTGCAAATTCCCTTTTCGCTCAAAGATTTTTCATCACAACTCTTAGGCTATCGCTCATTCTTTCTGTGTCAGAAGTTGACAGAAGAGATGCTTTTCTTTGAGAGGTAACACAGCGTAGTAGTTAGAGGGCAGTTTCTGGAGTCAGACCAAGTTGGCTGCATAACCTTGAGAAGGTTTCCTAACCACACTGTAATTGCTTCATCATCCATACAGTGGAGTTGCCTAAATTTTCATGAGAACAAGAGTTACCTGGCGTGTGTCTTAAGGACATCATTTCCCAGGACTGGCTCCCCAGAATTCTGATAGTATGGATGTGAGTGATCCCTGGAATTAAAGTGTTTTAACAAACCCCCCTTGTAATCTCTACTGTCAGAGAAGTTGAAGACAGTACGTTTGCCGATATACCTGTCCTCTCTGGAAGTAGATAAGATAGTTGGAGTTGTCTTATCTTTTCTGTAGGGAGTCGGTGTCTGTTTTTTTGTGCAAGCTGTGCTGAGAATCTGTACACATTGAAGGAGGCAATGATGCAAAGTGAAAAGCACAAAAGCTCTGGAGTCAGGCTGGCCTTGGTCCCACACGCAACTCTCTCTTCCTGATGGTGTGATGAATACTGTGTGGAAAAGAGCTGATGCCCTGCAATTCCTGGCGTGTAGAGGGAGCTGCGTGCTCTCAACAGAGCCTCCCCAGGGCACAGCGGCAGCAAGGAGGCAAAGCTGATGGAATGAATGTTCCAGTCCAGGAGCTTGAGAGGGTTTGGCCAGGGAGCAAGTGTAACCAGGGAGACAGGGATCAAGGCATGGGATGCAAATGAGGCTGAAGAGGTCCTGGAATCAGTGCAGGGGAAGCAGGCAATAGAGTTCAGAGGGCCAGTGAGGTCAGAAGGGGCGGGCATGTCTCTGAGATCTCCATGGGTGTGGGTCACAGTCCAGGCTGTCTGAGTGGAGAGAACAAGTGATGCCAACTCTTGGGAGGCCCTGGTGACAGCCAGCTAGGGTGGAAGCTGTTTGTTCGTTGCGCTCTTTCATGATGAGCCCAATCACAGCATGGATGCCGTGTTTGTGTGGACTCAGGCGGGCTGCCCTGATGGGCTGTGTGGGTTGTGTACAGCCCAGCCCTAGAGAGTACCACTCACTTTGTACTTTATGTAAAGTGCGTCTTCTTGAGTCATCCACTACACAACCTATACACTCATACACGGCAGCCATGGTCGCTGACAGCCTGGGACTAACAGGGTGGCTTGATTTTGACTCATGCCAGAGCAGAGGTACCAGGACACCTTACCCAGTAGGCACTCTAGGACCCCTGCAGTAGGCTGGCAGTTTGGAGAGGGGCAAAAGAAGGAAATGAAGAGTTTGTTATACCAACACAGGCAGGTGGCCAGACAGAGTCACATCTAAGAGGTCCAATCTGCAGGGTCCATTATTTCCCTGTACTGCTGGGGATGCTCAGATTTTAGCCACCACTCAACACTCATCCATACACGAACATGGAGCCTTCTTATCCTCCTCTTTCCTTGATTTGCCTCCTTGGCATTGTCACCATCTAACATTCTATAAGTTAAATTTTTTAAAGCTACTTCCCCCGACAAGAATGAAAGCTCAACTAGTCCCAGATGCAGTTAACATTCAATAAATCATTGTGTCCTATGGAAGGAAGGCTGGAAGACTGGAAGGAAGGAGAGAAGGAGAACTACACAGGTCTCTGAGTTTAAAAAGAAAAAAGCTCTAACCTAGGCCTGAGGGTGCAGGGAATAAGTCCACCTGCAAAGAATAAAGAGCAGAAAGAGCTAAATAGAAGGTTAAGGTGTTTTTCAAATATGTTCAAGGAAGAACTGCTGCCCCATTGGGACCTCTAGGTAGAAATCCAGGCATCAGCCCTGTAAAGAAGGATGCATTCCCTCGCTGATCTGATGAGGGAATTGCACACGTCCTTCCAGAAATAGGGTCACAGATGTAGAAAACAAACTTGCGGTTATGAGGGGTAAGAGGATAGGGAGGGATAAGTTGGAAGGCTGGGATCAACGTACGCACACTGCTATCTGTAAAATAGGTAACTATTAAGGACCTACTGTGTAGCATGGGAAACTCCCCTCAGTACTCTGTAATGGGAACTTCCCTGGTAGTCCAGTGGTTAAGGCTCCATGCTCCCAGTGCAGGTGGCCCGGGTCTGATCCCTGGTCAGGGAGCTAGATCCCACATGCCACAAATAAATGTCCTGTGTGTTGCAACTAAGACCCATCACAGCCAAAACAAACAAAAACACTCTGTAATGGCCTATATGGGGAAAAAATGTTTAAAAAGAGTGGATATATGCATATGTATAAAGGATTCACTTTGCTGTACAACTGAAACAACTTAGCATTGTAACTCAGCTATACTCCAATAAATTTTTTTTTAGAAAAAAAAAAGGGTACATTTCCCAGGGCACAGAGTTTCTGGTCCCACTGAGACCCTGCTCCTAGCCCCAGCTCCTTCCCACTGTGACCTGTCTGCTCAGGAAGCAGGCTGATGATGTCTATGGAACCCACAGCCCAGGGCAGACAGCAGAGAGGGCTGGTGGTCAGGCTGCCCAATCCCTTTCATAAGGAGCATTGCGGATTTGCTGCCGAAATGAGCTCTCTGTATGATTGCTGAAAACCGGAGATGTGATGACCTTTAAGCAGAGCCCAAAGCACACTCCTGAAGATGATTGCCTCCACCGCCAACGGAGCACACAGACAGACAAGTGAATAAGCAAACAAACCAATGCCTGTTGGGATGCCAGGTGCTGGATGCGTGTTAATTGCGTGAACAGTCTCATCCGCCTGATGGCTTTGATTTGTGCGTTGGGGTGTTCCATCAAGATTTTTTAAACACAAATTGATCTCTGTTAATTCATGCGTCAGCGCTGAATATTTTGACATGCGATATCTCCTCCTCCGGAAAAGCTGTGCACGCTGGCAGGCCAATGAAGCTCAGATAATCTGCTCGCTTTCTTCTCTGCAATGTTCCCTGAGCCCAGAATTCCTGCCTGGACCTCTCCTCTCGAGATTCTTTCTACACTCCTTAGATTGTTTTTCTCAGCTCCTTGTTCCTCCTTCTGCCCCAACTGTCTTGCCTGCTTCAAGTTCTTTTTTTCTTTTCTCTAGTTTTGGGGCACAGGCTTAGTTGCCCAGTGACACGTGGGATCTTAGTTCCCGCGTCACCTGTATTAGCAAGTGGATCTTACCACTAGAGTGCCAGAGAAGTCCCTTGCCCTCTTCAATTTTTGCTCCAGGAGCTAGTTCTTTCTCCTACCTCCTCAGCCCTAATCCGTTCATCTCTCTCATCCCTTCCCCACTCCAGTTTCCTCTCTCCTGCATCAATAAAACCCACATGGTGTCTCGATACTCTGCTACCCCCCTCCGCCTTGCAGTCCTGTGTCCCTCTCCTCAGCTGCTACCTTCTACCATTACCTCTGCTGCTTCCGCTCCTTTGCAATTTCCTCTTCTTTTAGCTTCTCTCTCTCTCTCTCCCTGGCCTCTGTGCTCCCGCTCAGCCAGCCTGTGGGTAAGAGATGCTCCCACTCAGAGCGCTCGCTGAGATGGGGGAAGCAGCTACTAAAATGTGATGAGAAAAACCCTGACCTCGTTCCCCATTGCAAACACTGAGCAGCGTCCCCAGAGGCTGGGAACACAAACTCAGAGCATAAAAAAGCACACCCAAATCCCAGTCTCCCCAGCAGCCTCCTGTCTGCAAGCAAGCAGAACCAGGGAAGCGCAAACTCATGTCTCAGCAAATTACCTTGGTCAGGCACCCTGAGTAGCAATTAGCATTTATCAGAATAAAATATCTGCTGGATGAATGAATGACTCCATCCATAACCCTGTACACAGAACAGAGCTTCACATCAGTATGCGTATTCATTTACTAATGATCAATCACAGACCAGCCAAATTAGACATAAATCTAAAGTCATACAAAAACAATTATAGACAAATCTATAACATATATACATCAAGGTAGCGAGATGCAAATGGACCTCCTAACCTATTCCCCAAGCAGTTCTGCATTGCCATCTCGTTTCATCCTCCCCAAGCCTCCAGGGACCTCACCCTGCCCTCTATACTCTCTGTGCTGGTCACGCTAGGTGTTTCCCCCCCATCATCTCAGAGGCTTTCTCAGTTCCACTTGCTCTTACACCTGCCTGGAGGGTTTATTCCTGTCATCTCTTCCTAAAGTCTTCTTTTGTTAAATTTTCACTGGAATATAGTTGCTTTACAATCTTGTGTCAGTTTCTGCTGTACAGCAAAGTGAATCAGCCAGATGTATATGTATATCCCCTCTTTGCTGAAGTTCCTTTCTGAGGTCGCCACAGAACACTGAGGAGAGTTCTTTGTGCTGTACAGTGTGTTTTCATTAGTCACTTATTTTATATATAAAGTGAAGAACTAAAAAGCCTCTTGATGAAAGTGAAAGAGGAGAGTGAAAAAGTTGGCTTAAAGCTCAACATTCAGAAAACGAAGATCATGGCATCCAGTCCCATCACTTCATGGGAAATAGATGGGGAAATAGTGGAAACAGTGTCAGACTTTATTTTTGGGGGCTCCAAAATCACTGCATATGGTGACTGCAGCCATGAAATTAAAAGACGCTTACTCCTTGGAAGAAAAGTTATGACCAACCTAGATAATATATTCAAAAGCAGAGACATTACTTTGCCAACAAAGGTCCATCTAGTCAAGGCTATGGTTTTTCCAGTAGTCATGTGTGGATGTGAGAGTTGGACTGTGAAGAAAGCTGAGTGCCGAAGAATTGATGCTTTTGAATTGTGGTGTTGGAGAAGACTCCTGAGAGTCCTTTGGACTGCAAGGAGATCCAACCAGTCCATTCTGAAGGAGATCAACCCTGGGATTTCTTTGGAAGGAATGATGCTAAAGCTGAAGCTCCAGTACTTTGGCCACCTCATTGGAAGAGACTGACTCATTGGAAAAGACTCTGTGCTGGGAGGGATTGGGGGCAGGAGGAGAAGGGGACATCAGAGGATGAGATGGTTGGATGGCATCACGGACACAATGGACATGAGTCTGAGTGAACTCCAGGAGTTGGTGTTGGACAGGGAGGCCTGGCATGCTGCGATTCATGGGGTCTCAAAGAGTCGGACACGAGTGAGTGACTGAACTGAACTGAATTAGTGTGTATATGTAAATCTCAATCTCCCAATTTCTTCCGTCCTCCCTTTTCTCCCTTTAGTGTCCATATGTTTGTTCTCTACGTCTATGTCTCTATTTCTGCTTTGCAAATAGGTTCATCCGTACCATTCTTCTAGATTCCACATGTGTACATTAATATACAATATCTGTTTTGCTCTTTCTGACTTACTTCATTCTGTGTGACAGTCTCTAGGTCCATCCACATCTCTGCAAATGGCACAGTTTCAAGCCTTTCTATGGCTGAGTAATATTCCGTGGTATGCATTTACCACGTCTTCTTTGTTCCTGCCTCTGTGGGTGGACATTTAGGCTGCTCCCATGTCCTGGCTGTTGACCACAGGGCTGTGATGGGCATGCATCTGCATTGCACATGGGATGTGTCTTCTGTCCTAACTCAGAGAAAACCATCATCCTAACCTCTTCTTAACGTTCATCATTTAAGACCTAGCTTAAATGTTACATTCACTCTAAAGCTTTCTCTACACAGCGGAATTTCTCCTTTATTCCTTTGTTGAGTGTTTTGATGTGCTGGGCACTTTGCCAGGTGCTGGGGTTATAACCCTGATCAACAAAGAGTAGTCCAGCCCTTGTGGCCCTCACTGGGGTCTGTGTTCCCCATGGTGTGCACTCAGCCCTTCACTAACTTCTGGCTCACCCACCATGTTGTTCTTGCTTATACTGCAAGAGGCACCGTACTTGAGTCACCTGTATATAATAAATGTCAGTTGAATGAATGAGTAAATGAATGGGGAAATGGAGTCTTAGTAGGTTAAATGATTTGCCCAAGATTATACTACTTTGGGGGCTTCCTGATGGCTCAGCATTAAAGAATTTGACTGCCAATGCAGGAGACATGAGTTTGATCCCTGGGTGGAAAAGATGCCCCTGGAGAAGAAAATGGCAACCCACCCCAGTCTTCTTGCCTGGAAAATCCCATGGATGGGGATTTATAGGCTTACAGACTCTACAGGCTTACCTCCACTTTCTCAAAGTCTATGGGATTCCACAGCAATGTCTGAATTTCCCTAGGAATCAGATTTGGAGATAGAGATTTGCAAGGTTATTTTAGGGCCCTAACACCTGTGAAAGAGCAAGGGAAATATGATGGGACAGAGAGACAAAGAGAGCTTAAACTGTGATGTTCTTCACTTTGGCATTCCCACGAGGAGCTCTGCAGGTAAAAAATAGCCTTGTGAGCCTGTCCCTCATCCAAGGGAAAAGTGGACCTCTGGATCCCGGCATCAGTCATGGGGTAGGAAGAGTAATGATGAGTGAGGCAGCTTTGTTAACTGGGGACAGGGGTTACCTGAACCCCTCAGACCTAAGGAGCGACCTGGGCACTCACTACAAAGTGTCTTCATGCTTCACCGGTGATGTAGAGAATTATGTTGCCGTGGCACAGAATCAAGCTCCTCCCACCATTCCCAGCAGTTCCCTGATCACCCAGTTCAATGCCCGACAGAGGTGGACCCCCAAGAATGGTCTGTAGAACTGAACCATGTCCCACTGTACAAATGGGTCTTTCAGACAGTCTGGTTATTTCCTTGTCTTACAGATGAAGAATGCAGAAGGGTCAAGAGTCCTATTCAGAAAAGCACAGCTTGTTCAAGCCACTCTGGGCCAGTGTTTTCTTTACCCAACCCTGCTCCCTAACCTTGGTCCTTCTGGGCAGGATCATGAAGGGCTCAAGATAGCAACAAGCTGATTTTCACATGTTAACGAACACACTCTACCAATGGATCTGGATTCCCATCAGAGAGGGACTCTGTGGAGGACGCTGGAATGTAACAGTTGCTGAGGGCTCACCCAGTATTGTCTGGGAAATGGCAGTTTTCACCAAGAACTTCTTATTGCATCATCTAATGGAGTATTCCCAAACTTTTGTATCTGGGGCATAGCATCAAATCTGTGAAACTAAAGGACAGGTCTAAGAGATATTTACACACCTCCTTAAGCCCTCACCCTCCAGTGACCAAGGGTGTGGGCTCCAACCCCAGTGCCCGCATTCACACACACAGTGTGCTCACCCACTCAGAGTGGCCGCCAGCCCCTCTGAGCTCCATCACTACACCTCCACCCTCCCAGGCGAGGACTGATTTTGAAAACTGTGAGCTTACATGGGCCACATTACACCCTGGGGAGCCTTCATGACAGCCAGGACCCCTGAACTGAAAGGCATTTTGGAAACATCCCCCCTGAACTGCCATGCCTGTCATTGCTGGAGAATCACGCATGGCCCCACTGCTGTGGGAATCCAGGCTCCGACTTAGGGTAGGAAAAGCTGTGCCCTTGTCAGGAGAGAAATTATGAAATCACCAGGACATCACAGTCCTGCCTTGGGCAGATTGAGGCTCCCAGGATGTGGCTCAGGGGAATGGATGAGCAAAGTCTCTGAGACTAACTCTCCTAGCCTCAATTTCTTCATCTGAAACATAGGGATCAGTAACACCTCTGACAAAGCATAGTTTGGAGATTTATGCCTTTACGTGTCATTGTCATTATGTGTTTTAAAGAATCATGAGAAAATTGCAAGGAAGAAAATAGCAATAATAATGATCTGAAATCCTACCATCTTGAGATAACTGCTATATTTACCTTTTGGATATTGAACCCATGAGCCTCTTTTTATGAGCACACATTTCTTTGTGTTTGGGGCAGATGGAATGATAAAGTTTATTAGATGCTTAGCACATGCTTGGCAGATAGAAGCATTCAATAAAGTCAGACTAACTACAGCCTCCTCTCACCATCACCAGATCGGGAGACCACATCCAGACAGAGGTGGAAGCAGCTTAGAATTTGGAGCAAGAGTAATGGATTTGAGTCCAGATTCTACACCTTAGGTGATGGGTCATGGGAGAATTCCTGCAGTATTTCTTGGTGTGTTGCCTCATCTGAAAAATGTTGTTGCTGTTTAGCTGCTAAGTCATGTCTGACTCTTTTGCAACCCCACGGACTAGAGCCTGCCAGAGTCCTCTGTCCATGGGATTTTCCCAGCAAAAATCCTGGAGTGGATTGCCATTTCCTTCTCCAGGAGATCTTCCCAACCCAGGGATGGAACCCCCATCTCCAGCATTGGCAGGCAGGTAGGTTCTTTACCACCGAACCACCAGGGAAACCCTCTGAATAATGAGATAATGACAATTGTTTTGTGACAGCAGCTGCCATTAGGCTGGCTCAGATGTGAGTCTTGGCTCTACCACTGAATAGCTGTGTGATTTGGAGGCAAGTTTTTAATTAATTTATTTTTTACCCTCTTAGCCTTGGTTTTCTCACACATAAAATGCTGTTAATAGCCTGCATCATGGGGGTCCACCCGGAATGAAGTACACATGACACTCAGTACAGACACTGGCCCACAGCCAACCCCCCCATAAATGCAAACAGGTAGCAGAAGTAGAAGCAGCAGGAACAGCAGCAATCCATTATTGCTAGACTAGAAGGGAGCAACGCCAATAAAAATTTTGAAAAGTGCCTCTCACGTATTTGTCATTATTACCCTATCACCTTATGCTATATACACATGGCTATTTGATTAGGAAAACTTATGAATCACAATAGACATTTCTTGCACAGCAAAATGTGTAAAACAGACCAGAGAGATTTTAGGGTCACTGTCGGGCTAAGAGTGCTAACATTTCAATTTAAGCCTCCTCCTCATTTTTTATTCATTCTTTCCACAAACACCCACGACACATTTACCTTTTGAAAAGCATTTTGCGAGTTGCTTTAAAGAATAGATACATGTATATGTATTACTGAATCACTTTGTTGTACATTGGAAATGAACACAGCATGGTTCATCAACTATACTCCAATAGAAAATAAAAAGGTTAATTTTAAAAAGGCTATGGGGAGAATTAAAAACTTCACCTCCGTCAAGGCCCAATTCTGGGCAGTTAACGAGTGGGCATTACCTCATTTAATCCCAACAGGAGAGGTCACTGATCCAGACTCTATCCTGCAGATGAAGAAACAGGTATATGGGAAAACATTTGCCCAAGGTCACGAATCTGAGGTCTTTGAGTCACGTCGTTGAGCCCATGACCTTTGCACCCCATCACACAGAAGCTCCTAGCAGACACCTTCACCTCTGCATGGGTTATGCACCAACTGCCAGACCTACCACACCTACACAGCTCAAAACCACACACCACAGCGGGAGCGTTTCCTAAGCCCTTGTGATTTTTAAAGATAGGTTTTTCTTTTCTGTAAATGAAAATATAAAGGTGTTACCAGACACCCAAGCAATCTATGAATTCAAAACACCAGTTGTGACGTTTTTCAATTTTTGACTTCAAAATATTTCCTTCTGACTGACAACCTCTAAAAGCCCACTTCTTGGGTGGAGTGCAATTAATCTCTGTAATTTTGACCACCACCGGTACAAACTCAGCACCGTCTCACAGCCTGGAAGTCAGCCAGCCTTCTGGCTGCTCCGCACCTCTGTATCCTGGTGTCTGCAGAGCGGAGTGGAAGCAGGGGACGGAGGGGATGGGGACAGCGGCCCTGGCCCAGGCGTGTGTATGACACTTAAACGCAGGAGGCAGCATGAGCCAAGGAAGGATGGGGTCAGGGAGGTCTGAGGCCAGGACTTGCTTCATCTCCACCAGCTATTGAGGGGAATTCCCTGGAGGTCCAGTGGTTAGGACTCTGCGCTCTCACAGCTGAGGCTCATCTGGGGTTTGATCCCTGGTTGGGGAACTAAGATCCCACAAGTCAGGTGGTATGGCCCCCAAAAATACGCTGCTGGTGAGGGACCTAGAACACATCCCTTTATGACCCTTCATGTTCCCATTCGTGAAGTGAGACTAAAAGAAGAGATGAGAGATGTCCTGCGAAACGTTTAAATACGTAGAAAGTCACTTGTAAACTAGGAAGGGCGGTGGTCATGTTTAGATGACCACCACTATTAATATCTGTGCGCATGCTCTGACTCCCTCTTGGCCATGGGTAGTCAGGCACACATCTGAGCCAAAGCACAAAGCCACTCCTTCCACCTTGCAGTAACTGTGTTGTTGCACACAAGGTTTGGAGACTCACTCCTTCCTGCCTGGGAAATGCCAAAGGTTAAAGCATCAAGTTTGTCTCTTCCCCAAAACTCATACTAACGCTTGGCTACAATACTGAATTGTTTAGTGGACAGGACCTCGTGGGAATTCACCAGAGGTTGCCTGGTTCCTAAGATGGCAAGATGTCCCTGAGAGTCTCCCTGCTCCCTGGAGGGCAGGGTCCCGGTGAGGATTCTGCATCAGAAAGAAGCTTTTTCATGTGGCATTAGCAAACTGACAGCCTGTTTACACCCTGCTATGTTGCATAACTTTGCAGGGCCTGAGTTTGCCCATCTGTCTGGTGGATGATGGACTAGCAGATCTCAAAGTGCCTTCCTCCTGACATTCTATGCTCTCTGTTCTGTCTGTGAGCATTTTTTCCCACCTATTCCACTCTCGAGGGGGAAAACAGACTGGCATACAAGGGGAGGGAATTATAGTCCCTAGTGAACTCCTAGGGTTTCTCCCTTCTCCTTGCTCATCACTCCCCTTGGTAAACACTGAATGGTGAGACCTGTTTATTTCCCCATCATGTGGCATGAAGCCCAGGGGAGATGGAAGACAATCCTGGCTCTGGGATTGACTGGCTATGTGAAAAGGTGCTCAATCTCTCTGTAACAAGGGATAATAACAGCACCTAGCTCGTGGATCTGTTGAGCAGAATAAGTGAGAGTAATGCCTGGGAAGTGTAAACATCATGTCTGGCACATGATAAATTCTCGGTCGGTAAGAGTTGTTGATGTTATTATTAGATTCTTATCATCACCATCTTTGTCAGTTAGGGTTCAGAGAACAGAACCAAACAGGAGATAGATAGGTAATAGATTTATCATCTATATATGGATTTACTGTAAGAGATCCATTTATGCACTGTGGAAGATAATAAATGCAAAGCTTTGTAGAGCAGGCAAGCCAAGATCAGGAGCAAGCTGGAATCACCAGGACATGAGCTGAAATTTGTTGTCCACAAGTGACAGGAAGGAAGATGGGGGAAGGTGGGGAGCTGGGGGAAGAATTGTAAACCCAGAGGCTGTCTGGAGTCTCTGAGCTCAGGGAAGGCCTAAGCTCTCTCTGAAAATACTTTGCTGATTAGACCTACCCAGGCTGATCTTCCTTTTACTTAATTTAAGGTCAACCAATTAGGGATTTTAATCACATCTGCAAAATCCCTCCCCAGCAGCACCTAGATTGGAGTTTGAATAACTAGGATGCTAGCAATGGCCACCTTTCCCCCCTGCTTCTAAGACCCAGCTCCAGTGTAAGTTCTCCCAGGAGGCCTCCCTTGACCTCTCAGATTGAGTGCAGGGCACGTCTCCAAGTTCAACCCCCTTGTCACAGTGTAAGGATGTGGGTTTCTCCCCATCAGATTTAGAGCTCATCTCTGAGTTCCTAAATCTCACTGAGCGCCTGGTGCAAGGAGGCTCTTAATCCATCTTTGCTAAACTGAACAGACTTAGGGGCTGTCAAAAGGCCCAGAAAGATTAGCTTCCTCTTTCTGCCACTCAGGGAACAAGCATACGAATGGCAAGATGGAGTCTGGGCTGAAAGGGCTGCATGAAAATATTTCATCTTGGGAGCACACGACATGTCTGAACTCATTCACAGGGATGGAGTGAACAAAACAGGAGTGATGAGGGAAGGTGCTCAGCTCCTCCAGCTGATTCACTGCTTATTGTGTCTGGAGAGTCGTTATCAAATCTGTGGCTCAGAGGTAGGGAGATGCTCATTCAAAAGCCACTAGTCTTGGGAGGAGAGGTAAATCAGAATTGTTAGTGTTGGGCTGATTTTTAACCGGAAGAAGGGAGGAGGGAGGAGAGCTCATGAGAGTCTAATGTGTCGATGGCATGGGTGACATACGCCAGAAGGATGCCTTCTCCCAGCAGGCTCACAGAGTCTGGAACTTATGTCCTTCTGAGGGTCCCCATTAAGAAAAAGAATATAGGACTTTCCTGGTGGCCCAGTGGTTAAAAATATGCTCTGCAATGCAGCGGACACAAGTTTAGTACTCTTGCCTGGAAAATCCCATGGATGGAGGAGCCTGGTGGGCTGCAGTCCATGGGGTCACTGGGAGTCGGACACGACTGAGTGACTTCCCTTTCACTTTTCACTTTCATGCATTAGAGAAGGAAATGGCAACCCACTCCAGTGTTCTTGCCTGGAGAATCCCAGGGATGGGGGAGCCTGGTGGGCTGCCATCTATGGGGTCGCACAGAGTCGGAGCGACTCAGCAGCAGCAGCAGAACTTCCCACATGCTCCTGCACCCCAATTACTGAACCCACAAACCACAACTGGAGAGTCTGTGTAATGCAATGAAAGGTCTCACATTCGGCAACTAAGGCCTGACACAGCCAAATAAATAAACATTTTTTAAAAAAGAGAAAAATTACAAAGGAACAAATGCAAAATTAAGTACAAATGTGAGGAAAAATGAGAATGAGAAATTATTACAAAAGACTACATTGAAAACTAGCTGGCATATATTGTAAACACAATATCTAGAAAAATAAGAATGTTTTTATTAGTTAGCTGCTTGACCCACCTCTCTAATACTTTCTTACTACTTTTTATGACTTCACCCTCTGTGGTTGCACCTTCATAGGATAACAATTTTGTGATGCAATTTTCTAAAGAGTGAATATGAATATAAGCCTTTCGTCTTGCCTGGTTGATCAAAAATGATATTATTGAGAGTTGGGATGCATCAGACACAGATGGTACCATTGTGTG
Source organism: Aepyceros melampus (assembly GCA_006408695.1). Classification (NCBI taxonomy): domain Eukaryota; kingdom Metazoa; phylum Chordata; class Mammalia; order Artiodactyla; family Bovidae; genus Aepyceros; species Aepyceros melampus. Next base: position 60,180 of record SJXQ01012331.1, read on the forward strand.
CACGACTGTTACATGCAGATGCCTTGCAAAGTCAGGAATTCTGATGTCTTCTATTTTGCAAGACTCCAGAAAACAAAAGAAGCGGATGGCCCATAATGGCACAAATATATCAATAGAGACACTAACACATTTCTGCAAGGAGGAAAGGTCTGGGGTTTTTTTGTTTGTTTGTTTGTTTGTTTTTCTATTTAACTGTATAGGTCCGTGGCATTAAGTACATTCCCGTTGTGCAAATCTCACCATCATCGTTTCCTGAGTTTTTCACCTTCTTAAACTGAAACTCTGCCCTCATTAAACACTAACTCCCCACCCCTCTTTCCAGCTCCCCACCCCCTGAGCGCTGGGGTGACATCTGCCAATGTGCTATCTGGCTCTAGGAATGTGACTACTCTGAGTGCCTTGTACAGGTGGAATCAAGCAGTGTTTGTCTGCACCTAATGTATGCGTGAATGCATTTTTAAGGTTAACTTAATGTATGTCCCGGAGAAGGCGATGGCACCCCACTCCAGTACTCTTGCCTGGAATATCCCATGGATGGAGGAGCCTGGTAAGCTGCAGTCCATTGGGTCGTGAAGAGTCAGAGACGACTGAGCGACTTCACTTTCACTTTTCACTTTCATGCATTGGAGAAGGCAATGGCAACCCACTCCAGTGTTCTTGCCTGGAGAATCCCAGGGATGGAGGAGCCTGGTGGGCTGCCGTCTGTGGGGTCACACAGAGTTGGACAGGACTGAAGCGACCTGGCAGCGGCAGCAGCAATGTGTGTCCTACAAACCAGCCGCACCTTCCTTGGCTTTTCTCGTGCTGTGCCGCAGGCCCTCCCAGCCATCTCCTTCACACACAGCAGTATGCATATGTCTATCCCAGTCTCCCGATTCATCCCATCCCACCCCCTCGGTGCCCATACGTTTGTTCTCTACATCTGTGTCTCTATTTCTGCCTTGCAAATAGTTTCCTCTGTACCTTTTTCTAGATTCCACATACATGCATTAATATGAGAGGTTTGTTTTGCTCTTTCCGACACACTTCACTCTGTATGACAGACTCTCGGTCCATCCGCATTTCTGCAAATTGCACAATTTTACTCCTTTTTATGGCTGAGTAACATTCCATTGTATGTATGTACCACATCACCGTCTTTATCCATTCCCCTGCTGATGGACATTTAGGAAAGATCTGTTTTGCTGAGGCATCAGTGGAAACTTGATTCATTATATAACAGTTGGAAGAATTTCCCACACACTAGCATCTGGCTCTGTATATTTCAGACCTTGTTTCTCCTCCACAGCCCACATGGGCGTTGCACGCTGCCGGACCCATTCATGTCCCTGTGTGACCCAGCCCTGCACTGCACAGTACCATGCCCAGTGGGCTGGCATGATGCGTCACGCAGTGGGGGTGGTGTATGCTTGGGAACTGTTACTATGTCAGAGTGACCAGCGGTAACTTAACTGCACACAGAGGTGACTAAAATCCCTATAGATAGATCCCACTAAACCTAAAATAAATGTATCCAAAATGCAGCCTCCCCCTAGCCAGATACCACAGTTGTCCAAATGACCCAACACTCTCAACATGGAGGGAATCGTGGGAGAGGAGAAGTCAGAGCGGGAAGGGACAGTGGTCCTAACTGATCACGCCTCAGATCTGTTCATTTCATTAAAAAAAAAAAAAGGTTTATTTAGCTCTTTATTTTTGGCTGCTCTGGTCTTCACTGCCGAGGCTGGGCTTTCTCCAGCTGCAGTGAGCAGGGGCTGCTCTCTAGCTGCAGTGCACGGGCTTCTCGTTGCGGTGACTCCTCGTTTCCGAACACAAAATCTAGGCCCACGAGCTTTAGCAGTTGTGGAGCACGGGCTTAGTTGCTCCCAGCACGAGGGATGTTTCCGGACGAGGGCTCAAGCCCTTGTTCCCTGCATTGACAGGTGGATTCTTAACCATGAGCCTACCAAGGAAGCCCCCATTTTGTCAATTTTGTCAAAACATATGACACAGCACTAGGTCTTTTGGTACAGGAGTTTGGAGGGAGCCCACAGGAGTGAGGAATCCCCTTAAGCGGCTGAAATGCTGTAAATACAGATATGCCTCTGTGTGTGTGTGTGTGTGTGTGTGTGCACGCACATGGGCGCTTAATGTGGGACTATAGTCCTCCACTAAATCTCACAGATAAAGCCTGTTCTGTGTCTATAAAATGTGGATTCTAGTCTCTTGTTGGTGGAATTAAACAAAACATGTTGTAACAGGGCTTATCTGAATGCCTGGGCCACAGGTTTGACCAGGCAACATCATCAGTGAGCATCACTTCTGTGAGACACCCGTACCCCCAGGGGCTCAGCGACGCTCCTCCTGTCTCCAGTGCTGTGCGTAGCATCTTCATCTCGCCACTGTTATGCACATCTCTTAGGGGGAAGCTTGCTTTTGTGTTATGCTTGTCATTTAACCCCCATCCCCAGTTGAAGTCCATTTTGAAGGCTCTGACTTTGTCCCATCTGTCTCTGAATCCTGGTACCTCTGACAGAGCATGGCATCTTCTAAAAGCTCAGGAAAGCTTATTAGGCTTTTTCCTTTCCTTGGACCCAAAAAGTGTGTGGAATGAATCCCTTTGAAACATGTAGCACCACCTGCTGAGTGACCTTTCCATGAATATTCTCCTATCAGCTCACTCTGCAAGGAGCGCTGGAAGTCCTGCCTCCCATCCTGCTATAGACGCCAACATCAGGCTGGACCCCGGGTGCACACTTTCTTCTGCAGAAGGGCCCTGTGTGTCTGCAGAGAGCACTTAGCCAGTAACAAAGGCTGCACCAAGAAAGGGGGAAGAGCCCCTGGCCTCTGGGGTCTGGCAGAACATGCTTGGTCTTCCACCCAGGCAACTTTGGAAATCACTGTCGTGAAGGGAGACACACATCTCTTAAGAGGGAAACTTGCTTTTGTGAGCACAGTCTGAGACCTATGCCTGCGCCCCACCATTGGCTCATCCTCTCCCAGATTCCTCAGGAGCACCTCAGAAGTGCCCATTAGCTGACCTACAGTGAGATGCATTCTGCCAATCAGTCTCATCCATCCAAAGAAACCCAGGTTTCCAAAGATGTCTAATTAGCCACTCTATGCTCCGTGAGTTCCTGTCACCATATGAAAACATGCGTTTGCAAAGAGGAAAATGTCCCCACCTTTGACCATGGGCTACGGTTCACACATCTCACTAAATTCAGACTGAGTTAATGTCAAAAGAGTCTGATCAGTTTGAGCCCCAATTTCTGCTGAGCCCGAAGGGTGACTTGCCTACCCAAGGGAGATAAACCATCAGCATCCCCTAGCCTCAAGGCCTCCTCTTTCTCTCCCCCTACAACAAAATGACCCAGAGTTTAGGACATTGTGGCCTGAGGCCAAAATTCCTAAGAACTGCTGACAGTGAGTAATGAAGGTTTCCTTTGACTGCAGCAACACGGGGAAAATGGAGTAGCGAATTTTCATAAAATGGAATTTATTAAATTTAAAGGACCATTCTTTTTAGGAGATTAAAAGCTTCTTAATTAGGTGAGTATTAAAACCTCCTTTTTATGCAAAAGGATGGTGATAGCAGATAGTAAGATTTTTAAGTGCAAAATAAAAAGTTGGTCCCCAATGCACCTTCAATTTTTTATTCCTATCATAGTTCTAAGTCTTGACATCTAGAAGTCTGGGAATCTTGATTTGAACTTGGAGGTCAAGGCTATCCTGCCCTTTACTCTGCCTGCTTCATGTATGAGAGTTCTAGAGAAGAGAGGTCTGAGAAATCCAGTGTTCCGGGTCCTTGTTGATTCTCAGAAAGAGTGACTCAGGTCTTTCGTTTCTGAGTCACATTTTATGGCCCTTAGACCTACCAGTGAGTCAAACAGCTGTTTCCACAGCCTGGTACTCAGCCTAGTCTACCCATCATGGTCAAGGTGATACCGGCATGGGTCCAGGGCAGCCTCTTCTCTTTCTTCCTGCTGTGTGATCTTGCCAAGCCCCTTAAGCATTTTCTGAGACTCAGTTTCCACACCAGGTAAGTGGAACATGGTAGGTGCCTGGTAACAGGCTTGAAGTGAAAGTGTTAGGTGCTTAGTCGTGTCCAACTGTTTGTGACCTCATGGACTATATAGCCCTCCAGGCCCCTCTGTCCATGGGATTCTCCAGGCAAGAATACTGGAGTGGGTTAGCCATTCCCTTCTCCAGGGTATCTTCCCTGCCCAGGGATTGAACCTAGGTCTCCCACGTTGCTGGGAGATTCTTTACTGTCTGCACAACCTGGGCAGGCTATGGTGACATTACTAACACATTTAGTCAAAAATCACTGAACCTGGCTGGCAGGTGTTGAGTCCTCCTCAAGGAACCCTCTGTGCAATTCCAACGCTCTTTCTTTAGAGGCAGAGTCTTTCATATTCTCTGACTTCTTACCATCTTCTTAAAAAGATGTCGTGTGAGATTCAGCATTCCCTCTAGAACCTGCAACTTGGGGAATCTCTCATGGTAAAGTTATTTGAAAGGACTTTTAGCGACTATTGAACCACTGGTCTAATGACCATCCCCACAAAACTCTAGTCTCCTGATTCCAGACTCCTCCCACCCCTGTGCCTTGCTTCACCATGCTCCACTCACAAGTAGGGTGATGCTCTTGGTGCTGTGGTCTCTCAAATGGAGAGTTCCTGCTGAGTTCCTGCCAAGGGCACCTCTGGAGATATCATGGCACAGGGACTCTGATCCACACTTGGAATGACTAAATAATCTTCTCACGGAGCATTATAAATGAAAGGGACTTTGCATTGACTGGACTGGTCCCTATGTTCTTGCTATTCTACCCTACAGCCTGCACATTATGGTTTAATGACCATCACGTCTGTGTATTACCTTTACCGAAGAGTCTTTGGCAAAGCTCCGCTTTTGCTGAGTGGGCTCAAAGGAGGGGACTGTCTCCCTGGCCCCAGCCCCTGCCTCCCCCTCATCCCTCCATTCCGTTGTCCCATCATGTCTTCAGCCTTTCCGGAGACCAACAGCTGAGAAAATACTGATCTTAGCATTCAAGAAAGAGATTTCAAGACATGTGCACACAGTCCCCTGAGCAAAGCAAGAAGACAGCCATTTATGGATGCTGTGGAGAGGAGCCTCAGGCCCCTTATCAGGTGGTCAAGGTGAGAATGAGTGGCTGCTAGCAAATTCTGAAAACAGGTAGTTTGGGAAATAGAGCTGGGAGCAAGGTTTAGGATCATGGAACCCCCCAGAAACTCCCCTCCAGTGATGGGTGTCACCTTTGGTGTCTTCTAGTTTCCTTTGGAGAAAGTGTCACCATCATTCCTCTCCTTTACTGCTGCTCATGACCCCCATCCTTACTTAACTTGTGGCAAGCCCTTCATATACATGATCATATTATACCCATTTCACAGATGGGAGAACTGAGGCTCAGAGCCATTAAATAAGTTGGCTGATAAGGGATAAAGCTGAAAAGTCAAATCAAGGCTGCCTAGGACCCTAGCTCTTAACTGTTAGGTAAATGGCCTCCATGGCCAAGCAGGGCTTGCTTGTCCTCCTGCCCTGCTCAGAGCACCCACTCCTTAGAGCGGAGACTGACCCGTTTGTTTCCTGGCACCTGTGTTCTATGGGTAGTGCCCACCACTCACTTCCTGTCTCCTGAGGGTTTGCAACTGCCTAGCTTCATTGAACTGCACCTTCACTCCGCTTGGAATTGTTGAGATTTCAGAACATTAAGTAACTTGCCCATGAAAATCCCTGAGGCTGAATTCAAGGTCAGGTGTCTGTGGCTGTAAACCTATGGGCTGTTCCAACAACTAGTAGTTTCTCTGCTCCATCACCTGCCCCAGAGTGATGGTTGTGTGCTTTGATCCCCCGCCCCCAGCGGTGGGGATGGGTTCCCATTGGGCTTTCTCCGGTTGGCTCGTTTGCCTCGTTTGCCTCACTTGTGAGCTGAGACACACTCTGACCACGTGGGTGAGCCTTGATGAGAAGGCAGCGTGGCCCGGCAGTAAAGAGGATGGGGGCAGCAGCCAGGCCTGAGCCCAGATACCCGCTCTGCCACCCCTAGAGTTGGGACACTGTGTGACTTACTCAATCTCTGGACCTCCCTTTCCTGTTTATAAAACTAAGGTAAATGAGAGTCATGCTTCATAGGGTTGTGTGAGGATTAAATGAGCTGGGAAAGGAAGACATTTGAATAGTGCCTGGCATGCAAACGTTAGTTGTTCTTAGCAGCATCCTTCCATTTAAACCGCTTCTGCGGGAGAATCCATCCTTCAGAGTGTAGAACTTACTGCGTCTGCTACTGCCCCCATATCCTCCCCCACCTACTCCGTGGAGAGATCCCGGGTCAAAGAGAAAGTCTTTAGGCTTGTCAGCCGGGAGAGCCGAAACCTCCCACCGGCATGTTGCTCATTCCAAGCACGAGAAAGGCCTGAGCTGGCTTTGTATGTAACTGAACTGATTAAGCCGCACGTTAGCTGGGGATAAAGCTTCTTACCGAATAACTAGGCTTTTGCTGAGCCAGGATGATAAATTCATTCTTAATGCATTGATAATAAAAAGAGATTTCCCACTAGCCCCCACCTCCTGCTGTGAGTTTCCGAAGGCTTTAGGGCTCTATCCGTGTTCAACACCGCCATCTAGAGGACATCTGGAGCATAGCACCAGGACAGAGCGGATCGCTTTCTAAGTAACAGAATTTCAGCAATCCATAAGAGGTTCAAAGCAGACACTCTAGGAGGCCAAATGTGTTTACAAAATGACTGCCAGTAGTCACTTAATACCCTGGAAATAGCTTCCTTCTCTGATTGCATGGCCCTGCTGCATGGTTCTTTTATCAGAAGTAGTTTCAGCGATTGTGACACGCATGGCTCATTGAAATAGAAACTTTTTTTCTTTCTTACTTTTTTTGAGTACCTCCTATGTGCATATACCTCACTAACACTGGAAGGAATACAGAAAGGATTAGCTTGACTTAAAATGTCGGTGTGGCAGACATACAGAATTTGTGGACACAGTGGGGGAAGAAGAAGGTGGGATGATTTGAGAGAGTAGCATTGAAACATATGCATTACCGCATGTAAAATGAATAGACAGCGAGAGTTTGCCTTATGACGCAGGGAACCCAAAGCCAGTGTTCTGTGACAACCTAAAGGGGTGAGGTGAGGAGGAAAATGGGAGGAGGCCTCAAGAGAGAAGGGACATATGTATACCCATGGCCGATTCATGTTGATGTATGGCAGAAACCATCACCATCTATTGTAAAGTAATTATCCTCTAATTAAAAATAAAAATTTAAAAATGACACTGTGGGGATAAATAAAATAAGGATGAGCTGATTTATGAATAGTACTCACATTACCCTCAGTGCCCTGTACAAGAGAATCCTAGGGACAGGGGAGCCTGGTGGGCTGCCGTCTATGGGGTCGCACAGAGTCGGACACGACTGAGGTGACTTAGCAGCAGCAGCAGAGACAAAGCTTGGTGGGATTCAAAGGGAGGGGCTCACACTGCTTGAGTATCCACCATGCTGTCTGGACATTATCTCACTGAATGTCCACTCTGACCCTGCGAGATATGATAGGGGTTCCCATCTTCCAGCTGAGGACCTGAAGCCTGAGAGAGGTTAAGTCACTTGCCTGATGCTACCTAGCTGATGGATAAGAAGCCAGAATTCCAGTCTCGACCTGCCTGGCTCTAAAACTCTATGATGCCAGGCTGTCTGTTGAGGAAGAAGTAAAATTTGTGGGGAAATCGACCCTTGAATTATCTCAGTGGTGGTAAGTATTTATCCCCAGGAGATGAATTTGATTTTCAGAAATAGTCAAAAATCTCTCTAGGCCAACTCATTCAATGGATAATGGGATTTGAGGGTTTAAGTGTGACTGTAAGGTGTGAAAATTGATTGACGCCTATCTGCTGATCAACTGGCTGGAAGCTGTTTTCAGAAGTTAGGAAAACAAACACCTGCATGGCACAAGGTGTGGCTGACCCGGGAAAGCTTTGAGGAGAGCCGTGCCCTGCTGGGTTTCTGGCTCCAGTGCGTTCAGCATCGATATTTCCCTTTTTGTCCTCATGCTTCTAGTTCTAAGGCAAGAGTTCATTTCACAAGAACTCACAGTGGGTCTCCAAACTCTTTTCAATCCCTGCCTAACAAGTCATTTACCTCCGTTTGAGGAGGGAGATATGGACTTGAAATGAGTGACTCCCCTACCGGGTAGCTCAGTGATGCCACTGGGATGTTGAGGACACATACTCAAACCATTTACCCTCCTCCTACTTCCCAAAGGAGGAAGTTACAGAGTAAGAGAATTTATATTGTCAGCCAGGAGAGACTCACACTGTTGCCTGCCCCACCACGGAAATGAGAGTCAAAGAGCAGAACAGAGTCAGAGTAAGACAATAGGAAGAAAACAGGTAGTCATGGAAGGCTTCCTGTAAGAAGTGGTGCCAAGAACCACTTCAAGGGCAAGAAAGGGGCAGTTGTAGCATCTGGATGTCTTGTTACCACACTACCCCCAAACCTGGTACCCAGAGGATTTCTAATAATATCCAAAGGAACTTTGTATGCCATGGGTGATCTTTTTCCCAGCTCGTACCTAATCTGGCTGTTCCTTCTCCAATCAAAGGTAGCAGGCCAGGAACTAGCCCTCCCACTGCTACAGAGCAGACTGGATTTAGATCTCCAAGGAACATGTTATAAAAGTGGCCTGTGCTTAAGAAAGCCAGGTCCACAGATGATCAGCGATCAGCCTCAGGCTGCAGGTGGATGTACCATGGTGGGCAGGTGGAGTGGGAGGCAGGTGGGAGTTTTCCTTGGCCACCACATTTCCAAGGACCTTATGTACGATGCTCTTGATGATGAGCTCCAGAATAAGTCTCCACAACTTTCCCCCAGAATCCCAGTGGTATTCTCAACGGCCTTCACCATGACATGTGGGACAGATGAAGTCATTGAACGATGATAAGTGATGACAATGGTTTTGGAAACCATCATGACTTATATACAAGCTTCTTCATCCATCCATCCATCACTCACTCATTCATTCAGTCATTCATGTAAGTGAGGTACAGGCAAAGACCCAGAGGAAGAAGTGTGATCATTCAGAGAAGCCCATGTAATTCTGGATGTTTAGAGGATAGAAAATGAGGCTGGTGTTGAGAGATGGCCAGCCAGAGGACAGACAGTTGATATGGTGGTCATGGGCACCATTGCAGGATTCTCTAAAGGGGAGCCATGAGATCACTTTCATGCTTAGGAAAGATCCCTCAGGCTTCTGCATGGACGATGGCCTGGAGGGGGTGACACTGGAGACAGGAATCCACCCAGGGAGAGATGAAAAGGCTAAACTAAGGCAGAGGCAGTGAGTACTGTTGTTGTTACTGTTTATTAAAATGTGGCCCTGGGCTAAGGGATAAAGTAGAGAAGGTCGCTGATTTTATCAAGGAGACAAACTCAGAGAGGTGCTTTGCCTGAGATCACAGAGTATATGAAAAAACTTCAAAGCACCCAGGCCCCCACTTCCTAACCAGGACTCAGGATCCTCCAGCCTCTTCATGTTTGCTTCTCACGCCTTCCCTCTGCTCATATCAGAGTTACTTTTTTGCCCTTATCTTACAGATGAGAGAATAGAGACTCAGACATGGGGGGAGTTCCCAGGCTCAAGACTGGCAGCTCTATCCCTAAATCATATGTCTACTTGAATTTCCAGCTTATCTGGGAGTCCTGTGTTTATCTGGTAACCAGACCTTATGGGAAACAGCCAAGGGCACCGCCTGGAAGAAAGCACAAAGGAGATGAAGTTGGGCGAGACCCACCAGTGGAGATGTGGACAGGGGACTATGGCTTCTTACAGATTCAGCTCCCCAAGCTGGGGACACTTCCCCACTACATGCACACACCACAGACACGCACAGGGACACCCTTGCTGCTGGACCCCTTGTAGAGACCCACTTAACTCCTGCTCGCATTTTGGATCTCAGCTCAGATCTCATTCATTCATCCTGTACTGACAGATCTGCTGTTTGTTCACATTCTTTCATCTGCAAAATGCATCCAGTTAAGAACTGATCCACTGTTAATGAGCACTAATGTCTCACCACTCACACTCCTGTGGAGACAGACACTGTGAGCAATGTGCTGCTATGCTCCCTGGGAGTCAGAAGACAGACTTCTTCACCAGTTCTGCCCTGAACTTGCTGTGCTACTTGAAAGTCTCCTTGTTCCTCTCCTCCTGTCTCATCTAGACCTGGGCAGGATCGCCACCAATCCTTGGATATTATACCAAGGTCACCCCATGGTTTTCTGAGGATTGTTCTTTGAAATACGCCTCCCATAGGTTCCCTGTCCTCTTGGAATAAACTCCCAAGGCCTGACCCATTGGTATGAATTTCCTTATAGTGAATATCTATTGAAGACACTAATGAATTAGGAGCTGTATAGTCATTGAAGTTAATACCATTGTACCCAAGACAAACTAAATTGGCCAGATCATCAGATGGCTGGCTTGGCTGGAAGGGACCATGGAGGTATCCAGCCCAGGGATGGTGCTGGTGGGGGACTCTGTTGGCTTCATTTCCACTTGTCTTCAACACCATTCTAATGTTTTTGAGGAGAAGTAATGGATCCAGGCAAAATGCTTACTTTTCCAAGCTCCCACTCAGCTAGCGTCACCATGTCACACAATTTTGTTTAATGAGATGTCAACAGAGGTCTGCAAGGTATTTCTGGAAAATGTTCTGCTTTACAGATATGAGTATGCTCCCTGCCCCTATTCTCCTTCCTTCTTCTTTTTCCTCTTTTTTTTTTCCCTTGCTTAAAAATAAAGGTGGGATGTGTGAGAAGGAGCAGTCATCTTGCAATGAGCTATGGAGACAAAAAAAATAACAATCACAGCACTTTGGTGAAACATTCCCAGCCATCCACAGATATGCCTGAGGCAGACATCACAAATCAATCACAGCACTGTTCCTAATGAGCCCAGACAGAGGGCTGCCTCAGAATCTCATTCAACCAGAGCATCAAGGAGCCACTACCAATTGATCACAGTTGGCCTCTGTGTGAAATCCATTAGCCAAATCTAACCTAACTCAAACTTTCCTTTTACCCATCATTTTGAATAAAAATGAGCCTGGAGACAAAAAAAAAAAGAGAGAGAGAGAGAGCTTCTGAGATGCTCCCTGAGAGAACTGCTCCAAGGAGGTAGGGAGTAGCTCGGATATGTAGGAGTTTTGCAGCAAAGGGCAAGTAGTCCAGGACATCAAAAAATTAGTGTTGACCAAAGAAAGCCAGGTAAGTCAAGTTAAGGAATTTAGCACTTTTCTGTGTATGGGAAGACGCAAGAGTCTGGGCTTACTGAAATCTTTCCTCTGATACACACCTCAGCCATCAGGACCAGAATCCTGTGTTTTCACATCCTGAGTTCCCTCAGGGCTCACCGTGGGAGTGGCTGCAGTCTGATGGCTGCTGGATGGCAGGTATTCTTTCCTTCCTGAGTTCCCTCAGGGCTCACCAGCTCACCATCCACGGTGGCTGCAGCTGCTGATGTCTCTGACACCTTTGTTTACGGATATGGCAGGAAGTATTCCATTCCTCAGAAGTGTCCTGGCCAGATCTGGAGCCAGTTCCCTCACTCCTGATAAGCCTGATGCAGTGGCAGGAATGTGAGTTTGGGACTGGAGACCCCTCAGATTTCATCCAGACTATACCACTCACTCTCTGCGTGACAATGGAAAGGCCCCTGCACCTCTGTGAGCTTCGGTCTTCACTGTGACGTGAAGACAGCCTTGCAGACTGCCTCACAGGCTGGTGGTGAAGACTAGCTCAGTGGATGACAAATTGAACTTAAAGGACCTTCAGTACCTCCTGGTGAGTTTCTTCCTTTCTTTCCCTTCCTAATCTGGCCCATTTCCACAGAAAGTGGCCAAAATTAGAAAAGCATAACTGAGAAAATGGGGGATGAGACTGGTCTGACTTTCTCAAAATGAATTCTGTTCACTCCCAACCTGCCACCCCCATGTACAAATTTGTGACTTTGCCAGAAGCTAGAAGGAGCTAATCCCCTGCTCAGCTGGGCAGCGGGCTCCCTGCCTTGGGTGGTTTCCATGGCAAGCTGGGGCATGGAAAGTTATTAGGAGAGAAATAACTCTTCCCTTCTTGCTATCACTCTCCTTCCGGCCACCCCATCCTCTAGAGCCGTGGTCCCCAACCTTTTTGGCGCCAGGGATCAGTTTCATGGAAGACAATTTTCCCACAAACCAGGGGAGTGGATGGTTTGGGGATGATTCAAGCACATTATATTTACTGTGCACTTTATTTCTATTATTATTACATCAGCTCCACCTCCGATCGCCAGGCATTAGATCCTGGGGGTTAGGGACCCCTGCTCTAGAGTGAGTACAAAGGTATCTAGAGAGTGAAAGTGTTAATCGCTCAGTCATGTCTGACTCTGTTGTGACCCCATGGCTGTAGCCCAGGAGGCTTCTACATCCATGGAATTCTTCAGGCAAGAATACTGGAATGGGTTGCCACGCCCTGCTCCAGGGGATCTTCATGACCCAGGGACAGAACCTGTGTCTCTTGCCTTTCCTGCACTGGCATTCTTTACCACTGTGCCACCTGGGAAGCCCAAATTAAAGTATTTTAAAAAAAAAAAGCCCACAAGGCTGCTGCTAAGTCGCTTCAGTTGTGTCTGACTCTGTGCGACCCCATAGACGGCAGCCCACCAGGCTCCCTCATCCCTGGGATTCTCCAGGCAAGAACACTGGAGTGGGTTGCCATTTCCTTCTCCAATGCATGAAAGTGAAAAGTGAAAGTGAAGTCGCTCAGTCGTGCCCGACTCTTAGTGACCCCATGGACTGCAGCCTACCAGGCTCCTCTGGGATTTTCCAGGCAAGAGTACTGGAGTGGGTTGTCATTTCCTTCTCTGGCTACAAGGCTGCTGCTGCTGCTGCTAAGTCACTTCAGTCGTGTCTGATTCTGTGCGACCCCATAGACGGCAGCCCACCAGGCTCCCTCATCCCTGGGATTCTCCAGGCAAGAACACTGGAGTGGGTTGCCATTTCCTTCTCCAATGCATGAAAGTGAAAAGTGAAAGTGAAGTCGCTCAGTCGTGCCCGACTCTTAGTGACCCCATGGACTGCAGCCTACCAGGCTCCTCTGGGATTTTCCAGGCAAGAGTACTGGAGTGGGTTGTCATTTCCTTCTCTGGCTACAAGGCTGCTGCTGCTGCTGCTAAGTCACTTCAGTCGTGTCTGATTCTGTGCGACCCCATAGACGGCAGCCCACCAGGCTCCCTCGTCCCAAGGCTAGTAAGTGTCTAAGCTGGAACTTGCATCTCAGCCTCACTGATCCAGAGCCTGTCCCACCTGCACCCCCTACCCACTACCTCAAGCCTCCCACATGAGATGGATTTTTTAATTCAGCATGATAAAATACCTGGTACATTGTCGGAATCCAGAAAACATTAGTTCTCTTTCCTCTTTGCTTCTAAAGTCGGGTTTCAGGTACAGTAGGTATGAGAGCATGAAAGTGATCTCTACTGAGGATCTCACGGACACCTCTCTTTGCTGGCTTGTGTAGAGGGGGAGAAAAGACCCCCCATAGGCCTGGGCCAGAAACTTGGAAAAGTTCAGCCCTCAGGCAAAACCAGCTCTGCAGCATCTTGAGAAATACTAATGGAAGTTCTGAGGGGTCTTGGTTTGGTGGCAGTTTCCACCCACAGCCACAGGCTCAAAGCACATCCCTACAAAGGAGGGAGATGGAGATGGAAGCAAGATGCTCTATGTAGACGCAAAGCTGGAGAGAAGATACAGGGTGACAGAGAAACCTGTGCACGCGGGAGGGCGTGTGATGCAGGCGCAGGCCAGACGAGATCAGGTCGGGGCTGCACTTGACTCTGCCACTTACTTGGCGACCTTGGCCGAGTTAGTGACCTTCTCTGGGCCTCCGTCTCCATATCAGTCGGTCGAGGAATAGTAAGGGATGCTGATAATTCCCTCTTTGTTGGCACTGATATTCACCCAGAATATTCTGGAAGGGGCTACTGGTCAGTATCTGTTCTGAATCCTCAGGCCATGACCGCCATTCCAAGTAGGTGGGTGGTGAGAAATGGACTATTTCCTGCCATATTATTAAAAAAAAAAAAGGATCCGTAATTGTACCCACAGCTATGGTGAGCCAGTGAGCCCTCAAGAAACTCAGGAAGGAAAGAATATCTGCCATCTATCAGCCATCAGCCACTCCTCATGGTGAGCCCCGAGGAAGCTCAGGATGTGAAAACAGGATATTGGCCCCAGGTAGGTGAGGTGCCTATCGAAGGAACGATTTCACTGAGCCCAGACTCTTGCATCTCCCCACACGTAGAAAAGCACTAAATTCCTTAACTTGAGATATCTGGTTTTCCTTTAACAAACAATAATATTTGGACAATCAGATCACCTGCCCTGTGTTGCAAAAACATACCTATATCCAGGGTGGCCCTCTTGGCTCCTAGGAGCCGTTCTCTCGGGTGATCTGAGATGCTGCCTCCTGGACTTGAAGTCCTACAATTCTAGCTGAATGAAACATAACCATCAGCTTTTAGATTGTGAACAATCTGTATTTCAACAGTTGTTTTACCCTTACTCTGGCCCCCAGGGTTGTCTGAGGGCAGAGCTCTTGGCTCAGTGCCTGGCACACGGGCGCTCAGTTGCTTCAGGCGTGTCTGACTCTCTGCAACCCCATGGACTGCAGCCTGCCAGGCTTCTCTGTCCATGGGATTCTGCAGGCAAGAACACTACAGTGGGTTGAGATTTCCCAACCCAGGGATCAAACTTCCCAACCCAGATCAAACGTTGGCAGTCAGATTCTCTACCACTGAGCCACCTAGTAAGCACTGGATATGAGAACCCTGCTGGCCCTTTTAGCAAGACCAGACCCAGGGAGCTCTCTTGCTCTCTCTCTTGAACCACAGGTGACTAAATCCTCGATAGCTAACATTTCTCTGTGCCAGAAGGTGCCCTCCCAGCCAGCCAGTAGGGTGGAGGGCCTTGATAGAGGACTCACAATTGGTTTATTTTCTAGAAGACAAGCTCTGTTCTGGCCCCAGGAGGAAAATGGAGAAGCCTAGTCTACAGGTTT
This sequence comes from Aepyceros melampus, assembly GCA_006408695.1. Taxonomy (NCBI): domain Eukaryota; kingdom Metazoa; phylum Chordata; class Mammalia; order Artiodactyla; family Bovidae; genus Aepyceros; species Aepyceros melampus. The sequence continues at coordinate 75,286 of SJXQ01012331.1, forward strand.
CAATCTGAAAAGCATTAATGCTATAAAGTATTTCAGTTCTAACCAAGGAGAGCAATAAAGCTGTGGGTACCCAGCAGATGCCGAGGTGGGGAATTGCCGTCGCCACGGGCTTGATTACAGAGAACTGGTTCCTGTTCAAGAGGCAGCTGGCTACTTGGGTGAGAGGCAGATTTCTAACCCGGAAAGGGTGGTGGGATGCCTGGGAAAGAAATCAGCATTGTCAAATAGCAGTAAGAGCTGGTGTGGAGTGTAGCAAGAACTGTAGCAAGTGCCTTATTGTCAAGAAATGCATTTGCGAGTTTAGTCACTCAGTCATGTCTGACTCTTTGTGGGCTGTAGCCCACTAGGCTCCCCTGTCCATGGGATTTTCTAGGCAAGGATACTGGAGTGGGTTGCCGTTCCCTTCTCCGGCAATCTTCCCAACCCAGAGATTGAACCCGGTCTCTTGCACTGCAGGCAGATCCTTTACCATCTGAGCCACCAGGGAAGGCATTGTCCATGAATAGTAAGTACTGATAACAACAGTAACAATAACAACTCGAGCATAGATCAAGCTCTGCTTTATGCCAGCCACTGTCTAGGTGCTTTACAAATATTTTCTTCCACACATTTTATACTAACTCCAAGAATACTGGAGTGAGTTGCCATTCCCTTCTCCAGGAGATCTGCCCAACCTAAGGATCGAACCCGGGTCTTCAGCATTGCAGGCAGATTCTTTACTGAGCCACAAGAGAATCCCTTTGAGGGGATGCCCCCTGAGATTAAGACTCTATGAACAAAGGCATTCCTGCTTCAGAAAGGGAAAACACAGGTCAAACACTGCCACTAACCTCTGGGTCCCTAGGAAGTAGGAACTTCTTGCAAGTCTGATCTCATCTTGGAGGAAGAGCAGTGAGCAGCCCTGATGAGAGACCTTGGTTCCCTGCACAGTAATTAAACCTGGGTTAACCTGGATGAAAGGGCTTCCCTGGTGGCTCAGTGGTAAAGAATCTGCCTGCAATGCAGGAGACGCAGGTTCGATCCCTGGGTCGGGCAGATCCCCTGGAGGAGGGCATGGCAACCCACTCCAGAATTCTTGCCTGGGAAATCCCATGGACAGAAGAGCCTGGCAGGCTACGGTCCATGGGGTCACAAAGAGTCCGACACAACTAAAGCGACTTAGCAAGACGCATGCAACGTGGATGAAGACTAGGAGTCCTAGCCACCGGGCACTAGAGACTGGAAGCCTGAGCGGCCCTGGCTGTTGCCCCTATTTGAAAGCAAAAATGTTTCAAGAAGGCAAAAACTGTAAGAACAGATACAAAGTTTCTTATTAGAGACACAGTGCAATGTATGGGAGAGCACACAGGAAAACAGTTTGTTTATCCAGCTCAGAAGCAGAGCAGAGATACACACCCAGACTGAAAGGGTATGGATATCCTCTCTACAGAGAGGAACGCAGAAAGTCAGAAGCCAGGCAGAGGCACACACCCAGAGAGGAGTGCTGGCGTCCTGGACGAGGAGGAGTGCAGAAAAGACAGACAGACATTTCAAATGTGCTCCTCAAACCCCAAGTCAGACAGACAGATGCTCTGACAGGCACCGACTGGCTTTCACACTGCTTCTCCGATGGACAACTCCAGGCAGCCTGCTCCAGGGTAAATGGAAGCGAGGATTTATTTTTATTTAATGACAGTTGATAACTGTCGTAAGCAAAGCCAGCTAGGCCTCTGTGTATTTATGTGTGTCTCCATCAATGTCTCCATCCATGTGTAATTAGAGTTTATAACCATCAACATCAACTGATAAGCAGAACATAGGGGATTGGTGAGGAGAGGACACTGTATTAACACCAGGAATGAGCCAAAATGGCTCAGAGTTTCTACTCTTTTCATCAGGAAGCAAATTAGAGACACAGAGCTTAATGCTCAACCTCATTTTAGTGAACGGTTCCTTTTCTTCAGACTTGGCTGAGAACCATCCCCTCCCACTAGGGGAGAAAATACATGTGCGGCTTAGAGCCAAGTGTTCTGGTACCCATGCAAGAGAGATGGAGGAGGCCACTGTGAATTAGCTCAGCACCCAGATGAGGGTATAAAGGGGCAAGGTCAAAATTTCAGAGAGAGATGTCTTTGAAGCATGTTGCTCCTGTACTGTGCAGATGTTAGCTGACATCACTGCCTTTCACCTCACACCTAGTGCAAGGGGCCTCACAGAGACCACTTGGAAAGTGGTCTTGAGTCTGAGTTGCCTGTGATGGGAGGACAATGATCTACTCCTGAAGGGCCCCTGTCAAGAGGGTGGCTTGCTAGAGCATGAAGACCCCTCCCATTAGCAGATGCAAGCTGTTATATATAAGCAGCTGCCCCAAACCTTTTTGACACTAGGGACCAATTTCATGAAAGACAATTTTTACACAGACTGGTATGTGAGGAGGGATGGTTTCAGGATGACTCAAGCATATTGCATTTATGTGCACTTGATTTCTCCTGGGCTCAGTTGGTAAAGAATCTGCCTGCAATTCAGGAGACCCCAGTTCAGTTCCTGGGTTGAGAAGATCCACTGGAGAAGGGATAGGTTACCCACTCCGGTAATTTTGGGCTTCCCTTGTGGCTTGGCTGGTAAAGAATCTGCCTGCAATGCGAGAGACCTGGGTTCGCTCTCTGGGTTGGGAAGATACCCTGGAGCAGGGAAAAGCTACCCACGCCAGTATTCTGGCCTGGAGAATTCCAGAGACTGTATAGTCCATGGAGTCACAAACAGTCGGACATGACTGAGCAACTTTCAGTTTTACTGACTGCTATCATTATTTCATCAGCTCCACCTGAGATCATCAGATATTAGACCTCAGAGCTTGAGGACCCCTGATACATAGGATGGATAAACAAGGTCCTACCTTATAGCCCAGGGAACTATATCCTGTGATAAGCCATAACGGGGAAGAATATGAAAAAGGATATATATTTATATGTGTGTGTGTGTGTGTGCAACTGAATCACTTTGTTGTGCAGCAGAAATTAACACAACATTGTAAATCAACTATATTTACTATAATTTAAAAATAAATACAATTAGGAAGGAGACCCCTCCCAAGCAGCTCTACCCGGGGAAGAAGTCAAGCTGGGGAGACCCACAGAAGCCCACATGGGGAAAACATCATCCATGCCAGGGAGCCATGGGAGGGGCCCCCAAGATCTCACAAACATGCCGAAAGGGGAAGTAAGTCCCATCTTGGACTAGCCTCCAACCTCATTTTACTCCAGAGCCAGATCACAACAGCACCCGTCAAGCAGAAACATCCAGGTCCTCAGTCTATTTGCCAAAAATGTGTTCTCTTTCTGGAGGTCATCGGTGGAGGCAGAAAGACAGGAGCCCAAGCATCTTGACATTTCCCACTCCAGGCTTCCAGGGAGGGTGGTGAGCCGCTTAAAGTTCACGAATTTAAGAATTACAGGGGACTGGACATTCTATCACTGAAATCAGACTATTTTGAGACCGCCGTGACCAAAGGACTTTTCATTTCCTGAAAGTGACAGGAAATTGAGGGACCTGCCTGAGATATCATCTTGGAGTGGGGAGAAAGGGGTGCTAAAGTAGCTCTGTCAGACAGTCCAAAGAGGAAAAAAATGGAGAGGTGTTTCACAATTGCACCCTGTGGAGTTCCACTTTGTCAACATCGTGGTTATTTTCCTCGCTGCTCTTTCTTCTCCAGGGAGCAGGGGCATCTTCCTGGAAGGTTAGGGAGTTGAGTGGGGGGAGGTGCTCTTGCTGGTGCTTGTTGATAATCTTTTGGTAGGCAGGCAGGTTTATTAGGTCAGCATCAGAAAATGCCAAGGCCGCTGGCCCACAAGCAGAAGAGAGAGAGTAAAGATCAGAACCAACCGGAAGGAGATGGGAAGAGGAAATGTCAGGCCTGTGAAGGTACTCACAGAAACCAAGGGCTGAGACTCAGACTGCCCCAGACTGTCCTTTCTTTAAAGAGAGACTCTTCAACTAGCAAAGGCTTGAGAAGAGGGGAGGAGAGCAGTCCTAAGGATGCATCTAATACGAGAGAAATCCTTCAGCACAAAAAGATGAGCAGAGTGGTTGCCGGTAAGGGGGCGGGGCAGAAGGGTCCTGGCAAGAGATGCTGAGGGGCTTGTATTAGTCAGGATGAGGCAAGATTGTGCCGCAGTAACTAACAATCAGCAAATATCTGTTGACCTGGGATATGTCCTCCACAGGCAGGCTGGGGGCTCTACTTTGCATTGTCCCCACTCGGGGGCCTGGCATGAAGGAGCAGCGGCTACTCTTTGGAATATGTCCTATGACTGAGGCAGAGGGAAAAGAAATGTGGTGTCACGTGCTGTCTCCTAAAGCTTCCACCCCAAAGTGACTCATCTTTTTTTTTTGGCTGTGCTGAGTCTTCATTGTGACACATGGGAGCTCTTCATTGTGGAGCATGGACTTTTCCAGTTCTGGCACGAGGGCTTCAGAGCTTGCAAATGCAATAATTGTGGTGCATGGGCTTAGCCGCCCGTGGCATGAGGGATCTTAGTTCCCTGATCAGGGATTTGAATCCAAGTGCCCTGCATTGGAAGGTAGATTCTTAACCACTGGACCACAGGGAAATCCTTGACTCGCCTCTCCTGGGCTTAGAGATGGAAGACCTCAGGGACAGAGATGGGAACTAGCCTCTCACGAGAGACCAGGCTGACCTGCTGTTCCCTAAGCCAACCTGAATTGAATGAGCACACAGACTGAGAGCTGAGGGCATTCCCCATTCATCCCCTTACTCATTCATTCTACTGCTGTTGACCACATGTATGCACCAGGCAGGGAAAAGAATAATTGACAAGATACATGGTCCTTGACCTCCAAGGAATCACAGCCAAGGAGACTTGTTCTCTGAAAACTCCTTCAAATGAATTGAAATCGGAGGACAGTGTGATTGAGGGAAAGGAACCCTGGTTTTGGAGACAGAAGGCCTGACTCTATTCTAATTTGATTGTGTGACTTTGGTCAAATTAATTCCCCTCTGTTGGTTTCACTTCTTCTGTCTTATTCAGGGATCTTGTTATTGCAAAGTTCAGGGCCTAGTCCGCTAGCTTACTTGATCATAGAAAGGAGATGGGGGAAAGTATCTGATGGAAGCCAAGACCCCACAAGGTGGGTGGAAGTCATAGACCTCAGCCTCTCCGTTGTTCCCATCACTCATCCCTGCTGCTCTGTCTCACCTGCAGCCTTCTTCTCTTCTCAATGATGGGGCTTCTCTGCTTCAGCATGTTCGCCCCAACCATGGCTGCTTCCAAATGAGACCCTCAGAGGCCTCCTTCTCTCAAACACACGTTCTCTTCAGTTCAAGGCCCACAGCTAACAAATGCCGATGAAGGAGAACGTGATTGGCTGGGGCTGAGTCCAGTATCCACAGCTGATCCAATCAGCTCTGGCAGGGGGAGGAGTCACGGGTCCATTCGGTCCCGCTCATGGCAGTGGACTTTCTAAGTGTAGGCTGCATCTCTAAAACGGGGCCTGGGGAAGAAGCAGTGGGCATCCTCACTCAGGAAGCAGGTGTAAAATGGTGACCATCATGTCTGGTTATCAACCCCCTGCTTTCAGTGGTACTTTCATATTGCCTTCTGGAACTTGAAACAGAAGTCTAAGCAAACTCATTGTAAGAGTTGTCTGCACATCACATTGGCCTAAAAGTGCTGCCGTAGAACGCAGTCCACAAACCAGATATTATAGGAGGCGCCTCCTCCTGTTCAGACTCAGTAGGGGCATTTTCCTTGAGAGGTTTGTTGCAAAGTCAGCTTCTGGGGGCAGTTGCTGTTACTTAGTCACTAAGCCATGTCTGACTCTTTGGGACCCCATGGACTGCAGCCCACCAGGCTCCTCTGTCCATAGGGTTTTCCAGACAAGAATACTGGAGTGGGGTGCCATTTCCTTCTCCAGGGGATCTTCCTGACCCAGGGATCAAATCCACACCTCCTGCATTGGCAGCTGGATTCTTTACCATTGTGCCACCGGGGGAGATTCCCTGGTGGGCAGGACCACTCCTAAATTTGGAGAACTTAAGCAAGAGAGCAAATAGAGACCAGAAGTCTAAATGTTCAAGAGTCAAGAACCAAGCGCTTCCCCAAAGAAATAAAACATGTTCTATCTCCTTACCTTGAAGAATATACATTTATGAGTGTATATCTGTATAGATATAAATATATATACACAGTTGCAAAGTCATTTCAGTTTTGTCCGACTCTTTGTGACCCTGTGGACTGTAGCCCACCAGGATTGTCTGTCCATTGGGATTCTCCAGGCAAGAATACTATGTATACACACATACACACACATATAATGTTTGTGTATATATATAAAGTCTTCGTGTATATAAAACCTTGCTATGGTTTATATATATAGTATATATATGATTTTATACACAAATATATCTTGTTTTATCTATATATAAAATCTGATTTTTTTTTTAAATAACTGAAAGTCAGCAAAATATCAAGACAACTAAATTCAATTTTGATTGCACACGTCTGGGAGTTCCTGTTGATGACACTGATGTTCACAGAAGTAAAAAATAAAAACATGCATTATTTATAAATATTATCTATTCTATAGAATTTACTTTTCCTGCTTTCATCTCGGCAGAAGCACTAATTTTGTTGTAAGAGTCAATATTCTCACATAATATGTGCTACATTGAATGTCATGTCAAATTAGACAACTTCTCTTGAGCCTTTGTAATTCTTAGGGAGTTTTTCAAAAATTATTATTATTACTAATTCCAGCTTGGACAAACTGCTCTGCCAAGACCATAGCAACTGGTATTGTCAATAAAAGTATTAAGAAAAAGAGTTTTGAGGTTCAAAGACGATGAGTTTTACATGAGTTTCAAGCACTGAAAAGAGGCTGTAAATGAGAAATTATTTTCTCAGAGGACATTATTAAATATGTGAATTTCATTTTAAAACCACTATGATGGCTAATTTTATGTGTCAACTTGACTGGCCTAAGGGATGCCCAAATAGCCAGTGAATATTATTTCTCTCTGAAAGAGATTATTATTTGAATCCATCAACTGAGCAAAGCAGATGGCCCTCCCCAGGGCAGAAGGGCCTCATCCAACCCACTGAGGGGGTGGGCAGAGCACAGAGGCAGAGGAAGGGCCCACTTGCTCTCTGCTTAAACCAAGACACCCATCTTCTCCTGCCCTTGGCAATACCACCAGCTTTTCCTGGTCCTCCAGTTTGAAGTTGGCAGTTTGTGGGATTTCTTGGCCACCATAACTACATGAGCTAATTCCTATACCACATTCCCTCTAATGAGCTAATTCCTATAACACATATTCTACTGGTTCTGTTCCAACTCTGATACACTCATATCACAATTTTCACTGATGATGAAAGTGCACACACAGATTTAAGAATAAGATATCATTTATTACTGTAACAGGATCGTCAGCTACTCTGTTTGTGATTTTATGAACACTCCACTAAGTCGTGAGTTCATTCCGCCAGAAAAATGCATGACAACCAAAGAAGCCCGAATCTGGCCTTTCTCTTTAAGCAGGAAACAATGGTTGTCATGCTGTCTGGGGGAAGGACTTGACAAGTTAATTTCAGCCTTTGGTAAGCCTTTTTGCTTACCAAAAGGCTCCTGGGGCTCGCACCCTCCCCATCCTCCAGTGCCCCCAGCTCTGTCTCAGGGACTTGCAGCCACAGGACCCCAGACAGCTGCCTGGAATTCCAACAGTAGCTGCCTTTGGTTTGGAGGATACAAGGCAAGAGATAGGAGGGTTTCCTAGGATCTGACAGGGTTGCTCACAGAACGGATGCTGAAGGTTGCAGGTTGTCCTGAATGGAGACTGACTCGTAGGTCCCCCGAGCAGAGTACACAGAATACACACATCAAAAAACAGTTTGCTATGCTAGTTTGAGCCGTCAAAGTGGGAGCCTCTAAAAACACAGGGTCCAGGGTCGGGGGTCTAAGAAGGGCCAGCTGAGAGCTCTGGGGTCCACCTGCCCATCTGGATTTAAATAGAAGGAGCTCCCCACCTCCAGCAAGGCTCTGGTAGACCTCTCTGTGATCAACAAGGCCACTGGGTGCAAAAGGCAGGGGCAGGAGGTGGGGAGGGGACAAGACACGAACACCCAGCCAGGGAGGGAGGCCGATGACCCGAGAGAGGCCCGAGGGGAAAAGGGTCTTCCCTCTGCCTGCTCTTACCGTGGAGACAGTGGTGCAGTCACGTTTACAGCGTCTGCCAGTCTCATTTCTTGTTCTTCTCTTTGGGCTAAGGGACTGGACAGGAGGGTTCAGGGTCCCTACAGTAACCACACAGTAACTCCATGAGCATCCCTTCTCCAGGAGTCCAACACAAAAGCCTGCATCTGATTCCTGCGCAACTAGAAGGACCTAGATAACCTCTGATAAACAGAAACCTGTTTCTTTAGAGAAAAGCAGTGCCTCTGCATGCATAACACTGGGGGGAATTTGCCTATGTTACTCCGATCTTTCAAAGGATATTAAAAATGAATCTAGTTCATAACCCCAGTTCCACTTCTAACTCCCTTTCTCCTTCCTTCAATTATTCATCCTCTACACTCTGAAGATTTCCACTGCCAACAAAGTAAACAGGGAGGGCAGTTAGAATGATAAGACATACTACAAACTGGGAGAAAAGATTTGCAAAAACTCACATTTGATAAAAAAAAAAAAGACTTGTATCCAAAATGTATTAAGAACTCTCGAAACTCGACAATAAGAAAACAACCCGACTTAAAAGTAGGAAAAGGTCTGAAACACACATCTCGCCAAAGAGATACAAGTATGAAAGGTTTCTTCATACTTGGTTGTGGCTTGAGAGCCCATTTCCTTTTTTAATCATTGAATCATAACCCATTTGATGGATCAGTGTCGCTGGCAAATAAGCATGTGAAACGATGCTCAACATCCTATGTCATCAGGGAATTGAAAATTAAAACGATGAGCTATCACTGCACATGTTAGAATGGCTTAAATCCAGAACACTGCCATCTCCTAATGGTGGTGAGAATGTGAAGCACCAGGAACAGGCGTTCATGGCTATTTGGATTGCACAATGGTACAAAGCTTCTTCAGTCCTTCTTGTAGCATGCAGAATCTCTTCTAGCTGTGTTTTGCGAGCTCTCAGTTGGGGCATGTGGGATCTAGTTCCTTGACCGGGGATGGAACCAGGGGCCCTCTGCAGGGGGAGTGCGGAGCCTCAGCCAGTGAACCACCAGGGAAGTCCCCTTTGGTGGTTTCTTACAAAATTAAGCACATTTTCCATTTGACCCAGCAATTGTGCTCCATGGTGTTTACCCAAATGAGCTGAAAACTTATAACTACACAGAAATGTGCACACAAATGTTTCTATGAACTTTACTCATAATTGCCTGCAAACTGGAAGCAACCAAGATGCCCTTCAACAGGCAAATGGATAAATAAATTGTGGTACATCCATACAGTAGAATATTAGTCAGAGATAAAAGGAAATGAGCTCTCAAGCCAGAAAAAGACAGGAAAAAACTCTCGTTGCTTATGGCTAAGTATATAGCAAAGTCAATCTGAAAGGGCTACATATTGTATGATTTCCAACTATGTGACATTCTGGAAAAAGCAAGCTATGGAGACAGAGAAAGATCAGTGGTTGCCAGGGGTTCAAAGTGGGTAGAAGGGGAGAGATGGAACATGGGTGATGGGGGCAGGAAGACGATTCTGTATGCTATTGTGATGGTGGGTTAGTCATTACACATTTGTCAAAACCCATGAGGTGTACTGTACAAGAGTGAACCCTATGGACCCTGGTTAATTACAATGTCTCAGAGCTTAATATATATACCACGTGAAGTCTCCCACCTGCCTCGACCCATTCTAAGAGGCAATTCACTCTCTATCCTTGCATCTCCTCTGCCACTTCCTCTACTGGTGGGATTGTTTCTCAATTGCATTCAACTCATTTGAACTACCCGCTCCAGTATTCTGGCCTGGAGAGTTCCATGGACTATCAGTCCATGGAGTCGCAAAGAGTCAGACACGACAGAGCGACTTTCACTTCACTTTGTTCTGTACGGTAACCAGGGAAACAAATCAAACAAAATCAGAAACTGAATCCTTAATAAATAAATGCAAACATTATACAAGAGAGTCAAACAACAGAAAGGATGAGGGGTAAGAATTGGAGTAATATGTATGTTTTATATTTTAGCAGAATCAATGGATTTCAAAACACTAATCCCAGCCCAAAATTCTGTCCTTGGGCAGATTTCCCTCTAAGATCTCAGATTCACCATCAGTAAAGAGGAGCAAACCTCTTTCTTTGTAGGTTAAGCAGGAGGCTAGTATGTTTTTACATAGCACATCCATTGTGAGAATTACATGAGTTAACATATGCATAGAAATTAAAAGAATGCTTGGTGCGTTGTCAGGACTCAATAAATACTAACTGTAGTTGCTGCTGCTGCTAATTTTATTACTAGAGAATATTCAGTCCACCAATGACTCTGGTGTTAAAACACAAGACATTCATATTTCAATCAAGAGAAGATGTTATTAAAAATGTGTGTGTGTGCGCGCGTGCGTTAGTCTGTCAGTCGTGTCCAACTCTCTGCGACCCCATGAACTACAACCCCCCAAGCTCCTCTGTCATGGAATTTTCCAGGCAAGGTTACTGGAGTGGATTGCCATTCCCGTCTCCAGGGGATCTTCCTCACGGAAGAATCGAACCTGAGTCTCCCGCATTGCAGACAGCTTCTTTACTGTCTGAGCGACCAGGGAAGCCTTATGGAAAACGAATGACAGTCCTGAGAGCAATACATATAGTCTACCTACCATAATATACATTGAGTCTAAATTGACTGCTCTGTGGTTATGAAAATAAATTTATTACAATTCTTAACAATAAAAGGGGGCGGGAAACAGTCTGGCCACTTGATTTTCAAAGACCTTTCCATATCTTACCTTTTCAGAAACGGCAACAGTTTTTGCTCCTTCTGGAGGGCGGCTGCAGGATCTCCAAAGAAACCCCTCGCGTTTTGCTTTTCCTTCCCGTTCCCCCAGGCAATTCCTGAAGTTGCCACTAGATGGCGGAAGGCGATCACGATGGTGCTGTGTCAGAGGGGCTGCCCATCTGTCTGCGGCCCAGGTAGAGGCAAGCTCGCAAGCCACCTCCTGCAGGCATCTGATTGATAACAGGGCTGTAATTATCTTTACGCAAGCCCGATTGCAGCTCTGTTGTAGCCTCGCTGTTAAATTAAACTGCACAAATAAATACTCTAGGCAACACAGCCTCCCCACCAGTCCCCACCCTGGTGGCTTCCAGCCTCATTAACATATCAAAACACAAACTCAGCCCTCCCACTTCCCTTCATTTTCATAACAAAAGGGCCCCGCCTTTCATCTCCCCAGCAATCCAGTCTGTATTTAAATAGCTCTGTGAAGACTGATAACATTATTACTTTATTTCCCCAAGTCTTGGCTCCGGGGTATATCTCCAATCTGTTTCTTCTAGAAGCTAGATGGATGGGTTTTATTAGGAAAAAATCAGCACCCCTGGTCCCATCCATCTCACCCCCACCCCCAGCTGCTCTAAAGCCGGAGGCTGGTGTAGGTGAAGAGAAAAGTCTGTCCTAAAGATTCCAGAAATTGGGCACCGGTCTTGCTTTAAACCAAACCAATCCTCCGACGATGCCTGATGTCTCCGTGATCTTGGGTCAAAATGAAGCACACGAAAAAATTAAAAATCACAAAAAAACAAACCTGGCAACCAGATGGGTGAGGTCATGGGCTGGAGTTGTTGGCTGCAGGGCACTGGCTGCTAAGTCATCTTAGGAGTTTGGGGGCCCCTGGAGACCCTCTGATCCCAGTTTCAGGGGTCAACTGTTGCTGCTGTTCAGCCGCTCAATCATGTCTGCCTCTTTGGGACCCCAGGGACTGCAACATACTAGGCTTCCCTGTCCTTTCACCTTCTCCCGGACTTTGCTCAAACTCATGTCCATTGAGTCAGTGATGCCATCCAACCATCTCATCCTCTGTCGTCCCCTTCTCTTGCCTTCAATCTTTCCCAGCATCAGGGTCTTTTCTAATGAGTTGGCTCTTCGCATCAGCTGGCCAAAGTATTGGAGCTTCAGTATCAGTCCTTCCAATGAATATTCAGGACTGATTTCCTTTAAGATTGACTGGTTTGATCTCCTTGCCATCCAAGGGACTCTCCAGCACCACAGTTCAGAAAGATCAGTTGTTTGATGCTCAGCCTTCTTTATGGTCTAACTCTCCCATCCATACATGACTACTAGAAAAAAACATAGCTTTGACTATAGGGTCAACGGAGTGCCCTATTTGTTTTCACGAAATGTCTCAGGTATGAATGAATACATCTGAATTTTTAGGAGGGATCCACTGTCTTCATCAAGCTCTTGAATCTTGAGAACCACCGTCTCCCCTAGTCCTTGCAGTCTGCTCATTGAAGGACTAGGAACCAAATTCCAGGAGAGAGGAGAGGGTGCCCAGGATCCTGCCCAGGATCCTCCCTAGGACTCTGTGTCTCCTGGTGTCACTGCCTCTGACCACCTGCCACTCTGCCTCCTTGAGCCCCCACCCCCACCCCCCACCTCAGGAGCCGAGCAGACATGTGGATCACAGCCTCATTCTCTAGTCCAGGCCCTGTGCCATGCACAAGTCAAAGTGAAAGGTCAGTCACTCAGTCCTGACTGACTCTTTGGGACCCCATGGACCGCAGCTCATCAGGCTCCTCTGTCCATGGGATTCTCCAGGCAAGAGTACTGGAGTGGGTTGCCATTTCCTCCTTCAGGGGATCGTCCCAACACAGGGATCGAAACTCAGTCTGCACTGAAGGCAGATTCTTTACTGTCTGAGCTCCCAAGAGGTGGGCCCCAAAGCTGGACTCTATAGAGGCAGGGGTGATAAGTCCAGCCCGGGGGTGGGCGGAGGAGGGAGAGGTTCCAGGCGTTCGCCAGGCTCCACTGCAGGACAGCCTTCAAGTCAGCAGCACTGGAGATTTCACGGAACACAGGCTGGACCCGCAATCCCATGCTTGCCAATAGACCTCTTTGTTCCCATCACTGTGGCTTGGAATGGGCTCAGATATCAGGACAGCTTGAGCCAAACCGGGCCAAGGGTGAGGATGGAGAGCAGTGTGGGGTAGACCTAAAGGTGGGTGCAGATGGCCAGCTTCTGGCTGTGGAGCAGGTGCTTTTCTTAGACCCTGACTTGCTCTAGAGAGATGCCGGCCATCATCCCCGCCCTCCATCAGTGCATCTGGCAGGTGCTCCAGGAGCTCTGTGGTCTGGGAGGGAGCCCTGGATTGGGGGAGGGAAGCCTAGAGTGGTCCACGTGGGGGCAGCCGACTGCCTTCCAAGGATGGTGATGGAGAGAGTGTACCTTGAGAAGGGGAGGTGCCTGCGCTCTGGGAGAAATGGGTGAGAGGGAGAGATGGGGAGCAGGGCAGAAAGGCCTCCTCAGGGGGGAGAATCACCCCTAATCCTGCTCAGAGGTCCAGAAGGAGCCTTCTCTCCTGCAGCCCCAACCTGGAATCTCTTCCCTTCCCCACTCACCTGCCCAGGAAGCAGAGGAGAAAGTGGGGTGGGGTGGGGGGTGGCTGCCAGCTTCCTGTCTCTTCACCTCTGGAAAAGGTGCCCAAGGCCCAAAGGCTGTGCTAGGCCCCCTCTCAGCCCTGGGCCCCCGGGCACTCTTGCCTTTTTTTTTTGCTATGAAGCCTGGGGTCAGGGGAGGCCCCACTGGCTCCTGCAGGGAATGCTGTCACACACACTCCAGGCTCCTTCCCCTCCAGCTCCCCTGGGGTTCATGCATTTCTGCTTTCCACAAATATTAATTAAAACTCTATTGTGTACAGAGCTTTACACTAATCACTTAAAAGGCACACAAAGCCTCTTGATGAAAGTGAAAGAGGAGAGTGAAAAAGTTGGCTTAAAGCTCAACATTCAGAAAGTGAAGATCATGGCATCTGGTCCCATCACTTCATGGGAAATAGATGGGGAAACAGTGGAAACAGTGTCAGACTTTATTTTGGGGGGCTCCAAAATCATTGCATATGGTGATTGCAGCCATGAAATTGAAAGACACTCCTTGGAAGGAAAGTTATGACCAACCTAGACAGTATATTCAAAAGCAGAGACATTACTTGTCAACAAAGATCCGTCAAGTCAAGGCTATGGTTTTTCCAGTGGTTTTGTATGAATGTGAAAGTTGTACTGTGAAGAAAGCTGAGCACCAAAGAATTGATGCTTTTGAACTGTGGTGTTGGAGAAGACTCTTGAGAGTCCCTTGGACTGCAAAGAGATCCAACCAGTCCATTCTAAAGGAGATCAGCCCTGGGTGTTCTTTGGAAGGAATGATGCTAAAGCTGAAACTCCAGTACTGTGACCACCTCGTATGAAGAGTTGACTCATTGGAAAAGACTCTGATGCTGGGAGGGATTGGGAGCAGGAGGAGAAGGGAACGACAGAGGATGAGATGGCTGGATGGCATCCACTGACTCGATGGATGTGAGTCTGAGTGAACTCCAGGAGTTGGTGATAGACAGGGAGGCCTGGCATGATGCGATTCATGGAGTCGCAAAGAGTCGGACATGACAGAGTGACTGAACTGAACTGAACTGAGCTGATGGGACCAGATGTTTCAGAAAGTGAAGATCATGGCATCTGGTCCCATCACTTCATGGGAAATAGATGGGGAAACAGTGGAAACAGTGTCAGACTTTATTTTGGGGGGCTCCAAAATCATTGCATATGGTGATTGCAGCCATGAAATTGAAAGACACTCCTTGGAAGGAAAGTTATGACCAACCTAGACAGTATATTCAAAAGCAGAGACATTACTTGTCAACAAAGATCCGTCAAGTCAAGGCTATGGTTTTTCCAGTGGTTTTGTATGAATGTGAAAGTTGTACTGTGAAGAAAGCTGAGCACCAAAGAATTGATGCTTTTGAACTGTGGTGTTGGAGAAGACTCTTGAGAGTCCCTTGGACTGCAAAGAGATCCAACCAGTCCATTCTAAAGGAGATCAGCCCTGGGTGTTCTTTGGAAGGAATGATGCTAAAGCTGAAACTCCAGTACTGTGACCACCTCGTATGAAGAGTTGACTCATTGGAAAAGACTCTGATGCTGGGAGGGATTGGGAGCAGGAGGAGAAGGGAACGACAGAGGATGAGATGGCTGGATGGCATCCACTGACTCGATGGATGTGAGTCTGAGTGAACTCCAGGAGTTGGTGATAGACAGGGAGGCCTGGCATGATGCGATTCATGGAGTCGCAAAGAGTCGGACATGACAGAGTGACTGAACTGAACTGAACTGAGCTGATGGGACCAGATGCCATGCTCTTAGTTTTCTGAATGTTGAGCTTTAAGCCAACTTTTTCACTCTCCTCTTTCACTTTCATCAAGAGGCTTTTTAGTTCCTCTTCATTTTCTGCCATAAGGGTGGTGTCATCTGCATATCTGAGGTTATTGATATTTCTCCTGGCAATCTTGATTCCAGCTTGTGCTTCTTCCAGCCCAGCATTTCTCATGATGTACTCTGCATATAAATTAAATAAACAAAGTGACAATATACAGCCTTGACATACTCCTTTTACTATTTGGAACCAGTC
This sequence comes from Aepyceros melampus, assembly GCA_006408695.1. Taxonomy (NCBI): domain Eukaryota; kingdom Metazoa; phylum Chordata; class Mammalia; order Artiodactyla; family Bovidae; genus Aepyceros; species Aepyceros melampus. Next base: position 90,898 of record SJXQ01012331.1, read on the forward strand.
TATTGTTCCATGTCCAGTTCTAACTGTTGCTTCTTGACCTGCATATAGGTTTCTCAAGAGGCAAGTCAGGTGGTCTGGTATTCCCATCTCTCTCAGAATTTTCCACAGTTTATTGTGATCCACACAGTCAAAGGCTTTGGCATAGTCAATAAAGCAGAAATAGATGTTTTTCTGGAACTCTCTTGCTTTTTCCATGATCCAGAGGATGTTGGCAATTTGATCTCTGTTTCCTCTCCTTTTCTAAAACCAGCTTGAACATCTGGAAGTTCATGGTTCACATATTGCTGATGCCTGGCTTGGAGAATTTTGAGCATTACTTTACTAGCATGTGAGATGAGTGTAATTGTGCAGTAGTTCGAGCATTCTTTGGCATTGCCTTTCTTTGAGATTGGAATGAAAACTGACTTTTTCAGTCCTATGGCCACTGCTGAGTTTTCCAAATTTGCTGGCATATTGAGTGCAGCCCTTTCACAGCATCATCTTTCAGGATTTGAAATAGCTCAACTGGAATTCCATCCCTTCCACTAGCTTTGTTCGTGGTGATGCTTCCTAAGGCCCACTTGACTTCACATTCCAGGATGTCTGCTCTAGTCTCACAGGTATGTAGTTTCATAGCATCTAAGACTTTGTAACCACTAAGGACCCTATGAAATGGTCCAGGCAGGGGGACATTTCAGAGAGGTTCAGGAACTTGCCCGGAGTCACAGAGCTAATAAATGGCAAACCAGGACTTGAATCCTGGGTCCATGACTGTAAGTCCTGGATGTTTTGTTGTTGTTTTAAAACCTCTTTATTGAGGTACAATCTACAAGCCACACGTTTACAATTCACCCTCTTAAAGTGTACACATCAGTGGCCTTCAGTATAATGGTGTCGCAGAACCGTCACTACAATTGATATTGGAATATTTTCATTACCCCAAGAGATGCTATCATCCCCCATCTATATTTCTTCCCCTCCAAGCCCTAGGCAACCACTAATGTATTTTCCATTGCTATAGATTTCCCCATTCTGGGCATTGTGTCTAAAGGGCGTCATTCAGTATGTGGTCCTTTGTGACTGGCTTCTTTCATTTAGCAGCGCCTTCCCCCTTTTTTTTTTCCTTTTTTAAAAATTAATTATTTTAATGGAGGAGAGCTTCTTTACAATATTGTGGTGGTTTTGGCCGTACATCGATGTCGATCAGCCACAGGGACACGTGTGTGCCTCCATCCTGAACCCTCCTCCCACCCCACTCCTCTGGACTGTTCTGCATTCAGCCTTTAAAAAAAAATTTTTTTTTTTTTCTTTAATTTGGCTGCACTGGCTCCGAGCTGTGGTACACAGGACCTTCAGTCTTCATGATGGCACGGGGAATCTTTAGCTGCAGTATGCGAACTCTTAGGTGAGGCATGTGAGAGCTAGTTCCCTGACCAGGGATCGATCCCGCACCCCGGCACTAGGAGCGTGGAGTCCCAGCAACCGGGACATCAGGGAAATCCCCTTCTTTCACTTAGAATTGTGTTATCGTGTTTCATCCAGGTTGTGACAGGTGTTTGTGAAAGTGAAGTCACTCAGTCCTGTCTGACTCTTTGTGAGTGTAGCCTGCAAGGCCCCTCTGGCCACGGGCTTTTCCAGGGAGGAATACTGGAGTGGGTTGCCATTTCCTTCTCCAGAGGATCTTCCTGACCCAGGGATGGAACCTGGGTCTCCTGCCTTGCAGGCAGATTGTTTACCATCTGATCCACCAGAGAATCCTGGTAGGCGTCAGTACTCTACCTTTTATTGCCGAACCATATTTACTCTGTGGATACCCACATTTTACCCATCAGTTTATCAGCTGAGGAACATTTGGGTTACTTCCATTTTCTGGCTGTTAGGAATAATGCTACTGTGAACACGCATGCACAGGTCTTTGTAGGGCATGTCTTCAGTCCTCTTGGAGGCCCCTAGAGTGGAGCATCATATGGTTAGTTCATGTTTCACCTTTTGAGGAACTGCCAGACTGTTTTCCAAAGTGGCTGCACCATTGTGTGTTCCTGCTAGTGGTGTGTAAGGGTTCTGATTTCACGGACTCTTCTTATGATCTTTTTGATTACGGCTGGCCTATGGGTGGGGCTTCCCTGGCTGTTCAGCAGTAAAGAACCTACCTGTCAGTGCAGCAGACATGGGTTGGATCCTTGGGTGGGGAAGATCCCCTGGAGGAGGAAATGGCAACCCACTCCAGTATTCTTGCCTGGGAAATCCCATGGACACTGGAGCCTGGTGAGCTTACAGGCCATGGGGTCATAAATAGTCGGGCATGACTGAGCACACAGGGGTGCAAGTGGGTGCAAGTGTGTCCTTTTGGCTTGAGGGTGGGGTAGGGATGAGGCTGTGGAAGTAGGCGGTTGAGTTCCATTCCTGCCTTATAGTATCTAGGAAATCTGAACACCTAGGGTAACCTGAGTCTCTTCTGAGGATGGCAAGAAAATAGACATTTCAACTGCGCCTTTAGATTTGCAATCAGGTTGATGGAAACAAATAGCCCCAGGTCATTCACCTTAAAACCTAAGTAAAGAAACAAAACAGTCGGCCAACCAGAGGTGTAGAATTGGTATAGAATTTAAAGGCTCAAGAGACAGTTTTCTCTGACAATTAACATGGGGTATCCTCTAATGCACATTAATGAAGTCTCCTTTATGTACAGCTAGGAAGGTCCCCTGGAGGAGGAAATGGCAACCCACTCCAGTATTTTTGCCTAGAGAATCCCATGGACAGAGGAGCCTGTTGGGCTACAGTCCATGGGGTCGCAAAAAGTCGGACACGACTGAGCAACTAATATATATATTAATATAATAGGGTAACCTGACCTGAAACTGCTTTCACACTTTCCTGTGCCCAGGCTCTAACAAAGACTGGATCAGGCCCCACTTCTGCTGGACCCCCTGGTGATCGGTTGTCACCTGGATGGCCTCAGTGTCCAGACAGGACTAGTGCTCTAACCATTGGCCTGTCCCCACAGAGGGGATGACATGGGGGGTAAGACAGCCCTCACAGTCACCCTCATGCCATGAGCTCCAACCAGCTTCTCACCCGTCATGCATTCGGGCCACCCAACTAAGGATTCCTGGCTCAGCTCATCTCTATCTGTCAGCTCACACTAATCCCCTGCTCCAAACTCTGGCATGGGATCCAGAAATGGTGGCCTCAGGTTCAGTTCAGTTCAGTCGCGCAGTCATGTCCGACTCTTTGCGACCCCATGAATCGCAGTACGCCAGGCCTCCCTGTCCATCACCAACTCCCGGAGTTCACTCAGACTCACGTCCATTGAGTCCGTGATGCCATCCAGCCATCTCATCCTCGGTTGTCCCTTTCTCCTCCTGCCCCCAATCCCTCCCAGCATCAGGGTCTTTTCCAATGAGTCAACTCTTCGCATAAGGTGGCCAAAGTACTCAGGGGCTGCCTGAAAACCATCAGGCGTCAATGCTGCAACCTGCCTGAGTCTGGGCAACTGAGGCTGGGGCTGAACTCACGCGGTTGTGTCTGACTAGCACAGGAGAAAATTGCATTGTCGGTCACTGTCAGGATTATCAATAGCAGCACAACTCTCTTAGAAGCCAAGATGGATAACTCAAGCTACCAGCAGGGCTCAGGGAAGCTGCTGGGTACCCGCCCAGGGTCCCAAGGATTCTTTATCACTCTAGCATCAATGCTATCTTAATGTCCCTTCAGGCTCTTCAGGGTGTTGGGTTTTGAATCTGCCATTTGTTGAATTCTGAAACTCAGCAGGGAAGAGACCAACGCAGCAGGCTTATATGCATAAAGCTTGTCAGCATCCAAACAGCCTTCAGCCTCCATCTGATTTGATCTTCCTATCATCCCTGTGTCATACAGGGTGAACACTGGTATCCCCATTAAACAGATGAGGTAAATAGTGTCCAGAGACTGTGAGCGACATGTAGCCGTGGAAGGAAGAACTGAAAAATCTAACCAAATAGATATTCTGACTCCAAGAAGAAAGTGCTTTCTAAGCTATTGGTGTCTCTTGGTTTGAAAAGGGGACCCAGGATAAAGAGCAGCAATGAGATATGCGTGCACACGCATGTTGAAGTATGCAGAGGAACAGGTGAAAGGTCATTCCCTAGTGGGACTAATGAGGAAGGGACAGTGCACAGAAAAAAAAAAATGTGAACGCTATTCAATTTTTCTTTATACAGTTCTCCATGATTTTAGGGCTTCTGGTGGCTCAGATGGTAAAGAATCCACCTGCAGTGCAAGAGACACAGGGTCAGGAAGATCCTCTGGAGAAAGGAATGGCTACCCACTCCATTGACTTTTCACAATAAGCCCGTGTTGTTGTTGTAATTTAAAAAATATAAACAGTCAAGAGAAGCAATAGTATAGCCTTGGGGCAAGATCCTGGTTTCCTGGCAAGGGATACACACAACAATATCTTTGAGCTATTTTGCAGATACTGAAACCCCCTCCCGGAGAAGGCGATGGCATCCCACTCCAATGTTCTTCCTTGGAGATCCCAGGGACGGGGGAGCATGGTGGGCTTCAGTCCATGGGGACGCTAGGAGTCAGACACAACTGAGCGACTTTACTTTCACTTTTCACTTTCATGCATTAGAGAAGGAAATGGCAACCTACTCCGGTGTTCTTGCCTGGAGAATCCCAGGGACGGGGGAGCCTGGTGGGCTGCCGTCTATGGGGTCGCACAGAGTCGGACAAAACTGAAGCGACTTAGCAGCAGCAGCAGCAGCAGCAGCAGATAGCCCCTCCAGGTGGGAGAAGTTAACAATTAACAATGGTATGCTGTCCACAAACGTGTAGACCTCAGACTAACTGGTATCTGAAGTTTGATGATGCTGAGTCCTACTCACTTTATCACCAACCCATCAGAAGAATGTCCACGAGTTGATCACGCCTTCTTTGCACCATTACTATAAAACTTCACTCTCCTCTCCAATCTGGGACACAGTTTTTCAAGGCAGGAAACCCTGCATCCCCCTTTGCCTGGCAAAGTAACCAGATTACTATCCTTTTATACACCACCCCAACAAAAGGGTGAAAAAAACTAATGTAGAGTCTATGAATCACCCCTGAATTATAACCTGTGTACTGGGCTAACGAAAATCATTTACTGCAAAGGAAAAGTGTACTGCAAGCCTCACTGTCCCTTTGGACTCTTGCGAGGACTCTCTGAGCAGGGGCTGTCTTGGTCCAGGTTGTTGCACACATCGCAGTAGGTGGGGTTTGGAAGAGGAACATAAAGGTGAATGGCAACAGAAAATATATTTCCTTTCCAAAATGACTGCATGATAAAATGGAGGATTTTAATCAATTCACAGGGTGGGAATTATTAGCAGTCTGAGCTTTCATCGCTGCCTCAGGCATTGGACTGACCCCACTGAGACCCTGCTTTCCTCAGTGACAGAAGGATGATTTTCTGTTTCATAATCTTTTCTCTCATTGTGGAAAGAAAAATAAATTCCCTGGGTGGCCTCCCTGCAGCCCCAGCCCAGCACACCTCACGAGAGCAGGGTTGTGTCGTTCCTTCAGCTAGCAACCGTTGGCTGAGCACCATTTTCCTGTCTCTGTGACTCTGCGTGCAGCAGGCACTGGGGATGCAGGCATTGCAAGAAATGTTCTGGATCACAGACTTCAAAGCGTAATTACAGAACAGGCAGAGATCCGGACAGGTGACGGAGACATTGAGGAATTAGAAATTGTTTATTCATTCATTTATGCCAAAGGGAAATTTTAATACAGAGATCTTAAGCTTGGAGATGAAGAAAGCTAGAGGCGAAGAGTCCAGTGGAAGAAAAATGAAAAATAAGGCTAGTTCACACTGGCTCTTGAGAGTAGGACTGAATGCTTGCTTGCTAAGTCGCTTCAGTTGTGTCTGACTCTTTGCAGCCCCATGGACTGTAGCCCTCCAGGCTCCTCCGTCTATGGGATTCTCCAGGCAAGAATACTGGAGTGGCTTGCCATGCCCTCCTCCAAGGCATCTTCCCTTCCCGACCTAGGGATCAAACCTGCGTGTCTTTTGTCTCTTTTATTGGCAGGTGAGTTCTTTACCACTAGGGCCGCCTGGGATTCAGGGGTGAAATGCAGGGGGTAGAGGTAGTGCAATGTGAAGAACTGACCTGCAGGGGGCAGTGTGACTCCTACCCCGGAAGTGCAGGCAGGGACAGTGCAGGGAATGCCCTGGAGAGATTTCTCCAGATACCCTTAGGGAACCTTGCAGCTGTGACCTTCTAAGACCCATTGTGTCTCTCCCTGATGGAATGACGTTATCAAGGTCAGGCCTATTGCACTTCCCAGCCACCTCCATCCTCACCACGGGGCTCCAAGCTAAGGCTCTTTCTCACCCCCTAGCTCTAACATGCCCCCTTCCTTGATGGCACCCTAAGGGATCCTGCCACTTCTGAGGTCACTAGGGCATATCCCCATGTCACCTCACTGAAGAGCATTCGGGAATATTGTAGTGACTCTCACTGAGGACCTGTACCAGGTGGAATATCAGGCCCTTCACACCACCCGTTTACTCATTTGAGAAAGGCTCTCCAGACCTTCCACTGTGGGCTTGATTCTGATGTCACCAAGCCCAGGCTTGTTCTGCTCACCGCACAGCAGGCCAATAAATAGAGAGACGAGTTGTTGGGGCAAGCAATTGTGACTATTCAGAAAGCCAGCAGATGGAGAGAATGTGGACCAGAGTCCCAAAGAACCATCTTTCCTGAGTTAGAATTCAGGTTTTTTTGATATTAAAAGGGGATGAGGGTAAAGTCCTGCTTCCAACCTGACTCCAGAGGGGATGTGTTGATTTCTTCTTGGCCTGGTCAGGATATTTCCTGTGAGCTGAACCAAAGTATTTTAGCTCAACACTCATGACCTAGGAGGCAGGGTTCCCAGAGATGGGCCATGATGTTTAATTTAAGCTTATAGGCAATATTCCTATAGTGATTTACTTATAACAGAATACAAAGATTCTTCCCTAATGCAGTGTGATCATTAGAGCGGGGTCTTGAACAAGCTTCTTCCCCAGTGAAGGAGACAGAAAATGAGCAAATGCATCAAGCAGAGGCAGACAAGAGGAAGAAGAAGAAGTCAGAGTAAGAAGTAAAGAGTTCTTGGGGGTGACTTTAGTGAGGACGGTGAAATGGAGCTTCTACAGGAGCCGAGATCTGAATGACGCAGAGACAGGGAGAGAGCCACATGGGCCGTTGGAGAGGAGCTTCCTGGGCTATGGGGATACCACGTGCAGTCCCTGAACAGGAACGTGCTTGGAAGTTTTGAGAAAAGCAAGGAGGTCAGTGTGGCTGGAGCACAGGAAGTATGAGTCAGCTCAGGCTGTCATGACCAAATAGCACAGACTGGGTGGCTTAAAGAGCAGACGTTTAGTTTGTCACAGGTCTAGAAGCTGGAAGCGCAAGGTCAAGTCAAGGGGCTGTTTCTGGGGAGAGTTCTCTTGTTGGTTGCAGGTACTGACTTCTTGCTGTGTCCTCAGCTGGCCCTTTATCTGTGTATGCACAGGGCAAGAGAGAGGGAGAGGGATGGTGGGATGGATGGTGGGAGAGAGGGACATGGAGAAGGGGGAGGGAAAGAGAGAGAGATGGGGAGGGAAAGAGAGAGGAAGAGAAGGAGGGAGAGAGAATGCAAATGAGAGAGCTCTGGTCTCCTCCTCCTCTTATGAGAACTCCAGTTCTATCAGACTAAGACCCCACGCCATGAGCTTGCTGCTGCTGCTGGTAAGTCCTAAATCATGTCTGACTCTTTGCAACCCCACAGACGGGTTCAGGCTACTATGTTCATGAGTTTTCCAGGAAAGAATACTGGAGTGGGTTGCCATTTCCTTCTCCAACTCTATGACCTTATCTAACCTTAATTAACTCCTTAAAGCCCCCATCTTCAAATACAGGCACATAGGGGATTAGGGTGTCAACATAAGAATTGTTGGGGGGGAGGTAATTCAGTTAACAGTGAGCTAGTCCATCCTAAAGGAAATCAGTCCTGAATATAAGAACTGACTCATCTGAAAAGCCCCTGATGCTGGGAAAGATTGAGGTGAGAGGGGAAGGGGACGACAGAGAATGACAAGGTTGGATGGCATCACCGACTCAATGGACATGAGTTTGAGTAAACTCCAGGAGTTGGTGATGGACAAGGAGGCCTGGCGTGCTGCAGTCCATGGGGTCACAAAGAGTCGGACATGACTGAGCAACTGAACTGGACTGAACTGAAGGAAGGGGCATGGTAAATGAGATTGATCAGCCTCTCCTCCAACATACAGCAGTGATCCAGGAATGAGGGGGCAGTGGGGAATGACAGAGAGAAAGGGCCATTGAAGGTGCTGGGTGGGTTGAGGTGGAGTGGGCGAGAGGAACAGAAGCCAGGGCACGAGAAGCAGGGCCAGGCTGGATGGGAGTGCAGGCCATTCATCCTCTGTAACAGGAGGGAAGGCGGGCTGTGGGTACAGAAGCTTGCTGCACGTGTGGGGGCCGAGGCCTGGTGACAGGAGGGTGGCGGATTTCCCGTTTGGTTGCTTCTATTTTCTCAGTAACATAAGATTCATGGCATCAACCAAGATGGAAGAGTGGGTGTTGTGTTGGAGCTTAAGGGGAGAGAAAATGGTATGAGATAGTCATCTGGGAGAATAAGAGCAAGCGTTGATCTGGGAGCTGAGACAGGGCTGTTGAGCAATGCCAGAGCCGCTGGAGGTCTGTGGTCATCATTTATAGTGAGATCGGACAGCGCAGTATTGCATTCCCTTCTCAGGTTGAGGGAAGGATGGAAGATAATTGGATTTAACCAGGCTGGGATTTAGCCAAGCAAATACAAGAGGAGAGAGTAACAAGAGTGCTGGCCTACAGAAACTCGGCTGGGTTAGGATTAGAGTGGAGACGTGAGGCTGGTGATAGCCTCATGAGGAGGTAGGTTCTTAGCAATGCCAGGAGGGGAGATTATTATTATGTTACTGATAAACAAACTCAGTAGATAAGCGCAGATAGCTAAGTCATCTACGTAGTCAGTGGAGGAGCCATATTTCATGGGCTTTAGAATATGAATGCCAAGAAAGTGAAATTCAGAGAACAAAGCATTTCTGTCGGTGATGTCTCTCTCTTCCCTCTTCTCTCCTTACCTGCCTTCCCTCTCGCAATCCCACCCCCTCCACAGAAGGGGTAACCAGCTCTTCTGGTTGTCCAGGACGGAGGGGTTTCCCAGGACATGGGACATTTCGTGCCAGAATGGAGAAAGTCCCAGGCAAACAACCAACCCACATGTACACACACACTGAGAAAGAACTACAGTTGGTTAGTGCTACCTCTGCTGACGGGCTTCTCAGGCGGCGCTAGTAGTAAGGAACCCGGGTGCCAGTGCAGGAGACATAGGAGACACTGGGTTTGACCACTGGGCCAGGAAGATCCCTGGAGGAGGGCATGGCACCCCACTCCATTATTCCTGCCTGGAGAATCTCAGGGACAGAGGAGCCTGGCGGGCTACGGTTCATAGCGTCGCAAAACGTTGGACACAACTGAAGCGATTTAGCACGCACATACCATCTGCTGACAAGGGCAATGGAAAATCCTTCTCTCCTGCACTGGGCCTGTCTCCCATCTAGGCATCTCTGCTGGGGGAGGTGGCCAAAAGGCAGGGCCCAGCAGATACTCTAGCCGAAGGCACACAGCAGATTCTGCTGCCCTAATTTGCTCTCAACAGCAGATCTCTGTAGCCTTCTCCAGCCCCACTCTGTAGCTAAGGGAAAGTTCTGAGCAAAAGGTAACTGTAGGCTCACAGCACTGTGACAGCTGCAAAGGAGACAAAGAGCAAGAGGGTGTGAGTGAGAATAAAAGTGAGAGAGAAGGAAAGGGAAACCAAGTTTGTGCCCATCTCCCAAGCCCAGGAATTCTGTGGGAGACAGAACTGTGTTCCAGACACTGTTCCAGAGCCCTTCCCTGTGGAGGCTGAAGTTGAAAGTGAGGGGACAGAATTAGGGCTAACAATTACATCCTATGCCACCGTTTTATTAAAAATAAATAAATAATGCTTTTGGATAGTGACCTATTTTGAAAACATAACCTCCAAATGTCAAAATGGAAAGGATACCTATGAGTAAACAGAGGAAGGCTCCTGTCCTCTGGCCAGAGGCCACTTTGCTATCAGTTTCTTACAGGTCCTTCCAAAGATGCTCAGTGTATATATCACCATCAACTTGTAAAACCTGCATCTCGCTCTTTTCATGAAACAAAAGGTCATGGAGAGTCTTCTGCACCAGTACATAAAGAAAGGCATCTTCCATCAGAATATAAGCTCTAGAGGGCAGGGACTTTTTTATGCCATGGTTACCATTGTATCTTCAGCACTTAAAACAATACTTGAAGCAAAGGAGGAATTCGGTAAATGTTGGGTTGACTGAGTGAATCCTTTGTTCTTCGTAACATTTCATTGAACACATGTGCAACGATTTGTTTAATTGTACCCTTTAAGGCTTTTATTTGCACACTTTTCATCACATAATTAATAAATAACTTGGTACACACTGGTGCTTCACATATTTGTGAGCCTATTTAGAGGATAAATTCCTAGAAGCGCAATTCTTAAATCAAGGATGTGTATTTCTGCAATTTTGATGGATAGGGCCAAATTATGTCCTGTGTAATTCTCAATAATTTCATGAGTTACCCCATGCCTTTACTGTACACTTTGTATATCATCATTTTTGTTTGTTTCTATCCAGCCTTCCCCTGTTGTATACATATATGTAACATAATGAATACATATATAGCAGTGTTTCTCTCCAGTTTGTGATATTTCTCGTTTTATGGGCTCTGATGAGCCTTGTTCCTGCTCTAAAGCCAGCCTTCCTAAGGGTGTTAGGCACAGTGCAGAGGTCACAGACCCACATCCAGGTATTCCAGATTCGTGGAGTGGTGGGTATGGGATAGAGACAGAGAGTCTTAACTGAGGCACTGATGTTTAGGGCTGAGCTGAGGCTGCCTAAAATCCTCAGCATTTCTCAGGAATTTTTCCCTAAAGCCCTCAGGGGACCATTCCAGTTACCTATGGATTCTTCCTATCAATCTCTCTGTATATTAAATTCCCAGCTGACTCTAATTACTTATTGATTAGCCCCAGGATAATTCTAGCATAGTTGGGGGCAGTAAGGCTATTTCTTTTTGAATCTCAGGTGGAAGAAAAAATTGGCTTAAAACTTTGCAAACTCTTCAGTTCAGTTCAGTTGCGCAGTCGTGTCCGACTGTTTGCGACCCCATGAATTGCAGTACGCCAGGCCTCCCTGTCCATCACCAACTCCTGGAGTTCACTCAGACTCACGTCCATTGAGTCCATGATGCCATCCAGCCATCTCATCCTCGGTTGTCCCTTTCTCCTCCTGCCCCCAATCCCTCCCAGCATCAGGGTCTTTTCCAATGAGTCAACTCTTCGCATAAGGTGCCCAAAGTACTGGAGCTTCAGTTTTAGCATCATTCCTTCCAAAGAAATCCCAGGGTTGATGTCCCTCAGAATGGACTGGTTGGCTCTCCTTGCAGTCCAAGGGACTCTCAAGAGTCTTCTCCAACACCACAGTTCAAAAGCATCAATTCTTCTGCGCTCAGCCTTCTTCACAGTCCAACTCTCACATCCATACATGACCACAGGAAAAACCATAGCCTTGACTAGACGGACCTTAGTCAGCAAAGGAATGTCTCTGCTTTTGAATATACTATCTAGGTTGGTCATAACTTTTCTTCCAAGGAGTAAGCGCCTTTTAATTTCATGGCTGCAGTCACCATCTGCAGTGATTTTGGAGCCCAAAAAAACAAAGTCTGACACTGTTTCTACTGTTTCCCCATCTATTTCCCATGAAGTGATGGGGCCAGATGCCATGATCTTCGTTTTCTGAATGTTGAGCTTTAAGCCAACTTTTCCACTCTCCTCTTTCACTTTCAACAAGAGGCTTTTTAGCTCCTCCTCACTTTCTGCCATAAGGGTGGTGTCATCTGCATATCTGAGATTATTGATATTTCTCCCAGCAATCTTGATTCCAGCTTGTGTTTCTTCCAGTCCAGCATTTCTCATGATGTACTCTGCATATAAGTTAAATAAGCAGGGTGACAATATACAGCCTTGACGTACTCCTTTTCCTATTTGGAACCAGTCTGTTGTTCCATGTCCAGTTCTAACTGTTGCTTCCTGACCTGCATACAGATTTCTCAAGAGGCAGGTCAGGTGGTCTGGTATTCCCATCTCCTTCAGAATTTTCCACAGTTTACTGTGATCCACACAGTCAAATACTTGGTCTTGTTCCAACATCCAATGATGCTTTAATTCCCTCTAACAGTTCTGTTGTGCCAATCTCTGGCTTGTCAGCTAGAGATCCTTATAAACTTCCAAAGGTCTACTCCCCAGGGGACATTTGAGAAAGGAGAAGCAAGTGGTCCCCACCCTTAGTAAATCTCTGCTAGGCATCCCCCCACACCTGGAGCAATGACGATGGAGTCTGGCAGTGTGGGAATATACATATAGTGCCTGTTCTTTGTGCTACAAATCTTTTATTCAGACTTATCTATTCACTCATTTGCCAAGTCAGTCCACTTCTATGGCGTCCTGGAGCATTCACACTGAGACAGACTTCAAGTATGTAAAGTATGAGGCAGAGCACAGAATTCCACCCTTACTGTCTCTGCTGTGACAGAGACAGAAAAGAGATGGATTACTGGTCTCAGAGAACACATCAAACCCCTCCCTGTCAGGAAGCAGAGTGAGGCGAGAGTTACTTTTCCAGCTTTGATATTTGGTCCCCATTTCCTAATCTTTGGGTTCCGCCACACCCCCACTCGACAGTAACTGCATAAAGACCTACCGTGTGCAAGCCGCCATGCTAGAAGCCATGGGAGATTTGTGACTCTTTTGTTCGTTTTTATGGCCTATGTCCTTCAGCACCTAGGACAGCGCCTGACACAAAAGAGGAATTCAGTAACGTTGAACATTTAGATGAATTTTGTTTTTCCTGGCATTCCGTTGAACACGTGTGCTGCAATGTATTTAATGTACCCCTCTAAAAAGAGGTTAAAGACATAGAGTGAGAGAAGTATAGGGAGATATATATATATATATATATATATATATATGGATGTGTATTAGGGAGATATAGGGAGCTGAGTTCAAATTCTGGCTAGTTCAGGACAAAGCTACGTAGATGTTTTCCTTGCAACATCTGAAGGAAGGCTTTGTGAGATGAATTAACAAGGTAAGCAAGACTTGGGAGAGAATTGTTTCAAATACCTAAAAGAGCTCATTTTTTCCAGCTCCCTCAAGCATTTTAGAATTGTTCATTTACATTTAAGTAGTCAAGAAGCTCGCTGCAGTCCATGGGGTCACTAAGAGTTGGACACAGCTGAGCGACTTCACTTTCACTTTTCATTTCATGCACTGGGGAAGGAAATGGCAACCCACTCCAATGTTCTTTCCTGGAGAATCCCAGGGACGAGAGAGCCTGGTGGGCTGCCGTCTCTGGGGTTGCACAGAGTCAGACACGACCAAAGCGACTTAGTAGCAGCAGCAGCAGCAGTCAACAAGCTCATTTTAGATCCTTCATATTTATCTCTAAAACCTAAGGACTTTGGAATGAATGAATGGATGGATGGATGAGTTTCCTGAGCCAGGTTTGAATTATTGTGTGCTTGCCAAGTGACAAAGTGGTACAGCAGATTTGCAGTTCTGACTTTCCACTAACTCAGCCTCACCCTCCCACAATTAGTCCTCCTTAATGAGTCCTCACTGCCATCGCAGGAAGTTGAGCTCTGTGATCCTGGAGTAGCTCCTGATCTGATTTATTCCTCCCTGTGCCCAGAATCAAAGGCAGGAGTTCATTAAGCAAATTCATAGAAGAGACGCAGTTTCCAAAGAAATATTTAGCTGATCAAAGGAGGTAGGAAGGATTTTTAACATCTATTTAAAAATCATTCATTCCCAGGTAAACTATCACTGTGCTAATTAGAAGTCATTCTTTGAAATCATCGCTCTGTTCCTGTTGGACCTGTATTTTAATCTTTCTCTGATGACCTGCAATCACTGCCTGTCACTTAATATAATAAAATAATTAACATGCACTAGCCCATATTTCTTTCTAGCACAAAGCAGTGAGGTGTGAAAAGAACATGGGTTCTTTGCTTAAATGCCAGTTTTACCATTTGCTAGCAAGAGCTCATCAAATATTAGGTAGTGTTTCAGAAACAGAACCAGATGCACTATCTGGTCAACCTTCCTAACATCTGAACCTGTTTCCTTACCTCTGAGCCTCAATTTCCTTAAAATTGGATGAAAGCAGGGAAGTGTTTAGGACCATTAATAGGGCGATCACAGGCATAGCATCAAGCACTTTTCTAGGTGGTTCACACATACGAACTCCTCATAACAACTGCACTAGGCTTGCTTTGTTCATCTCGTTTTATAGTTGGGGATAGTAAGGTGAAGGTGGGTTAAGGAATTTTCACAGCTCACATTGCTGAAAGAACAGAGGCAAGAAGCCACCCTCCAGAATCTGGCTCCAGAGTCTGTGAGGGTGGCTGTCAGCCTGTGCAGCCACTGAGTTGAACCATTTATGAAAGCCTAGAACCTCACCGGGCATAAATGACCTAAGGATTCAACAGTGGGTAATTGTTCTGTTTTCCATTTCCCTGGAGTTGGACAAGTGAACTTGAATCTGGCAGACTGTGTTATTGAGAACTGGGGGGTGAACACTGCAAGGAACGCTGCAAGGACCAGGGAGCAAGTCTTCACTCCGGCGTGGGAATCCTGCACTCAGTCATTCTTAGAGGTTCTGATGCACCCGTGATATCTCCCTCCTCGGTAGATCTGAGGTCTGAGCACACAGACCCTGTTGCCCTGCTTGGTTGGCCTCACCCACAGCCCTTTCTCTGCCTTCCCAGCTCTCCAGGATCCGCCCTGAAAACCCATTCCTCCCCATAACTCATATCTTTTAAGTTTTCATTTTATATTGGAATATAGCTGATTAACAATGTTGTGACAGTTTCAGGTGGAAGCAGGACTCAGCCATACATATGCATGTATCCATTGCCCCTCAAAGACCCCTTCCATTGCGGCCACCCCATAACATGAGCAGAATTTCCTGTGCTACACAGTAGGACCTTTTGGTTATCCAGTCTACATAGAGCAGTGTGGACATGTCCATCCCCAACTCCCTAAATATCCCTACCCCCCATCCTTCCCCTCTGGCAACCATAAGTTCATTCTCTAAGTCTGTGAATCTGTTTCTGTTTTGTAAATAAGTTCACTTGTATCGTAATGTTTCTGAGTCCCAGCTCCCTCTGCTCACCTTGGGACAGACCAATGAATCTAAGAAACACTGAATCAAGGAATGGGGTTGAACCGAGAACTGGACAGACTAATGTCTCAAAATAACCATCTTATGGAGTCTGGATGCCAGGTTCTTTCATAGATCAGAGGTGGGAGGAGGTGAGGAGACAAAGTAAGAAGGTCATTAATCTTACAAATATCTCCCAGAATGTCAGGCCTCAGGCAGGGGATGTGTTCATTTCTTCCTTCCTGTCATCTACAGGTGGACAGGGTTCTGAACAAAGGCACTTTAGTGTAGCAGTCAGGCAGAGGGGCAGGATTCCCTGAGGCAGGCCATTCTGTATGATTATAATAACACCACCAAAGAAAAGCAAGTCAAAGAAACAGTTCTGACACGGAGTCAGAATTGGTTCTTCTCTGCAACAATAACTCACATCTGCACAGGCAGCTATAACTCATTCCCCTAATTTACTCTGGAGAAGTCCTCTGGAGGTCCCAGACCCTCCTCAGCAAGTTTCCTCTGAACAGACTCTCTGCTCTGTCAAATAGACCTCATCACAACTTGGGTCAGGGGCCAGAGCTTAACAGTCGTGTCCGACTCTGTGCGACCCCATAGACAGCAGCCCACCAAGCTTGCCTGTCCCTGGGATTCTCCAGGCAAGAACGCTGGAGTGGGTTGCCATTTCCTTCTCCAATGCATGAAAGTGAAAAGTGAAAGTGAAGTCGCTCAGTCGTGTTCTACTCAGGACTCCATGGACTGCAGCCCACCAGGCTCCTCTGTCCATAGGATTTTCTAGGCAAGAGTACTGGAGTGGTTTGCCATTGCCTTCTCCAAATTATTTACTTATTCTACCACAAATTATTGGTGCCTTTGAGGGTGGTCACTGAGCAGGGGGTCCCTCAGCCTCCTTCCTGCCCTGCGGTGGTCATCTCTCATGAAATGATAAAGAGACCTCACCTTGCAAGTCATTTTATCAGCTGACCAATGACTTCACACTTGGGTCTCTCCCATTTAATCATTCCAGTGAAGGGGGTGCTGAGGTCTCCAGGGGACACCCTGGGAGCAGGTGGGGCAGACTGCAGGTGTTAAATTGCCTGAGCACTTTCCTCCTGGGTTAGAGAGAAGAAACACCTTTTGAATGAAATCTTGAGGCAAAGGAAACACAGAGGGGAGCATGGAGTCTGTCTCTCTTACTACTGCCAGCCCGGCCTCCTGGAACTCCTGCCATGCCCAAGGGAGCGGGGATGGGGGTCAGAGGAGAAGGAGGGAGGGGGGCAGGGGGGCCAGAGTGGGGGAGATGCAGGCTGGTGGAGGGAAATGTTACATCATGATCCAGAGTGGGAGAGGGGCTTTCTCCCCACACTCCTTCCTGGGCTGTAAATCTGGTGAACTGAAGGTGCAGGAGAACACAGCTGCTTGGGTCAGTTCTTCATCATCGCTGCACTGCAACCAACCCGGTGGATTTAAAGCAGCCTCCGTTTTATTAAGTCTTCTGTTTCTGCGAGTTGACAGCCCAGCTGGGAAGTTCCAATTCAGGTCTCACTTGGAGTCGCTCAGCAGTGTGGTCAGATGGCAGCTGTGGCTGGAGACGTTGAGGAGCTCGGCCAAGAGGCCGGGACAGCTGGATCTCCTCCTCTGAAATTTCAGAGCCTTTCATGCAGTCTGCCCTGAAGGGTGGGCCCATTTCTCCCAGGGAGACTCAGAGCTCCTAAGAGCTTGCAGTGCAAGTGGAAAGCTCGGAAGGGACACAGCCTCCACCTTCTATCTTTAAGAGGGTTACAAGCGAGTTTCTTTACAGCCCACCTTCAGTGTGGAAGGGAGTTACACCGGTATGGGAGCCCTGAGAGGTGCGGCTCTGTACATTGCAGGGGGCGCCACAGTTCGGGGGACCTGGGCACACACAGCCTGTCTGTAAAGGAACACAGCCCTTTCGTGCCCAGGAAGCTGTGACATTGGTGAGGTGCTGCCCTCGTGTGGCTGACAGGGGTCATTGCGGGCACACAGCGCACGCTTGTGTGTCTTGGAGAGGGGTCAGTGATGCTGCCAGGGTCCTGCATTAAGAAAGTAAGAGTAAAATCAAAAAATAAAAATAAAAAGTGCTTTCTTAATACCCATGTGATGTAATTGCGTCCATATGCTGAGGAAGCTTGGGTTACGTAGCGACACTCAAGCCTGGGGTGGGAAGAGTGGAAAAGGGTGCAAGTGTCTGGAGTGTTTCCTGCAGTTGTGAATCATATATCTCATCGGATCCTCCCCCAGGACCCTACCCCATTTGTGTGTGTGTGCGTTAACTCGCTTCAGTCGTGTCTGACTCTCTGTGACCCCATGGACTGTAAGCCCACCAAGCTCCTCTGTTCATGGGATTCTCCAGGCAAGAATACTGGAGGGGGTTGCCATGCCCTCCACCAGGGGATCTTCCCCACCCAGGGATCCAATCTGCATCTCTTGAGTCTTCCGCATTGGCAGGCAGCTTCTTTACCACTAGCGCCACCTGGGAAGCCCCATTTGTAAGCTTATTTATAAATGTAGGAACCAATTCTTAGAGAAGTGGATTAACTTCTGGAAGGCCACTATGCTGGCAAGGGGCAGAGCTGGGATGGAAAATTCAGCAGGTCTGATTCTAATGCCTACTTCCCAGAATTGACAGCTCTGTGCCCCGAAGAGAACCTCATAATGGTCCTGGAACCTGAATATTTAATGTTGTCGCTCTGGCTTTTCTTCCTTTTAATTGAGGCCTTTACCAAAATGACATTTTCCCTCTCCTCCACATATGGTCCTGGGCTCCCTAAGATGTGTTTGTTCCAGGCAGGGCATGGAATCTCTTTGTTCTGACCGCCATCCCCCGTGAAGGTGGCTAGGCCCCTACATGTGGGAGGATGTGGGGAGCAGAGATCATCAACCCAAAGCTGAAAGCAGAGGCATGGGGGAGCAGGAGGAAGGGCCCGTGTGTGCCAGACCTGGTGACCCCACGACAGTGGAAAGACCCAGAAGGGATGCTGTGACAAGCACAGAGTGCCACTTCGCCTTCAGATCAGCCATGTTTTCCAGGCCCAGCAGCTGGTATGTTCAATCCAGAAAAAATAAAAATGATAGTGAGGGTGATTATGGCTGAAACAGATCAAAGGCACCTTTAAGACTCCACTTCTTCCTTCTGTAAGAAGAAAGCAAAGGGGGAGGAGTGTGTTTTATTTAAGACAGTTGTGAGTGTGTGCTGGGAGGGAGCATTCATGTTTTCTGCTTATTCATCCAAACTCATTTAGTCAACAGCCTCCTCAATGCTCCCATGGCATGTCACACTTACAGTGTTCAGAGTCGATTCTTGCCCCCACCCCCAGCTCCCAGCTGCTCTTGTTGGGTGCTTCTCATCCCAGACTTTGGCAGCTGTGTTCTGTCAGGCTCATAGACCAAAGTCAGTGTGTTAGGCTCCAGCCCTTCTCTTCAACTCCCCATCCAATCTGTCATCAAGTCGTGACTTCGTGACCTCTGACATTCACCCGGGATGCGACCACTGCTTCTTCACCACCCAGGGCTATGCCAGCATCCTCTCTGGCAGGTCTTCTGCCCACAGACTTTGCTGCTACCCACTTGGACGCCACCAAGGTCTCACTCTCACCCTGAAGACAAAATCACTCTTCTGAAAGGTAAGCCTGATCCCATCTCAGCTCTGCTCAGGATCTCCTGCACCTTCCACCTCTTTCAGAAAGAAATCCAAAATCCTCACCGTAGCCCCAAGGTCCTCTGTGATCTCACAGTCTCCAGATGGCCAACCTACTCTCTTCTCTCTGTGATTCTTTTCAACTGAGGAGCAATTAGATACAGTAAAATGCACGGATCTTATTGCTCAACAGAGTTTTCCATATGTATATGTCCAGGCAACTACCATCCAGATAAAAGTATGAAATATTTCCATCAACCCAGAAAGTTCCCTTATATCTCTTTACAGTTAATACCCTCCTCCAGTCTCAACAATCGCTAGTCTTTTTGTTACCCTGGATTCATTATGCCTATCCTTAAACCTTATTTACGTGGGCTAATAGAGTAAGGACGATTTCATATCTAGGTTCTTTCATTCAGCATAATTTCTGAGATTTTCCCACGTTCTCGAATCAATGCCTGTGCTTTTATATTGCTGTGAAGTTCCCTGTTGTATGGCTGTCCAATTTATCTGTGCATTATACTGCTGATGGATATTTGCCAATACTAGGAATATTTCAGTCTTTTTAGCCATTCTTGGCATGGATAGAAATGTCTCATTTTATTTCAAAAGTTTACTTCACTGAGGAGTAGAGGTTGAACACCTTTTCGTCAGCTTATTGGCAATTTGGAGATCTTCTTGTGTAGATTAGCTGTTCAAATCTCTTACCCACTTTTTAAACATTAGATTTGATTTGACTTTTTCTCATTGATTTGTAGGAACTTCCTTTAAAAAATCAGTTATGACTCATATATTAGATTTGCGTTATAAATGTTTCCTTCCTGTGCTTGCTTCCTCACCTTCTCAACGGTGTCTTTTTTTTTTTTTTTTTCTTTGCTGCACTATGTGACATGTGGGGTCTTAGTTCCCCGATCAGGGGTTGAACCTGCACCTCCTTCCGTGAAAGTGTGGATTTCTTCACCGCTGGACCGCCAGGGAAGCCCTCCGTGGTGTCTTTTGATGTGGCCTCATCGTTTGCCTTCTTTCTCGTGTGCTTGCCTGCCCAGCCACTCTGGCCAAGCGTGCTGCTGCCGCCAAGTGTGATCTGGCCTCCAGGTCTTTGTGGTCCCCTCCCCTCCCTCCAGAATGTTCCCCTCCCAGATACCGGGAACCATTCGGTCCTTCACTTTACCTGGGTGCTGCTCAAATGGCCTCTTCTCAGGGGACCTTCCCTAACCACTGCATCCAAAACAGCTTTCCCCCAAGTCTTTTACCCTGCCTTATTTTCCTCGTAGTATCTACCACCTAATCTATCCGCTTATTTACTAACTGTGTGTGCTCCCCCTCCCCACACTTGACTTTAACTCTGAGAACAAGAACTGGGTCTGTTTTGTTCTCTGTGAACCCTCAGCACCTAGAGGGTTTCCAGGACTTGTTAAAGAATATGTTAAATGAAGGAAAAATGAAATGAATGTATCCGTCAGAATGAGTATGGAGGAGTAACAAATAACCCCAAATCTCAGTATTCAAAATTTCCAAAGGTTTACTGCTCCTGTGTGTTTTATTTTTTTTTTAATTATTTATTTGGTTGTGTCAGGTTTTAATTGCTGCACATGCGTCTTCAGTCTATGTTGAGGCATGCAGGACTTTCGGTGGCAACGTGCAAGCTCTTACTTGCGACACGCAGGATCTAGTGCCCTGACCAGGGATGGCACGTGGCCCCTGCACTGGGAGCATGGTGTCTCAGCCACTGGACCCCTAGGGAAGTCCACGCACACCTTATTTCTAACATGGGTTCAAGGGGGGATTATAATAACTCGTTACTATTACTCAGGGATCCAGGTTGACAGAGGAATCACCATAAATTATCGGCTTTGGGATTTGCTGTGGGGAGAGAAGAGAGTTTGGCGGATAGACTGACCCTTAAATTGTTCCACCCAGAATCCACACAAGTCCCTTCTGCTTACATTTCATCATTCAAGGCAGGGCACATAACCGTGTCTAAATTCACGAGGTGTGGGCTCAGAAAGAGAAGAGAGCTGAAGACACCAGTGGGCCCCAGTAATGATGTCTACACAGTGAGAGTGAGTGAATGAATGAATGAGTTCAGCGCATAAGGACCAAGAGATGGGACCAGGTACGCAGGAGAGGTTGGGCAGCCCGTTCCTTACTCTTCTCCAAACTTGGGTTCCAAGCAACCCTGTGGGACCAGCTTCCATTGGAAATGGCTGGGCTTAAAAATGCCTTTAACCGTGTTCTGAGAAGGAGAGGAACAGCAATGAATATTTGCTGAGTTTTCATTTTCTTCCAGGATGATATGTCTAGGGTTTTGCATGATTTACTAAAGTAGATAGGATTTGTCTCATTGAACAGCTGGGCCAGTGAAGACCCAGAGAGATGAAATAGATGGTTCCATGTCTTTCAGCTCGCGGGGCCAGACTTTGACTCTTACTACAGCATGCCAAGTTACAGACATGGTCCCAATGTCTATTACTCTGGAGTCACAAGTATCATTTCATTGTTGGACTCTGCGGGTGCCTACAAAAGCCCCAGTGACCCTTAGGTTATCCTGCACGAGGTCAGCCTGGCCCATGGGGTCATTTGACCGATGCTATAACCTAACAACTTGTCCATTCATTTCTCTTTCTTCATTTTTTTCCCCCCCATGCAGTAGGCTGCTTGTAAGGGCTTCCCAGGTGGAGCAGTGGTAAAGAGTTTCAACTCACTATGAACTTTTAATACTCCGGTGAGTGAGTAGGCAGCCCATAGAATCTCTTCCATGCTGGAAACATTATCACAAAAGTACACTTCTCAGCCACTAAAAACCTTTGCCATCTCAGTCTTGCCCCCATTAACATCAGACCCCTACTCTATGGGCCTCTGCTCTCTACCTATAACTTTAAGTGGGAACAAAAAAGTATTTTTTCCCGTAATATACATTTTACAACCATTTGGTGCAAAGGCTGAGAGCTGTCAGAGCAGTAATGCATTGCATCAAATTAACGTATTTTCCTGAAATGGTAATTACACCCTTCTTGTGTGCCTCTGAATATACTTTTTTTTTTCTTCCCTGAAGTGTGAGTGAAACGCTGACCTCAAAGTCTCATTTGAAATCGTCGTTGTTAGTGCATCTGTCCAAGAGATTCAAGGGAAATTATGACTGGCAGAGGTTTTCAAGTTTAGAGGGATTTAAAGGTGAACCACGAGGCTTCATAAGAAAAGTTGGAACGTCCAGCACCTTTATAAATATTCATTCCTTCACACTCGAGAACTATTTCCTGTCCATTCACACTATTAAACTCAGCTCCACACATCTGTATTGAGCATCTACTATACTGAAGTGCCCTGGTTACTGATTCAGAGCAAGACATCGTTCCTGCCTTCAATCTCAGAAGGAAGGGCAGACAGATGGTTTGAAAAGGAAGAATCAATGAAACGATGTTTGGCCACAGAGAGTGATTCTGAGTGTGTGTGTTGGGGGCAGGAGGTGCAATCACAAAAGGCAGCTTTAGGAGGTGGCTTAGGGACTTCCCTGGCTTAGAGACGTCCACTGGCTTAGCCTCCACGCTCCCAATACAGGGGGCCTGGGTTCAATCCCTGGTCCCAGGCTGCACAAAACTAAGAGTTCCCATGCTGCAACTAAGATTCAGTGCAGCCAAATAAATAAATCTTAAAAAAAAAAAAAGAAAGAAAGAAAGAAAGAAGATGGCTGAGCTGGACCTTGAAAGCTGCCAAAGATGAAGTCTTGATGACCATAAACACATTCCAAGTTCAAAGAGAGCTAATTAGAGTGTGAGTTTGGAAATGGCAAGAACCCAGCTTTCGGTGCCTAGCATCAGAGCAAGGGATCAGGGTCTCAGGGAGATGTCTCCATTGCAGTGTGGCTGGAACACAGGGATCAAGGTGGAGCAGTCGTTAGGCTAAGGTGGAAGGTGTCATAAGCCATGGAAGATCTAAGTCATTATCTTAAAGAACCAGAGAAGCCACTGAGAAGGGGTGGAGGGATGTGAGCAGATTTGACTGTGAATGATCACTCCAACAGCTAAGTAGATAATGGATTGAAAGCAGGGACGGAGCAGAAAGAACTAATTAGAAGCCTATTACTCCAGTCTGAGTAAGTGTCCAGGCCTGGACTGGTGGTGGCAGAAGGGACGGAGGCAAGTGGATGACTTTGACAGGTGTGTAGCAGGAAGACTGGGCTGTGCTTAGTGGTCATCTGATTAATTGCACGTGGCTAAGGAGAAGACAACGGCACCCCACTCCAGACTCTTGCCTGGAAAATCCCATGGATGGAGGAGCCTGGTGGGCTGCAGTCCATGGGGTCGCTAAGAATAGAACACGACTGAGCCACTTCACTTTTCACTTTCATGCATTGTTCTCCAATGGCTGCCGTCTATGGGGTCGCACAGAGTTGGACACGACTGAAGCGACTTAGCAGCAGCAGCAGCAAGGAGAAAGAGGTATTAATCGTGATTCTTGGGTTTCTGGAATGAGCAGTAAGACAGATGGTTGGTGTTCTTAGAGGATGTGAGGAAAAGTGGGGTAGAGACCCAGGGCATGCTGAGTTCTAGACCCTTCAAGCCACTTCGTTTCTGTATGTGGATGATGACTCTGTCAGTTCAACAACTTGGTTTGGTTCTTCTTGCTATAGTGACTCTTAGGGACATGATTTTATTCAGGACACGGCTGTGTGTGTTTTAAATTATTTATTTGGCAGCCCCAGATTTTAGCTGCAGCATCAGGATCTTTCGTTGCAGCAAAGGAATTCTTAGTTGTGCATGTGGGATCTGGTTCCCTGACCAGGGATTGAACCCCAGTCCCCTGCATTGGGAGCACAGAGTCTTAGCCACTGGACCACCAGGGAAGTCCCTGGGCATTTTGATTGCATTGGAAGTGATAGCCACTGGAGTTGGCTCCTGAAAGATGCCATTGAACAGATACAGGAATCCAAGAACAGTGGCTCACATTTGGACAAGTTTCAGAATGAGAAAGATATCTGGTCAGGATCACGCTTTCCCTCTTGCTCCAGGTCTAAGGAATTTTGGCAGGTATGACGCCTCAACAGAAACTTAGTGAGTAGCTTAACAATGAAAATGTGGGCAATCCCGTAGCTTAGTTGTAACCCAGGACCTGGGGTTGTTCCACCGTATCTGTTCACACCCTGTGCACTGGTCTCAATGGCCAGAACATTCCAGTCCTTCCCACTTCCATATAGGTCTTGCCTGACACAACTGCAGGAGACCACATTCCCTTGGGAATTCAGTCTTTGCAAATCAGAGCCTTATCTCACTCTTACTTCTTATTTATCTTTTTTTTTTTTTTTAATATTTATTTGGCTGTTCTGGGTCTTAGTTGCTGCACCGGGGATCTTTTTAGTTTGCAATATGCAGGATCTTTAGCTGTTGCATGTGGGATCTAGTTCTCTGACCAGGGATCAGTCCCAGGGCCCCTGCATTGGGAGTGCAGAGTCTTAGCCACTGGACCACCAGGGAAGTCCCTCTTATTTATTTTTAAAAATGTAAAAAGAAAAGTACCAATAATAATAAATACCAGTGAAATAACACATTTGGTTTTTTTATGTCAGTTCAGTTCAGTTGCTCAGTCGTGTCTGACTCTTTTTGACCCCTTGAACAGCAGCACGCCAGGCCTCCCTGTCTGTCACCAACTCCCGGAGTTTATTCAAACTCATGTCCATTGAGTCGGTGATGCCATCCAATCATCTCATCCTCTGTCGTCCCCTTCTCCTCCTGCCCCCAATCCCTCCCAGCATCAGAGTCTTTTCCAATGAGTCAGCACTTCACCTCAGATGGAGAGAGTATTGGAATTTCAGCTTCAACATCAGTCCTTCCAATGAACATTCAAGACTGATCTCCTTTAGGATGGACTGGCTTGAGCTCCTTGCAGTACAAGGGACTCTCAAGAGTCTTCTCCAAACCACAGTTCAAAGGCATCAATTCTTCGGCGCTCAGTTTTCTTTATGGTCCAACTCTCACATCCATACATGACTACTGGAAAAACCACAGCTTTGACTAGATGGACCTTTGTTGACAAAGTAATGTCTCTGCTTTTTAATATGCTTTCTAGGTTGGTCATAACTTTTCTTCCAAGGAGTAAGCATCTTTTTATGTCATGGCTGCAGTCACCATCTGCAGTGATTTTGGAGCCCAAGAAAATAAAATCTGTCACTGCTTGCACTTTTTTCCCCATCTATTTGCCATGAAGTGACGGGACCAGATGCTGTGATCTTAGTTTTTTGAATGTTGAGTTTTAAGCCAGCTTTTTCACTCTCCTCTTTCACCTTTATCAACAGTTCTTTAGTTCTTATTCACTTTTGGCCATTAGAGTGGTATCATCTGCACCACCTGCAAAGCCCAATGAATTCTGCATATAAGTTAAATAAGCAGAGTGACAACATACAGCCTTGTCATACGCTTTTCCCAATTTGGAACCAGTCCATTGTTCCATGTCTGGTTCTAACTGTTGTTTCTTGACCCACACGCACATTTCTCAGGAGACAGGTGAGGTGTCTGGTACTCTCACTGCCTTAAGACTTTTCCACAGTTTGTTGTGATCCACAAGGCAAAGGGTTTAAAGGAGTCAGTGAAGCAGAAGTAGATATTTTTCTGGAATGTCCTTGTTTTCTCCATGATCCAATGAATGTTGACAATTTGATCTCCCATTCCTCTGCCTTTTCTACAGGATGCAAAGATGTTTTTTTTTTTTTTTTTTCACATAGTGCTCAGCCCAATTCACTCCTCTGCAAGAAAAAGGAAGTCAGTCCGGATTCATCTCCTGGTCTGTAGACTGAGCCCCGCAGGATGTTGGTCCCAGGGTCTCTCATGGTTAGAAATGAGTTCAGTGTGGAGTGTGAGAACCTTGGCACAGTATAGACTCCCTCCTGGTCAGGGTCAGCCATCACTCTATGCTGATACAGTCTTTTCAGCACCACCCTGCATAATACATTTGTACAACTTGATCATGAAGGATTATCAGAATGAGGTATTTGCAAGTCACTTAACTGGCTAGAAAGCCTTTGAATTAAGATGGCCATCAGCCATCTTCCATCAGTGTTCCTTCACTAGGAATCGTCCAGGCTGCCTCCTCACATCAATCTGTGCCAGTTTAAGGATCACCATAAGATGGGAGCATCGCTGTCAATGCTCTTGATCCAGGAGCCAATTTGTCTAAATGACAACTAGGGATCTGAGGATGGTGTGCAGCAGGTGGGGTTGAGTTCAGCTGGACCAGTGGGACAGGGTGTTCCCTTTGGTGTGCCCAAAGCGCTCCTTCTCATTTCACTCCAAAATGGAAAGTGCTCTGGTTTAGGGATCGAGAGATGTAAGCGTATGCCTTGACTCTGAAATAGATTAGCTCTGATAACTGAGGCAACTACCTCAGTGTCCTTGTCTGTAAAATGGTGATGTCCATCTTTTCCAACTATTATGAGGATCAAATAAGTATGTGTTGGTAAAGCGCCTACTGTATGTCTGGAGTATATAGGTACTCAATCAGAGCAGGCTCCTTTCACCTCCAGGGAGGGATGGTAGGGCCACTGATTTAACCATAAAACAGAGAACTAAGGTCCTGAGGCAGGAGGGTGCTTCTTGTGAAGGAAGACAGGATGAAAAACAAACCAACCAACCCTGCATTTCTTAATTCCTAACCAGAATAGCCCATTGGAACTTCAAATCTGGGTGACCCATCAACGAACCAGCGTCAGAAGGGCTGCTTCAGCTTCTTTAAGAGCCAGCAAATGTCTATCCTCTGTAATTCTGTACAAAGAAGAGGGTCCTTGTCCTGAGGGAGGAGTTAGAGAATCCCTGTGTGCAGGTGACCCCCAGAACAGTCCAGAAACACCAAAGATACAGCGGGACTGGGAACTGGGTGTTGGGACCCACACACCAAGTTTCCTGGGGACTGAGATCTGCTTGTTAGAGACATCCCAGCAGCCACATTGATTCAGGAGCTCAGTGGCTGTGGTTGACTGTACAAGGGTCACATGCTGCCTGCCCTGGAAATAAACCTAGAAGACTCTGACTGATTCACTGAAGAAACATTTACTGAGCATTGGCTATATGGCAGGCAATATTCTAGGAACTGAGAAAATAAGAAAACGAAGCTTCTGTCTCATGGAGCTTATAGTCTGATAGAATAGAAAAATGTTTGTCGCTTAGTCGTGTCTGACTCTTTGTGACTTCATGGGCTGTAGCCCTCCAGGCTCCTCTGTCCATGGGATTCTCCCGACAAGAATACTGGAATGGGTTGCCATGTGCTCCTCCAGGGGATCTTCCTGACGCAGGAATTGAGCCCGCGTCTCCTGTGTCTCCTCCATGGCAGGCGAGTTGTTTACCCCAGCGCCACCTGGGAAGCCCATAAGAGAAATAGGAGAGCATAAAGTTAAAATCCTCTTTTTCCCCCCTCCAGTCTCAGTCTCCTCCTTGCGTGCCCAAAGACAATCAAAAACCATGAATTTGGTTGATTTCCTTCTTGTTCGTGGTTTTTAAACTCTACTGCACATAAACATACTGTGGTATTGTTTGGTGTGTTTTTTTATTTCGCGTAAACGGCATCCTTCAGTATGTAATGGTTTACAGTTTGCTGTTTTCACCCCTGCTTTTGTTTTCAGCATCTATTTTTATACATTCGTATAGATTGAATTGGTTAACTGCTGTGTCATATTCCATTTTAGGAATATACCAGCCTTTGCTTATCCTTTCTCCTACTGAAGGCTGTTTGTGTTGCTTCCAAATTTTTGTCATTATGAAAAATTGCTGCAACGAATATCCTTCTACATGTCTTAGTATGTGTCCTTTTCTGTAAGCTTCTCTAGTGTGAATTGAATATATTAAGCCTATAGGTAGAAGTGGAATTGTTGTGAATCGGTGGTTTAGGGAGCACGTTCATTTTAATTGCATTGTTGCCCGGTATCTGCTGATGGGGAGTGGGGTTGAACGAGTCAGTATCAGAATTAGCTTCAAACAACATGTCACCCACCCAGACATTTTTATACACTTCCTCACCAGCCTCTTCTCCTTGTCAAGGAAGCATAGATTCCCAATGGGAACCACTGCTTTACTGAGACACGTTTCTTGAAGGTGATGTGTCAAGGGCTTAGATATTGAAAGATAAAAGGGACTGAAAATGATGACTTAAAGATCACAAAGACACAGCCAGTTGGCTTTGAAGTTTTCACCTCAGTTCTCAAATACCTCAAGGTCTTGTTCTTGGCAGAAATATTGTCCCGATCCCAGGGGTTTACAGAGGACATGTGTATTAACTGCTTTGTTACTGAAAATTGCCAGGTCAGCCTCCATCTAGGATGACCCTAAAGCTGTTCTGATCCTCTAAGAGGCATGGGCACCCAGCTAGAAATAGTAAATCATTTTTGAGTCATTGTAGCCTGTGCACTGGGGCCAAGTTTGGGCTGAATAGCAACAAGAGGACAGAATAGGGGGTGTGAATTGAGGCCACTGCTGGGGGAGTGGAAGAGGTCGACTGATGCTGTCATAGTCAGCTGTACTGGGCTACACAGGGTCCCCCTCAGTCCACCTCTACCCGGAACCTGTGAATGGGACATTATTTGTGAATAGAGTCTTTGCAGATATAATCAAATTAAGATGAATTTATACTGGATTAAGGGCTTCTCTGGTGGCTCAGACAGTGGAGAATCTGCCTACAGTGTGGGAGACTTGGGTTTGATCCCTGGGTTGGGAAGATCCTCTGAAGGAGGACATGGCAACCCACTCCAATATTCTTGCCTGGAGAATCCCCATGGACAGAGGAGCCTGGTGGGCTACAGTCCACGGGGTCACCAAGAATCGGACACGACTGAGTGACTAAGCACAGCACATACTGGATTATGGTGGATCCTAAAACCAACGTGACTGGTATCCAGCAATAAGAGGGATGTTTGGACATAGAAACCCAGACACCCAAATACACACACACACACACACAGAGGAAAACACCCTCCCTTGTGAAGCTGTAAATCACTGTTCCAGACAGTGTCCTCCGCACTTTCCACTTGGGCTTTTTTATTGTTGCAGTAGCAAAAATAAAAGCATTTTCTTCTAGTATCACTGACAGATCTTATTTACATGAAGTCATCTGTATTCCCCGACATTATAGCAACTTCTCCCATCTGGATTCAACTTTTTGAAATTAGGTATTAATTATTTATTTTTGGCTGCGCTGGGTCTTCATTGCCCTGCTGCATGCAGGCTTGTCCAGTTGCAGTGAGAGGGGGCTGCTCTTTAGTTGCCGTGCGTGGGCTTCTCATTGTGGTGTCTTCTCTGGTTACAGAGCGTGAGCTCTAGGATGCATGGGCTTCCGTAGTTGTGCACAGGTATAGTTGCCCTGAAGCATGTAGAACCTTCCTGGACCAGAGATAGAACCCGTTTCTCTCCATTGGCAGGCAGCTCACCAGGGAAGTCCTGGTATTTATTAATAGTAATTAATAATCTCAGTCTGGATATAAACCAACAGTAAACAAAATGAAAATGATGGTGACACACAAAGAGAATGTCATGTGATGATGCAAGAGGGATCAGTCGTGAGCAGCTGCAAGGCAAAGAAGGCACAGGAATCTGGAGACCACAGGAGCTGGGAAGAGGTAAGCCAGGATCACCCCCTAGAGCCCCTTTCTGAGAGACAGTGGTGCTGCTGACACCTTGACTTTGGACTTCTAGCGTCCAGAACCGTGAGAGAATCATTTCCATGTTCCGAGTCACCCAGCACATGACGTGGCAGCGCTGGGAAACGAACAGAGCCGCTTCCAAGCTGCTCAAAGGCCAGCCTCCTGGTGCTCACACCCCCGTGCGATGCCTTCTTCTCTTCTGCAGGCCAGACCTAGTAAACCTGTTCCCAGCTGATACAGCAAACGTGATGAAGTGCCATTTCCACAGCTAGGTTATCAAAGGCTGCAGTCCATCCTACTCACTCTGTCTTGCCTTCTCACCTCCTCTCTCTGATAAATCTGGTTGTCATGACATAAGCTGCTTATGGAGAGGCCCTCATGACAAGGAATGTAAGGAGATTACAGCTAATGAAGAACTGAATCCCACCAATGGCCTCAGGGGCAGACTTGGAAGTAGATTCCTCCCCAATTGGAGCCTTATGATGACTGAAACCTCTGCATCTTAATTACACCTTGAGAGACCCAGAGGCAGAGGACCCAGGAAACTGCCTGGATTCTTTACCCAGAGAAACTGAATATAAGCTGTGAATTTATCTGGAAGACACAGAATATTGGGGTAATTTGTTACACAGCAATGATGGATAACTAACAGGTGCAAAGAGTAGATCAAGGCAGGTGCTTGGGAACAAAAATCTAAGAGCCTGTGCTGGGATCCCTTGTTCAGTGAGTGCTGTGTGCTGGGAAGAGGGAAGACGGTGGCAGAGTCCCTAGGAATGTGTGCAGCATCCACTCTCCACATCACATACACATTCCCATGCTGGCGTAGAAGGCGGCCACTCAAATCTAAGAGTTAAACATTGTTGTTGAAGGCTGTGTGCTTTGGCAGAACTCCCCTGAAGGGAGACATGGGATTGTATCCTTATGGACTGTTTCAGACAGACTCAGAAACTTTCCCCAGAGTCATTCTTTATTTACTGCTGGGGCTTCTCTTCTGCATCTGGTGTTGCCTGGAAGGAGGTACGGAGAAAAGAGGAAAGGAAACTGGATTAGGAGTCAGCAGCCCTTGCTTCTTTTTGCTTTTTAGTTATCCATTATTTGGCTGTGTCAGGTCTCACTGGCTGCAGGCTCTTCAGAGCTTCACAGGCATCTGCCACACGGGCTCTGTCCCGCTGGGGCTCTCAGGCTCAGTAGCTCCTGCTCGTGGGCTTAGTTGCTCCACGGCATGTGGAGTCTTAGTCGCCCAGTGATGGGTCAGGTCCTCGTCCCCTGCATTGTCAGGGGGAGTCTTCCCTGGACCACCAGGGAAGGCCCAGGACTCCTCACTTCTGAAATTGGTTGTCATTCACCATGCTAGGGACCTTGGTCTTTCAGAAGTGTTGGAGGCTAATTTCCTTGTTCTGATGTTGAAATGAAGAAGAGGTTCTTATCCAACGAGCACAGGGTGAGCAGCATTGGGGAAAACAAAATTGAGCATCCCTGTTCCCTCCTGCCACCCTTAGATCCAGGGTGGATCTTGGAGGGGGAGGTTCCTGATGCTGGAGCAGGTGGTTATGACTCTGGTCACTGCGTCGAGGCTGATGAGGGGAAGATGAAGAAGAGAAACTTGTGGGTCCCTGAAGAGTTCTGGGAGAGAGAGGGAGGGACATTCCAGCATGTATAGCAGCCCATCACAGACCAACACGGGTGGATCGTTTTGCCAGGTGGTCCTGAAGAGAGAATGAAGGCTCCTGGTGCATCACACTTTTTCTGAGAACCTGGGCCGGGCTGTGGGTGCCGCAAGGACACACAAGGAGTCTTTCAATTGTTTACCAAAAGTCTACGATGTTCCCACCATTCAAATCTTTGTAACAGAAAGATTTTTAACAGATTTTTTAAAACAGATTTTTAAGCAGGTTTTCAACTGCTTTTTAACAAATTGGCATGATCTCATTTATAATCCAGGACCCATAGCTTTCAACTAATTTAGAGAACAATTTGGTGCCCCAGGAGAAAGCCTTATGACAGGATCACTTTTGCTAGAAGAACCCAAATTGTGTGAGTAGAATTAATTTCCTCAAGCCTCCCTACCCGTGTGCTTGGCTATGCCACAAACTTTCTTCTTCTTCCCTTTCCGTATTTATACAGTCGGGAATTCATTTATATAATATTGAAAGGCCTCTTCAGCACTCATATTTAACCATTCCTTATAAAATAATCAGAAGGACCAGACAAGAAGTAGAGGCAAGTGAGCTTTCGTGGGGCTCATCCTTCAAAACCCAGGCATTACCTCCTTGGGGAAGACTCCATGACCTCACCAGATTGCAGGCCTGATTAAAATGCTCCTCCAGTGCGTGACCAGGCACACATCCACAGATCGTAACTTAGGTGGTGATGGTTGATTTATGGATCTGTTTCCCCTCCACTGTCTGGTCAGCCCTTGTGCTAGAGACTGGACTGTGTCTTATTCTTGTATACCCAGGACCTAATAGACAGCCCGGCACATAAAAGATGTCCAGTAACTATTTATTAGAGGTTTCCCTGGTGGCTCAGATGGTAAAGAATCTGCCTGCAATGCAGGAGACCTGGGTTTGATCCTTGGGTCAGGAAGATCCCTTGGAGAAGGGAATGGCTACCCACTCCTGTATTCTTGGCTGGAAAATCCCGTGGACAAAGGAGACTGGTGGGCTGCAGTCCGTGGGGTTGCAAAGAGTCAGACATGACTGAGTGACTAACTCGCACACAACTATTTGTTGAGTTAATGAGTGGTGAGATGGATGAATGAATAGACGGTTCTTCTGCCTAGGGTGGGAAACCTATTTATTGAAAATACAGTCCCAGGAAGTTGGGTTCTCTCTTGGCACATGGCTTGCTGGTGACAGTGGCGTGGTATGGTGAGATAAGCATGTATTAAATGGTAAGAAAGTCCTATCTCAGGATCCATGCAGACCCATGGGGCTGGGTGGAAGCGCATCTACTTTCTGCTCTAACAATCTGTGCAGCTTGGAGGCAGAGATAATTAATTCATGGCATATGTGGAGACAGATGTTAGGGAAATGGGACAAAGATAATAAGGTCAATACAAAAAGAAAGAAAGGGATATGAATACTGCAGGGATAGGGTGTAAAGTCCTGAACACTTATTTAACTAGAAATGCCCAAGCAGAAGATCAAACTCAAACATAAAGAAATAGATGTTTAGAAGACTGAGAGGTTTCTCCAAGGGCAATAAATGAGTGCATTGAATCAATTCTCCTTGCATATTAAGGATTTCATCCAATGAGAAGGATATTGTAAAGGAATTGCTTAACGGAGAATCTTTGATTCTAAGTCATTGTTTAGACCAGGAACTGACACATAAAACACAACCAAGGACAGGTAGGACCAGTAATTGGTGGTGATGATGGTGGTGGTGGAAGATAGTCTCAGATACTGCTGCAGAGTGGGAGATAGCAGAGTAGTGGATATGGGGCTGTGGAGGCAAAGATGCTCATCCGTTAGGTGCAAGGGTGTGATAGGAAGAGCTGATTTGGATTTGAATTGCTGCTCTACCACTTACTAGCTGTGTGCTCTCGCTGGATGTATAAAGCATCATCTTTTTCCACCTCTGTTTCTTTATTCATGCAATGGTTAGAATAATACCTATCATTCAGAACTTGTTGTAAAGATGCAGAAAGATGTGTTTTTGAAAGCACCTAGCAAATGCACTGGGTCTAAGTTCTGCTTATAGGGCTGGAGCAATCAAGGGAGATGCCTCAGGCACAGAAACTGCTTCCAAGGTAGGATATTTCAGAGGGAGTTTCAAGGAAGGAATGGTTTGTGCAGAATAGCAAGGAGGAGAGTGCCGCATGGCAGATGGGGCCCTCTCTGCTCCCATCTGATAGGAAATAGAGGTAGTATCCAACCACCTGCAATTGGAAAGAAGTTTTGAGACCACAGATTCAGGCAAGGAAGGAGATCTTGGATTCAGAGCTAGAAGAGAAGAGGAAGGGAGGAGACAGGTTCTTATTTAAAATGTGGATGATAAACTCAGCTGTTTTCCTCTGCTCGAACCAAGATCTCCCTAATATGAGTGTTGAAATAAAGCCATGTCCGCATGAAGACAAAGACTGGGAAAGGGAAAAAGAAAGCAGAGGCACATCAAGAGAACTTGGAAAGCTAGAAAACAGATGGGTAGGTAAAATTTCACTTTGTGTAGCAGTTTGGTTTTTGTTTTTGTTGTTGTTTGGTTTAGTCGCTAAGTCGTGTTTGACTCTTTGCGACCCCATGGACTGTGGTGTACCAGGCTTTTGCACATAGTAGAGAAAGCTGAAATGAAATAATCATGAGGCTCTTGGGTGAGAAATCAAGAAATCAACTGATTTTTCTTCTAGAACCTTGTAAATACTCTGGCCTTTAAGGCCACAGGTGTCTTTAAAAACGAAGGTTAAGGTTGGGGCTAAAAAGTAAAAGATTGAAACTCTGTAAGAATGAGACTACCTAGATTCCTTATTCTACTCTAGGCAACCAGACAACTCTCCTTCCTCATACCATGCAGGAGACTGGAGGTTTTTTGTTTGGAGAAATGGTTACCAGAGGACATTAGAACCCAAGAACACCATACACAGCGTGGGTAGAGTGGGAGGTGCAGATTGTTGCACTGAAAACTGGGAATTGGGGAATAGAAAACCTCTAGTCCTTTTAATAGAACACTGTAAAATAGACAAGCTGACCTTAAAGACAGAAGAGGCTTATAGATACTGAAGTTGAGAAGCACGCCTCGCAAAATTCCTTGACCCCTGCAGAAGCATCCTAGTGGGAGCCCACCACTGGTCAGATTAGCTTATGCACACACAGCTAATCTTCTCTACAATGCCTCACTTTTCAATGTTAAAGGGTACTTGAAACACTTATGTAAAGCCTTTAAATGAAAAATATATAATAGAATAAAGGAACTTGGGGAAAGTAGACATAAGGCAGAAAGCAGAGAAGGGGGAACTATGGAGTAAAGGCTTCCCTGGTAGCTCAGTTGGTAAAGAATTCACCTGCAATGCAGGAGACCCCAGTTCAACTCCTGGGTCAGGAAGATGCCCTGGAGAAGGGAAAAGCTATCCACTCCAGTGTTTTGGCTTGGAGAATCCCATAGACTGTATAGTCACGGGGTTGCAAAGTCAGATACGACTGAGCGATTTTCACTTCACATGGAGGAAAACCTTTTAGTGTATAGCCTCAAAAAGACAAGAAACAATGTTGATGCTTTTTTAAAAAACCTTTTAAAATAACAAATACATTTTTCTTGAAAAGTAAGGGAGCCAAAATAACAAGCCTTGATAGAAAGAACATATATATATATATATATATATATATTTGAAAAAATTTCAGACACTGGAATAAAAATGCAAAGTGATGGGAAAGAGTAGGCAACAGA
>SJXQ01012331.1:126921-155349 GCA_006408695.1 Aepyceros melampus
ATATATATATATATTTGAAAAAATTTCAGACACTGGAATAAAAATGCAAAGTGATGGGAAAGAGTAGGCAACAGATAAGTACCCTATAAAATTAGTCCAAAAAGTTCAAAGTCTGAGAAAATTTCCAGAAAATGAAGACATCAGACTTGAGAAAACTGTCCAAAAACTAGTAAGAGAAACTTTGCCATAGTTGAAGGGTTTCCAGATTTAAAAAACTAACTTTATGCTCAGCATGATGAATAAACTCATTATAAAATTTCAGATAATGGCAGTAAAATGAAAATCCTAAAAACTCCCAGAGCAAAAAGCAAGATCACAGGCACAATATTAGAAATGATGTTTGCATTAAAATAATCAACAGTGATATCAGAAGCCAGAAGATACTTCACTACTGTAGAGAAATGCTTTCAAAACTCTCAGGGGAAAAGGATTCTTCCAGATTGCTATACATAGTCAAGAGAAAGATATGCAATGGAATTTTCATGACACACACCCATTGTCCAGAAGCTACCAGAATGTTGACTCTTCATCTTGATAAGGCACAATGAAGAAAGAGAAAAACAGGGAATGCAGGAATCCAGGTCTCCAACAGGAAAGAAGGAAAGAAAATTTGCAGATGACAGCAGAGATGGAGATCCAGAAGGCAA
Organism: Aepyceros melampus; assembly: GCA_006408695.1. Classification (NCBI taxonomy): domain Eukaryota; kingdom Metazoa; phylum Chordata; class Mammalia; order Artiodactyla; family Bovidae; genus Aepyceros; species Aepyceros melampus. Next base: position 127,569 of record SJXQ01012331.1, read on the forward strand.
CCAATTCTGAATAATCGGGAAGATGGAGAGATCTTGGCAGGATGCTTCCAAGGTGGGTGATGGGGGATAAAAATCACAAATCTCATGTGTTGGATGTATTGAGAAAGATTTTCTATTTCTGGCAGAGTTTGGGGATGAAGTTAGAGTGAATGATATGTAGATAAATGGGGTGAGCGAGTCAAAACTTGAAGCGGTCCTTAACTCCAGGAAGAACAAAAGGTTGTTCAAGAAGGTAAATGTAAGCATAGAACATTTATGAATACAACTTATATCAATGTAAATAATACATGTATGTATCTTGGCAGGATGCTTCCAAGGTGGGTGATGGGGGATAAAAATCACAAATCTCATGTGTTGGATGTATTGAGAAAGATTTTCTATTTCTGGCAGAGTTTGGGGATGAAGTTAGAGTGAGTGATATGTAGATAAATGGGGTGAGCGAGTCAAAACTTGAAGCGGTCCTTAACTCCAGGAAGACCAAAAGGTTGTTCAAGAAGGTAAATGTAAGCATAGAACATTTATGAATACAACTTATATCAATGTAAATAATACATGTATGACTATAGACTTAGCCTAAAGTTATATAATAATTATTTTTGAAGCTGACAGCATGATGAAGAGAAATGTATGTACATGCGTGTATGTGTGTATACAGGCAATGTGTTTAGGAGGTATAAACTTTTAAATCCCTTTCAAAAATACAGTCAACAGACAATATATAAATATTTTATATGCACCCTGGTTGGAAATATGAGGGAAATTTCCAGAAGAATTTGCTATGAAATTTAAAATATTTGCCTCTAGGTAGGAAAACTTGGGGCTTTTGAAGGGGTGGAGGACTGTTTTTTTTCCAATCTAATCATTGAATGTTGTATAGTTTTATATGGCTGCTATAGCACTTAACACAAACTAGTTTATTGACTATGCCAAAGCCTTTGACTGTGTGGATCACAGTAAACTGTGGAAAATTCTGAAAGAGATGGGACTACCAGACCATCTGACCTGCCTCTTGAGAAACCTATATGCAGGTCAGGAAGCAATAGTTAGAACTGGACATGGAACAACAGACTGGTTCCAAATAAGAANGCTTCTATGTTTAACCAAGTCCCACTTGTTTACTTTTGTTTTTATTTTTGTTACTGTAGGAGGTGAGCCATAGGGGATCTTGCTTAGATTTATGTCATCAAATGTTCTGCCTATATCTTCCTCTAAGAGTTTTATAGTTTCTGGTCTTACATTTATGTCTTTAATCCATTTTGAGTTTATCTTTGTGTATGGTGTTAGGAAGTGTTCTAATTTCATTCTTTCACATGTAGCTGTCCAGTTTTCTCAGCACCATTTATTGAAGAGGCTGTCTTTGCCCCATTGTATATTCTTTCCTCTTTTGTCAAAAATAAGGTATCCATGGATGCCTGAGTTTATTTCTGGGCTTTCTATCTTATTCCATTTTTCTAGATTTCTGTTTTTGTGCCAGAGCCATACTGTCTTGATGACTGTAGCTTTGTAGTATAATCTGAAGTCAGAAAGGTTGATTCCTCCAGCTGCATTCTTCTTTCTCAAGACTGCTTTGGCTTTTCAGGGTCTTTTGTATTTCCATAAGAATTGTGAAATTTTTTGTTCTAGTTCTGTGAAAAATGCCATTGGTAATTTGATAGGGATCGCATTGAACCTGTAGATTGCATTGGGTAGTGTAGTCATTTTCACAATATTGATTCTTCCTACCCAGAGACATGGAATATCTCTCCATCTGTTTATGTCATCTTTGTTTTCTTTCATTAGTGTCTTATAATTTTCTGTGTACAGCTCTTTTGTCTCCTTAGGTAAGTTTATTCCTAGATGTTTAGTTCTTTTTGTTGCAATAATGAATGGGATTGCTTCCTAAATTGCTCTTTCTGATTTTTCATGGTTAGTATATAGAAATGCAAGTGATTTCTGTATAGCAATTCTGTATCCTGAAACTTTGCTAAATTCGCTGATTAGCTTCTAGTAATTTTTTATCACATTGAACCTGTAGATTGCATTGGGTAGTGTAGTCATTTTCACAATATTGATTCTTCCTACCCAGAAACATGGAATATCTCTCCATCTGTTTATGTCATCTTTGACTTCTTTCATTAGTGTCATAATTTTCTGTGTACAGCTCTTTTGTCTCCTTAGGTAAGTTTTTTCCTAGATGTTTAGTTCTTTTTGTTGCAATAATGAATGGGATTGCTTCCTAAATTGCTCTTTCTGATTTTTCATTGTTAGTATATAGAAATGCAAGTGATTTCTGTATAGCAATTCTGTATCCTGAAACTTTGCTAAATTTGTGATTAGCTTCTAGTAATTTTTTTATACTATCTTTAGGGTTTTCTATGTACAGTATCATGTCATCTGCAAACAGTGAGAGCTTTACTTCTTCTTTTCCAATCTGGATTCCTTTTATTTCTTTTTCTTCTCTGATTGCTATAGCTAGGACTTCTTGAACTATGTGGGAAAATAGTGGTGAAAGTGGACACCTTTGTCTTGTTCCTGATCTTAGGGGGAATGCTTTCATGCTTTCACCATTGAGAATAATGTTTGCTGTAGGCTTATCATATATGGCCTATATTGTGTTGAGGTAGGTTCCTTCTGTGCCCATTTTTTGAAGAGTTTTAATCATAAATGGGTGCTGAATTTTGTCAAAGGCTTTTCCTGCAACAATTGAGATTATCATCTGGTTTTTATCTTTCAGTTTGTCAATGTGGTGTATCATATTGATTGATTTGCGTATGTTGAAGAATCCTTGCATTCCTAGAATAAACCCAACTTGATTATGGCGTATGAGCTTTTTGATGTGTTGCTGAATTCTGTTTGCTAAAATTTTGTTGAGGATTTTTGCATCTGTGTTCATCAGTGATATTGGCTTGTAGTCTTCCTTTTTTGTATTGTCTTTGTCTGGTTTTGGTATCAAGGTGATGGTGGCCTCGTAGAATGAGTTTGGAAGTGTTCCTTCCTCTGCAATTTTTGAAAGAGTTTTAGAAAGATAGGCATTAGCTCATCTCTAAATGTTTGATAGAATTCTCCTGTGAAGCCATCTGGTGCTGGGCTTTTGTTTTTTGGGAGACAATTGATCACAGCTTCAATTTCACTGCTTGTAATTGGGTTGTTCATAATTTCTATTTCTTCCTCATTCAGTCTTGGAGGATTGAACTTTTCTAAGTATCTGTCCATTTATTCCAGGTTATCCATTTTATTTATACTTAATAATAATAGTCTTTTATAATCCCTTGTATTTCTGCATTCTCTGTTGTAACCTCTCCATTTTCATTTCTAATTTTGTTGATTTGATTCTTCTCTCTTTTTTTCTTGAGAGTCTGGCCAAAGGTTTGTCAATTTTTGTTTATTTTCTCAAAGAACCAGCTTTTAGTTTTATTAATCTTTATTATTGTTTCTCTCATTTCTTTTTCATTTATTTCTGCTTGGATCTTTATGATGTCTTTCCTTCTATTAATTTTGGGATTCTTTCTTCTTCTTTTCCCAGTTGTTTTAGGTGTAAAGTTAGGTTGTCTATTGGATGTTTTTATTGTTTCTTAAGGTAGGATTGTATTGCTCTAAATTTCCCTGTTAGAACTGCTTTTGCTGCATCCCACAGGTTTTGTGTTGTCGTGTTTTCATTATCATTCGTTTCTAGAAATTTTTTGATTTCTCTTTTGAGTTCTTCAGTCACCTGTTGGTTATTTAGAAATGTGTTGATCGCTTCTCGGCCTTTTGGCTAAGATCAAGTGTAGAAATGTGTTGTTTAATCCCCATGTGTTTGTGTTTCTTACAGTTTTTTTTTTCTTGTAATTGATATCTAGTCTCATAGCATTGTGTTCAGAGAAGATGCTTGCTATGATTTCAATTTTCTTAAATTTACTGAGGTTTGATTTGTGAGCCAAGATATGGTTTGTCCTGGAGAATGTTCCATGTGCACTCGAGAAGAGGGTGTTTTCTTCTGCGTTTGGATGGAATGTCCTGAAGATATCAGTGAGATCCATCGCATTTAATATATCATCTAAGATGTGCTTCCTTGTTAATTTTCTGTTCTGATGATCTGCCCATTGGTGTGAGTGTGGTGTTACAGTCACCTGCTATTACCGTGTTACTGCCAATTTTTCCTTCTGTGTCTCTTAGTGTTTGTCTTATGTATTGAGGTGTTCCTATGTTGGGTGCACAGATGTTTACAACTGTTATGTCTTCTTGGACTGATCCCTTGGTCATTAAATAGTGTCCTTCCTTATCTCTTGTAATCTTTATTTTAAGGTCTGTTTTGTCTGATATGAAGATTGCTACTACAGCTTTCTTTTGCTTCTCATTTGCATGGAATATATTTTTACATCCTCTCACTTTCAGCTGCAAGTGTCTTGAGATCTGAAGTGGGTTTCTTGTAGACAACATACATATGGGTCTTGTTTTTGTATCCATTCAGCCAGTCTGTGTCTTTCAGTTGGAGCATTTAATCCATTTACATTTAAAGTAATTATTGATATATATGTTCCTATTCCCTGGGATTTCTTTGGAAGGAATGATGCTAAAGCTGAAACTCCAGTACCACCTCATGCAAAGAGTTGACTCATTGGAAAAGACTCTGATGCTGGGAGGGATTGGGGGCAGGAGGAGAAGGGGACGACAGAGGATGAGATGGCTGGATGGCATCACTGACTCAATGGACGTGAGTCTGAGTGAACTCTGGGAGTTGGTGATGGACAGGGAGGCCTGGTGTGCTGCGATTCATGGGGTCACAAAGAGTCGGACACGACTGAGCGACTGAACTGAACTGAACTGGACTGATTGCCATTTTCTTGTTTGGGGTTGATTTTGTCGATCTTGTTTCTTCTCTTATATTTCTTGACTATAAAAGTCCCTTTAACATTTGTTGTAAAGCTGGTTTGTTGGTACTGAATTCTCTTAACTTTTGCTTTTCTGAAAAGCTTTTTATTTCTCCATCAATTTTGAATGAGATCCTTGCTGGGTACAGTAATCTTGGTTGTAGATTTTCCCCTTTAAGTACTTTAAATTTTCCGTGCTACTCCCTTCTGGCCTGCAGAGTTTCTGCTGAAAGATCGGCTGTTATATGTATGGGGTTTCCCTTGTATGTTACTTGCTGTTTCTCCCTTGCTGCTTTTAATATTTTTTCTTTGTATTTAGTCTTTGTTAGTTTGATTAGTATGTGTCTTGGCATGTTTCCCCTTGGGTTTATCCTGTATGGGACTCTTTGTGCCTCTTGGACTTGATTGACTATTTCCTTTTCCATATTAGGGAAAATTTCAACTATAATCTCTTCAAAGTTTTTCTCACACCCTTTCTTTTTCTCTTCTTCTTCTGGGACCCCTATCATTCAAATGTTGGTGTGTTTGATATTGTCCCAGAGGTCCTGAGACTATCCTTAATTCTTTTCATTCTTTTTACTTTATTCTGCTCTTCAGAAGTTATTTCCACCATTTTTATCTTCCAGCTCACTGATTCGTTCTTCTGCTTCAGATATTCTGCTATTGATTCCTTTTAAATTTCAGTAATTGTGTTGCTTGTCACTGTATGTTTATTCTTTGATTTTTCTAGGTCTTTGTTAATTGACTCTTGCATTTTCTCCATTTTGTTTTCAAGGCTTTTGATCATCTTTACTATCATTATTCTGAATTCTTTTACAGGAGGTTTGCCTATTTCCTCTTCATTTATTTGGACTTCTGTTTTTCTAGCTTGTTCCTTCTTTTGTGTAGTATTTCTCTGCCCTTTCATTACTTTTTTTTAACTTATTGTGTTTGAGGTCTCCTTTGCGCAGGCTTCAAGGTTGAATTCTTTCTTTTTTTTCTTTTTTTTTGGTGTCTGCCCTCCTAAGCTTGGTCCAGTGGTTTGTGTCCAGGGTGGGATTTGTGCTGAGTTTTTATTTTTCCTTTGATTGGCAAAGCTGATTGAGGTGGTACTCCTATCTCCTGATAATTGGGTTTGTATTTTTGTTTTGTTTGTTGTCTAGATGAGGCATCCTGCACAGGGTGCTACTGGTTATTGGAGTGATGCCAGGTCTTATATTCAAGTGGTTTTCTTTCTGTGAGTTCTCACTATCTGATACTCCCTAGGGTTAGTTCTCTAGTAATCTTGGGTCTTGGCATCTGTGCTCCCACTCCAAGGCTCAGGGCTTGATCTCTCGTCAGGAACAAAGATTCCGCAAGTGGTTTGTTATGACATTCAGTTCCTTCAGTTCAGTCACTCAGTCGTGTTTGACTCTTTGCGACCCCATGAATCGCAGCACGCCAGGCCTCCCTGTCCATCACCAACTCCCGGAGTTCACTCAGACCCACGTCCATCGAGTCGGAGATGCCATCCAGCCATCTCATCCTCTGTCATCCCCTTCTCCTCCTGCCCCCAATCCCTCCCAGCATCAGGGTCTTTTCCAATGAGTCAACTCTTCACATGAGGTGGCCAAAGTATTGGAGTTTCAGCTTCAGCATCATTCCTTCTAAAGAACACCTAGGACTGACCTCCTTTAGGATGGACTGGTTGGATCTCCTTGCAGTCCAAGGGACTCTGAAGAGTCTTCTCCAACACCACAGTTCAAAAGCATCAATTCTTCGGAGCTCAGCTTTCTTTATAGTCCAACTCTCACATCCATACATGACCACTGGAAAAACCATAGCCTTGACTACATGGACCTTTGTTGGCAAAGTGATGTCTCTGCTTTTGAATATGCTATCTAGGTTGGTCATAGCTTTTCTTCCAAGGAGTAAGCGTCTTTTAATTTCATGATTGCAGTCACCATCTGCAGTGATTTTGGAGCCCCCCAAAATAAAGTCTGACATTGTTTCCACTGTTTTCCCCATCTATTTGCCATGAAGTGATGGGANGAGCATTCTTTGGCATTGCCTTTCTTTGGAATTGGGATGAAAACTGACCTTTTCCAGTCCTGTGGCCACTGCTGAGTTTTCCAGATTTGCTGGCAAATTGAGTGCAGCACTTTCACAGCATCATCTTTCAGGATTTGAAACAGCTCAACTGGAATTCCATCACCTCCACTAGCTTTGTTCGTAGTGATGCTTTCTAAGGCCCACTTGACTTCACATTCCAAGATGTCTGGCTCTAGATGAGTCATCACATCATCATGATTATCTGGGTCATGAAGATCTTTTTTGTCCGTTCTTCTGTGTATTCTTGCCACCTCTTCTTAATATCTTCTGCTTCTGTTAGGTCCAGACCATTTCTGTCCTTTATCGAGCCCATCTTTGCATGAAATGTTCCCTTGGTATCTCTAATTTTCTTGAAGAGATCTCTAGTCTTTCCCCTTCTGTTCTTTTCCTCTATTTCTTTGCATTGATTGCTGAAGAAGGCTTTCTTATCTCTTCTTGCTATTCTTTGGAACTCTGCATTCAGATGCTTATATCTTTTCTTTTCTCCTTTGCTTTTTGCCTCTCTTCTTTTCACAGCTATTTGTAAGGCCTCCCCAGACAGCCATTTTGCTTTTTTGCATTTCTTTTCCATGGGGATGGTCTTGATCCCTGTCTCCTGTACAATGTCACAAACCCCAGTCCATAGCTCATCAGGCACTCTTATCTATCAGATCTAGTCCCTTAAATCTACTTCTCACTTCCACTGTATAATCATAAAGGATCTGATTTAGGGCATACCTGAATGGTCTAGTGGTTTTCCCTACAAACAAATATGCAAAAATGAGAAGCCAAAGATGAACCCCAGAAAAATATCACTTACAAAATCAGGCAAATAATAATTAAAATAGTGGAATATGCACATATACATATGGACCCATGAGCAAAGTCAAAATAGTCCAACAAAAATAAAGTACAGTAGGTTGATCCAGCAAACAAAGGAAACCAACAATTATATCTACCAGTTAAGAACAAAGCTAACCCTTGAGAGAGAGCAAAAGAGACACAGATGAATAGAACAGTCTTTTGGACTCTGTGGGAGAGGGAGAGGGTGGGATGATTTGGGAGAATGGCATTGAAACATGTATAATATCATATATGAAATGAATCGCCAGTCTAGGTTCGATGCATGATACTGGATGCTTGGGGCTGGTGCACTGGGACGACCCAGAGGGATGGTACGGAGAGGGAGGAGGGAGAGGAGTTCAAGATGGGGAACACATGTATACCTGTGGCGGATTCATGTTGATGTATGGCAAAACCAATACAATATTTAAAGTAATTAACCTCCAGTTACAATAAATAAATTTATATTTTAAAAAAAGAACAAAGCTAACTAAAGCACAGACTGGAAAACAAAACTAGAAAGGGGGCCTAGTGGGGAGTAAAGCAATGAAAAAAACTAACAAATATGTTGAGTGGAAAAGAAAGAAAGAAAAAATATATATGCAAAGTTAAACAGAGGTAGATGAAGAATATTTATATACATTAAAGATTAATTGCAAGGGGAAAAGAACCATAGGAAAAGCAAAGAAAGGAATAAATATAGAAGAAATATAATTGGTTTTTAAAAATTAAAATTATAAAAAAAGAGAAAAGAAAAAAAAATGGAAGAAGGAAGAAAAAAGGAGAAGAAAAAAAGGAAAACTCCACAGAACTGCAAAAGCCCAGTGTAGAGGCAGAGGTTTATAACAACAATAAAAAATGTGACTGAATATAGAGAGATACATGAAAAGAAAGTGAAAGTGAAAGTTGCTCAGTCGCTCTTTGTGACCCCGTGGACTGTAAAGTCCTTGGAAGTCTCCAGGCCAGAATACTGGAGTGGGTAGCCTTGCCCTTCTCCAGGGGATTTTCCCAACCCCGGGATCAAGCCCAGGTCTCCCACATTGTAGGCAGATTCTTAACCAGCTGAGCCACAAGGGAAGCCCAAGAACACTGGAGTGGGTAGCCTATCCCTTCTCCAGCGGATCTTCCTGACCCAGGAATTGAACTGGGGTGTCCTGCATTGCAGGCGGATTCTTTATCAACTGAGCTATTAGGGAATCTCACAGATATATGTATATACCCATAAGCAAAATCAAAACAAGAAAAGAAAAGAAAAGAAAAAAAAAAAGGAAACGCCACAGAACTACAAAAGTCCAATGTAGAGGCAGAGGTGTATAACAACAATAAAAAATGTGATTGAAGGAAAAAAAAAAAAACAAACTCAAAAGCTCAGTTAGATTTCATAGTGCCAATAAAATCAACTACAGCAGAGGGGGAAAAGCGGGGGGCGGGGGGGGGGAATCCAAAAGAACAACAGAACAAGTCAAAACATAAGAATAATAAATGTTTTTCTTGAGTCACTGCTGTCAGATTCCTTTCCTCTCTAGAAGCCACAGTCTACCTCACCTCCTTAGGATGCCCTCCAACACTGTGCTTGTCTCTGGACCTGCTGTGGGGACAGCTCAGATTCTAATCTGGACTTACTCCTGTGTGTTCTTGCCTCCACTGTCCACAGCTATCAGAACCAGTGCTTTTTCTTTTGTGGGAGCTCTCAATGACCTTTTATATATTCCATTCCAGACACAGAGTCTGGCTAGTTGATCATGTGGATTTAATCTGCAGCTTGTACAGCTGGTGGGAAGGTTTTGGGTCTTCCTTAGCCACACCACCCCTGGGTTTCAATTGTGGTTTTATTTCCACCTCTGCATGTGGGTCATCCACTGGGGTTTGCTCCTGGGGCTTCCCTGGAGGACTTGGGTTTGCCCCTGTGAGGTCCAGGTGTGGAGGCGGTGCAGCTGCCTGGGTCACAGGGGTTCTGGCAGCACCAGGTATTCAGAGGGGTTGGCAGCTAAGGCACTGGGAAATAGAGTGCTCGAGAAGGGTATGGCTTGCATCTATGCGCACAGGGTCGCTTCTGTTGTGTCCAGCTCTTTGCGACCCTGTGGACTGTGGCCTGCCAGTATTCTTGCCTGGAGAACCCCCCTCCCTGATAGATAAGCCTGGCAGGCCACAGTCCACAGGGTCACAAAGAGCTGGACACGACAGAAGCAACCCTGTGTGCATAGATGCAAGACACATTTTGCCTGTGGCAGCTCTGCCCCAGTGAGAGCTGAGCGTGAAGGTGGTGCAGCTGCTTGGCTTGCGGAGGCCCTGGGAGCGCCAAGCGTGCAGGGACACGACTGCCTCTGCTGCAGAAGTTATGGCCCTATCAGAGTCTTTTTTCGAGTCTCTTATAGCTGGAGATCAGAAGGCCTCTTTGCCCAGTCTTTCTCCATAGTTCCACCCATTCAGGCACTTAGAGGGCTCCCTCGCCTGTGGTCCTTCTCTGTTGTTTGTGTGTCAGGCACATAGAGGGCCCCCCTGGCTGGGGTCCTACTCTGTAGCTCAGCGAGTCAGGCACTTAAGGAGCACCCTGGGTGGAGTCCTGCCCTGTAGTTCAATGCCTCAGGTGTTTGATGGCCCAGCTTCTCTATTGTTCAGCTGCTGATGCTGGCAAGAGGGGAGAGAGAGACTATGGTGATGGCTCCACCCCATACGCATGACTCAGCAGTATCGCCTTGCTTCTGTGGCTGCCTGGCTTTCTTCCACAGACATTTCTCACCACAATCTCCTCCCTCACATCCCCTAGATATGTCTCTCTGCAGTCAACAGCAGCCCTCACCTTGGGATTGCTCCACAATCCCTAAACTCCATCTCCCAGCTGCTGCATTTTCCAGGGAACCTGAGTCCCTGTCTGGGGTACGTATGACTGTGGCAAGGACTGTCTGATTCTCGTTCCATTTAGGCTGCCACAGATCAGCTGTTTCACTCTCGGCCTTAAATGTTTCTCCTCGGACTCAGACAGTTGCCCCGAGGTGGGGATCAGACCTCTGCTTCACTTCCCCCACCCGCCGAGGGCAGGTCTAGTCCCCCTAACCCTCCCGTTTCTCTCCCTAGTTTCTTCATCCTGCTGAGTTTTGCATTGTTCTATATATTCTTTTCCTCTGGTCAAGTCCCCCTGTCCACTCTCAGCTGGTGTTTTGCATGTACATCTGTGTCTGAAGTATTCCTGATGTATCTCTGGAGAGAGTACTCCATGTCCACCTACTCCTCCACCGTCCTGATCTGTCTCTGCTTTTGAATATGCTGTCTAGGTTGGTCATAGCTTTTCTTCCAAGGAGCAAGCATCTTTTAATTTCCTGGCTGCAGTCACCATCTGCAGTGATTTTGGAGCACAAGAAAATAAAGTCTCTCACTGTTTCCATTGTTTTCCCATCTATTTGCCATGAGGTGATGGGACCAGATGCCATTCAGAAAACATTAGTTTTCTGAATGTTGAGTTTTAGGCCTACTTTTTCACTCTCCTCTTTCACTTTATCCAGAGGCTCTTTAGTGTTTCTTTGCTTTCTGCCATAAGGGTGGTGGCATCTGTGTATCTGAGGTAATTGATATTTCTCCCAACAATCTTGATTCCAGCTTTTGCTTCATCTAGCCTGGCATTTTGCATGACGTCCTCTGCATATAAGTTTAACAAGCAGGGTGACAGTATACAGGCTTGATGTACTCCTTTCGCGATTTAGAACTAGTCTGTTGCTCCATGTCCAGTTCTAACTGTAGCTTCTTGACCTGCATACAGATTTCTCAGGAGGCAGGTCAGGTGGTCTGGTATTCCCATCTCTTGAAGAATTTTCCAGTTCATTTTCCAGTTCATTCTACACAGTCAAAGGCTTTGGTGCAGTCAATAAAGCAGAAGTAGATGTTTTTCTGGAACTCTTTTCTGAAGTAGATTTTTTCTGCCTCTCAGTTCTCTGTAATTTTGAAAGTCCTGGCAGCAGCAGAGAAAGTAGGCTTATTTGGACTCCAGAAAATATAAAATGAATCTGAGAGTTGGTGGTACTAAAACCTGGATCTGAATGAGGCATCGGGTGTTATCAAAGGAAAACTCTGAGCCAGAGGGTCAGAGTCATAGGTTAAAGCCCAGTGCATAGGAGCCTTGGCTGGGCCTCCTTGCTGGGGCAAAATTAGGCAAAGAGTATGACAAGGCTGTATGTTGTCACTCTGCTTATCTAACTTATATGCAGAGTTCATTGAGTTTTCCAGGTGGTGCAGATGATACCACTCTAATGGGCAAAAGTGAAGAAGAACTAAAGAACCTCTTGATGAGGGTGGAAGAGGAGAGTGAAAAAGCTGGCTTAAAACTCAACATTGAAAAAACTAAGATCACGGTATCCAGTCCTACCATTTCACGGCAAATAGATGCTCCTTGGAAGGAAAGCTATGGCAAACCTAGTCCTGTCCCCTCCGAGGGCAGCCTGACCCTAACCTTAAATTAGGAGCATGCTGAGTCTAGGATAAGAACACGGGTGCTTACAGCAGTGGGGGGGGTGGGGGGGGCGGGAGGGCTAGCCTCAAGGTCCCAGTTCCTCCCTCCTGAATGTGCCTTCCTCTCGAAGGAAGGCTTGAAGCCTTCCAAAGAGTCCCCATTTCAATTTACATTAACTGAAATCTGACATTTTGCCACAAAACAAATCTAGCTCCCACCTCTCCAACCTCAACTCTTATTTCTCTCTCTCCTTGCTCACTCTATTCTAAACACCCTAGCATTCTTTCCATCTCTCAAGCACACCAAGGTAATTTTTATCCCAGGGACTTTGAACTTGGCTATTCCTTCTGTCTGGAACCTTCTTTTCCCTTCCTTGCTCCTTTCTATTCTCTCATTTCTCCTCTTAATGTAACCAATCCAGAGTGGATTGACCCTTCCCAGGCCACTTAATCAAAATGGACCCTTTCCATATTCTGTTGCAATCTACAAACTTGTTTATTGTCTTTATGGCTTTTGCCACCATCCATAATTTGATTTGTTTCTCTGTCATATCTTTCCTGTTCACTCAGACTGTAAAGAATCTGCTACAATGCAGGAGGCTCAAGTTTGATCCCTGGGTCAGGGAAGATCCCCTAGAGAAGGAAAGGACTACCCACTCCAGTATTCTTGCCTGGAGAATTCCATGGACAGAGGAGCCTGGCGGGCTACAGTCCATGAAGTCACAAAGAGTTGAATACAACTGAGCGACTAACATTTTTCTATCCTATCAGAATATAAGCTCCATGAGAGCAGAAGCTTCATTTTCCTATTTTCTCAGTTCCTAGAATATTGCCTGCCATATAGCCAATGCTCAGTAAATATTTCTTCAGTGAACCAGTCAGAGTCTTCTAGATTTATTTCTAGGGCAGGCAGCATGTGACCCTTGTACAGTCAACCACAGCCACTGAGCTCCTGAATCAATGTGGCTGCTGGAATGTCTCTAACAAGCAGATCTCAGTCCCCAGGAAACTTGGTGTGTGGGTCCCAACACCCAGTTCCCAGTCCCGCTGCATCTTTGGTGTTTCTGGACTCTCCTAGGGGTCACCTGCACACAGGGATTCTCTAACTCCTCCCTCAGGACAAGGACCCTCTTCTTTGTACAGAATTACAGAGGATAGACATTTGCTGGCTCTTAAAGAAGCTGAAGCAGCCCTTCTGACGCTGGTCCGTTGATGGGTCACCCAGATTTGAAGTTCCAATGGGCTATTCTGGTTAGGAATTAAGAAATGCAGGGTTGGTTGGTTTGTTTTTCATCCTGTCTTCCTTCACAAGAAGCACCCTCCTGCCTCAGGACCTTAGTTCTCTGTTTTATGGTTAAATCAGTGGCCCTACCATCCCTCCCTGGAGGTGAAAGGAGCCTGTGGGGTCACCTGCACACAGGGATTCTCTAACTCCTCCCTCAGGACAAGGACCCTCTTCTTTGTACAGAATTACAGAGGATAGACATTTGCTGGCTCTTAAAGAAGCTGAAGCAGCCCTTCTGACGCTGGTTCGTTGATGGGTCACCCAGATTTGAAGTTCCAATGGGCTATTCTGGTTAGGAATTAAGAAATGCAGGGTTGGTTGGTTTGTTTTTCATCCTGTCTTCCTTCACAAGAAGCACCCTCCTGCCTCAGGACCTTAGTTCTCTGTTTTATGGTTAAATCAGTGGCCCTACCATCCCTCCCTGGAGGTGAAAGGAGCCTGCTCTGATTGAGTACCTATATACTCCAGACATACAGTAGGCGCTTTACCAACACATACTTATTTGATCCTCATAATAGTTGGAAAAGATGGACATCACCATTTTACAGACAAGGACACTGAGGTAGTTGCCTCAGTTATCAGAGCTAATCTATTTCAGAGTCAAGGCATATGCTGACATTATCTTTGGTGTTTCTGGACTGTTCTGGGGGTCACCTGCACACAGGGATTCTCTAACTCCTCCCTCAGGACAAGGACCCTCTTCTTTGTACAGAATTACAGAGGATAGACATTTGCTGGCTCTTAAAGAAGCTGAAGCAGCCCTTCTGACGCTGGTTCGTTGATGGGTCACCCAGATTTGAAGTTCCAATGGGCTATTCTGGTTAGGAATTAAGAAATGCAGGGTTGGTTGGTTTGTTTTTCATCCTGTCTTCCTTCACAAGAAGCACCCTCCTGCCTCAGGACCTTAGTTCTCTGTTTTATGGTTAAATCAGTGGCCCTACCATCCCTCCCTGGAGGTGAAAGGAGCCTGCTCTGATTGAGTACCTCTATACCCCAGACATACAGTAGGCGCTTTACCAACACATACTTATTTGATCCTCATAATAGTTGAAAAGATGGACATCACCATTTTACAGACAAGGACACTGAGGTAGTTGCCTCAGTTATCAGAGCTAATCTATTTCAGAGTCAAGGCATATGCTGACATCTCTCTGATCCCTAAACCAGAGCACTTTCCATTTTGGAGTGAAATGAGAAGGAGCGCTTTGGGCACACCAAAGGGAACATCCCGCCCCACTGGTCCAGCTGAACTCAACCCCACCTGCTGCACACCGCCCTCAGATCCCTAGTTGTCATTTAGACAAATTGGCTCCTGGGTCAAGAGCATTGACAGCGATGCTCCCATCTTATGGTGATCCTTAAACTGGCACAGACTGATGTGAGGAGGCAGCCTGGACGATTCCTAGTGAAGGAACACTGATGGAAGATGGCTGATGGCCATCTTAATTCAAAGGCTTTCTAGCCAGTTAAGTGACTTGCAAATACCTCACTCTGATAATCCTTCATGATCAAGCTGTACAAATGTACTATGCAGGGTGGTGCTGAAAAGACTGTATCAGCATAGAGTGATGGCTGACCCTGACCAGGAGGGAGTCTATACTGTGCCAAGGTTCTCACACTCCACACTGAACTCATTTCTAACCATGAGAGACCCTGGGACCAACACCCTGCGGGGCTCAGTCTACAGACCAGGAGATGAATCCAGACTGACTTCCTTTTTCTTGCAGAGGAGTGAATTGGGCTGAGCACTATGTTAAAAAAAAAAAAAAAATCATCTTTGCATCCTGTAGAAAAGGCAGAGGAATGGGAGATCAAATTGTCAACATTCATTGGATCATGGAGAAAGCAAGGACATTCCAGAAAAATATCTACTTCTGCTTCACTGACTCCTTTAAACCCTTTGACTGTGTGGATCACAACAAACTGTGGAAAAGTCTTAAGGCAGTGGGGGTACCAGACACCTCACCTGTCTCCTGAGAAATGTGTGTGCGGGTCAAGAAGCAACAGTTAGAACCAGACATGGAACAATGGACTGGTTCCAAATTGGGAAAAGCATATGACAAGGCTGTATTTGTCACTCTGCTTATTTAACTTATGTGCAGAGTTCATTGGGCTTTGTGGGTGGTACAGATGATACCACTCTAATAGCCAAAAGTGAATAAGAACTAAAGAACCTGTTGATAAAGGTGAAAGAGGAGAGTGAAAAAGCTGGTTTAAAACTCAACATTCAAAAAACTAAGGTCACGGCATCCAGTCCCATCACTTCATGGCAAATACATGGGGAAAAAGTGCAAGCAGTGACAGATTTTATTTTCTTGGGTTCCAAAATCACTGCAGATGGTGACTGCAGCCATGAAATTAAAAGACCTTTGCTCCTTGGAAGGAAAGCTATGAGGAACCTAGAGAGTGCATTAAAAAGCAGAGACATCACTTGGTCGACAAAGGTCCATGTAGTCAAAGCTGTGGTTTTCCCAGTAGTCATGTATGGATGTGAGAGTTGGACCATAAAGAAAGCTGAGCACTGAAGAATTCATGCTTTTGAACTGTGGTGCTGGAGGAGACTGCTGAGAGTCCCTTGGACTGCAAGGAGATCCAACCAGTCCATCCTAAAGGAGATCAGTCCTGAGTGTTCATTAGAAGGACTGATGTTGAAGCTGAAGCTCCAATCCTTTGGCCACCTGATGCAAAGAAATGACTCATTGGAAAAGACCCTGATGCTGGGAAAGATTGAAGGCGAAAGGAGAAGGGAGTGGCAGAGGATGAGATGGTTAGATAGTATCACCCACTCAATGGACACAAATTTGAGCAGAGAAACACGAGACAGACAGGAGTTGCATTCCAGTCCAGCCTGAGGAATCCTTACACCCTGCTTCTCAGGGTACCCCAGACTCTCCATCTGAGGAACTCCAGGTTCTTTGCTGTCCCTAATAAGTTTTGATTTTATCAAGAGAAGTGTGTTCTAAAGCCAGAACAGATTGGCCTCTTTAAGAACTGGCCATCCAAATGATAGCTCCATGCTATGACCTCAGTGAGTTTAATCCTCTCTCTCCGGTATCTGCTTTATAAAATTATCATTATGGAGTAATTAATTTTGAGCAAGCCTTAGAGTGCTCCCCAAACTTTACTGTTCACCTCACTCAGCCATGTAAACTCTGGGGGTTGGGGGAAGTAACACACATGAAAAAAATCATCAGAAAACAGTTTGGTTTCTGTGTGAGTCTGTTTTGGTTTTGTAAATAAGTTCATTTGTATCATATTTTGTTTTTTTAATAATTCTATATTTTTGGCTGTGCTGGGTCTTCATTGCTGCATGGGCTTTTCTCTAGTAGCAGCGAGCAGGGTCTACTCTCCTGTTATGGTGCTTGGGCTTCTCATTGTGATAAGTTCTCTTGTTGCAGAGCATGGGGGTTAGGCACACCGGCTCAGTAGTTCTGGCTCCTGGACTCTGGAGCACAGACTCAATAGTTGTGACTCGTGGGCTTAGGTGCTCTCCTGCATATGGGATCTTCCTAGATTAGGGATTGAACCTGCGTCTCCTGCTTTGGCAGGAGGATTGTTTACCACTGAGCCACCAGGGAAGCCCTGTGTCACATTTTAGATTTTACATATGAGTGGTATCATGTAATATTTGTTTTTCTCTTTCTTACTTCACCTAGGATGATAATCTCTACTTGCATTCATGTTGCTGCCAGTAGCATTATTTCATTCTTTTTTTGTGGCTAATATTCCACTGTGTGTGTATGTATGTGTTATGTATATATGCATATGTGTGTGTATATATATGTATATTATATATATGCATACCATATATATGTATATATATGTAGCATTATTTCATTCTTTTTGTGGCTGAGTAATATTCCACTGTGTGTGTGTGTGTATGTGTTATGTATAATGTATATGTGTGTGTGTGTGTATATAAAACATCTTTATCCATTCACCTGTCGATGGTCATTTAGGCTGCTTTCATGACGTGGCTATTGTAAATACTGCTGCTCTGAACATTGGAGTGTATGTATCTTTGCAAGCTGGAGTAAAACTCCCATGTGTCAATACCTTCATATTCACAAAGGAAGATGACTTGCAACCTAGAATATTTGCTGAAGCCAAGATTTATGAAGCTTAAGAAAAGCAGAGACATTACTTTGCCAATAAAGGTCCGTCTGGTCAAGGCTATGGTTTTTCCAGTAGTCATGTATGGATGTGAGAGTTGGACTCTGAAGAAAGCTGAGCACCAAAGAATTGATGCTTTTGAACTGTGGTGTTGGAGAAGACTCTTGAGAGTCCCTTGGACTGCAAGGAGATCCAACCAGTGCATTCTGAAGAAGATCAGCCCTGAGATTTCTTTGGAAGGAATGATGCTGAAGCTGAAACTCCAGTACTTTGGCCACCTCATGCGAAGAGTTGACTCATTGGAAAAGACTCTGATGCTGGGAGGGATTGGGGGCAGGAGGAGAAGGGGACGACAGAGGATGAGATGGCTGGATGGCATCACTGACTTGATGGACGTAAGTCTGAGTGAACTCAGTTGGTGATGGTGATGGACAGGGAGGCCTGGTGTGCTGCGATTCATGAGTCGCAAAGAGTCGGACATGACTGAGCGACTGAACTGAACTGACCTGAAAGGTAACCTGAAGTCATTTTCAGATGTACAAGTGCTCAAATTCTTCACATGCATTCTTTCTTAGAAAACACTTGTGTGCTAGAAGGAATTATCTGAGAACAAGGAAGGCATGGAACATGGGAAAAGGGGGAACTCAAGAGACAAAAGTGGCTAAAGTGGTTCCCAAGGAGATGGCAAACAGAAGTCTCAGGATGTGAACTGGACAGCTTTCTTGACCTGAGTAAGAATATAGAATGCTCCAGAAATGAGATCTCTGTTTATTTATTTATATATTTTTTTCTGACCAAGCCATGTGGCATGCAGGATCTTAGTTCCCCAACCAGGGATTGAACCTGTGCTCCCTGCATTGGGACTATAGAGATTTAACCAATGCACCACTAGGGATGTTCCAAGGTCTCCAGGTTAAAAGCTGCTACTACTATTACTACTACTTCTAGTTGATAGGCTTGCCTGAAAAATCTCATGGAGGGAGGAGCCTGGAAGGCTGCAGTTCATGGGGTCGCTAAGAGTCGGTACGACTGAGTGACTTCACTTTCACTTTTCACTTTCATGCATTGGAGAAGGAAATGGCAACCCACTCCAGTGTTCTTGCCTGGAGAATCCCAGGGACGGGGGAGCTTGGTGGGCTACCGTCTATGGGTTGCACAGACTCGGACACAACTGAAGCGACTTAGCAGCAGCAGCAGCAGCAGGTTATCTCTGAAAAATGAATTTAAGAAAGCTGAAGAAATATTGGGATAAACAATCAGGATAAACAAATAATTTTTATACCAAAAATTAAGCATTTAAAAAACATTTATTTACTTGTTTATTTGAAGTATCATTGATGTACAGCATTATATAAGTTACAGGTGTCTAACATAGTGACTCATAATTTTAAAGGTTATACTCCATTTATAGTTATAAAATATTGGCTATATTCCCTGTGTTGTGCAATATATCCTAGTAGCTTATTTTATGCATATAGTTTGTTATATTCACTAGTTTGCTGTATCTTTTAGATTCCGTATAGAAGTGATATCATACAGTATTTATCTTTCTCTGTGTGGCTTATTTAACTTAGCATAATGCCCTCCAGGGCCTTCCTGGTAGCTCAGTCGGGAAAGAATCCCCATGTAATGCAGGAGACCTGGGTTTGATCCCTGGGTCGGAAAGATCCCTTGGAGAAGTAAATAGCAAACCACTCCAGTATCCTTGCCTGGAAAATCTCATGGACCGAGGAGCCTGGTGGGAATCCATGGGATCCCAAAGAGTTGGGCACGACTGAGCGACTAACACTTTCAATGCCCTCCAAGTCCATGTTGTTGCAGATGGCAAAATGTCATGCTTTTTATGACTGAATAATATTCCATCGTATGTATATACCATAGCTTCTTTATTTATTCATCTATGGATGGGCACATATTGTTTCCATATCTTGGCATTGTAAATAATTCTACTATGAACTAAGCATTTTTAAAATTTTACTTATTTATTTATTCTTGGCTATGCTGGGTCCTCATTCCTGTGCACAGGCCCTCTCTAGGTGTGGTGAGGAAGTCTAATCTTCCTGGTGGTGAGCGGGCTTCTCGTGGCAGTAGCTTCTGTGTTGTGGAATACAGGCTCTAGAGCCTGGCCTCAGTAGTTGTGGCACATGGGCTTAGCTGCCCCTCAGAGTGGGGAATCTTCCTGGACCAGGGATCAGACCCGTGTCCTCTGCGTTGGCAGGTGGATTCCTAACCACTGGACCACCAGAGAAGCCTCTAAGCATCTTTTTTGAAGGCAATTATTAACCCAAGAAGGCCAAGACTATATGTGAAAGGAAATAGATCACAGTAAAATTTTCTGGTTAGCAGCCAACAGTGTTTATATAGCTCCAACAATGCAAACACTGTTCTGATTTAATACAAAGTTGAAAGAAAGATTAATGGTATTGAGGAAGGGGAGAAGGGCAGATGGAGTGTGAGAGGGATGTGAGTTTAACCCTTCTTGCCCACAACAGGAAGTTCATGTCTAAGTTGGAAAATCCAGAAAGCATATGCTTTAAAAATATGAAAGCACATCCAGAAAAAGCAGCTAAAAATGTTGAAATAGGTTCCTATGGGGGTAGTGTAGCTGAACAGTGGGGGAAGAACATGCCGGCAGCTAATGTATTTATGATAAGCCTTTAGTCACTTAAAAAAAAAAAAGAATGCGTGTAGTACTGTGAAAAGATTGCTTTTTTTAAAAGTCATGAAATAATGTAAAGAATTTACATATTTTTAAAGAAGCTTAATGAGATGAGCTCTCAGAAGTCTGGCAAGCCAAGCTACACAGAAGGACCCCATTTCCTGAGGCTCTCCTAGAAGAGTGTTTTCACTGGACAATTAAGCAGATGAAAAGTCTTGCTTGTTTTTGCTTCAGATGTATTTTACATAAATACACATTCAAGATACAACCTTACAGATAAAGTTAAAGACAAACGTGCCCCTGATTTCAGTATCTAAGCTTCATCCCGCAAAGCAATTAGGATTGTAAATTTATAGCCATTGTTTCCGGGCTGTGCTATGCTGTGCTCAGTCACTTCAGTCGTGTCTGACCTATGGACCATAGCCTGCTAGGCTCCTCTGTCCATGGGATTCTCCAGGCAAGAATACTGGAGTGAGTTGCCATGCTCTCCTCCAGGGGATCTTCCCAACCTAGGGATGGAACCCACCATCTCTTATGTCTCCTGCATTGGCAGGAAGGTTCTTTACCACTAGCACCACTTAACGCTTTTTTTTAAATGTGAATTTATTTATTTTAATTGGAGGTTACTTACTTTACAATATTGTATTGGTTTTTGCCATACATCATCATGAATCCACCACAGGTATACACGTGTTCCCCATCCTGAACGCCCTTCCCTCCTCCCTCCCCGTACCATCCCTCTGGGTCGTCCCAGTGCACCAGCCCCAAGCATCTTTTTAAAAAATGTTTTACCACACATCCAAACACACTCACACACATATCTGCCAAAACGTATTCATTTACTTTTTGAAAATTTCCCATGCATGCTTCTATAATGCATGCATATGTAGAGACCCATCTGGTTTAGGTATGGGGCTCAGTTCAGTTCAGTCGCTCAGTCATGTCCGATTCTATGTGACCCCGTGCACTGCAGCACGCCGGGCCTCCCTGTCCATCACCGACTCCGGGAGCTTGCTTAAACCCATGTCCATCGAGTCGAGGATGCCATCTAACCATCTCATCCTCTGTCGTCCCCTTCTCCTCGCACCTTCAATCTTTCCCAGCATCAGGTCTTTTCCAATGAGTCAGTTCTTTGCATCACATGGCCAAGTATTGGAGTTTCAGCTTCAGCATCAGTCCTTCCAATGAAAGGTATGGAGCTAGTTCATTCATTTTTTCCTATCATTTGACTACACCAGAATTTCTTTTCCATCCTTTTTCACTTTTACAAACAATATGGCAGTGGATCTCCTTACACAGGCTTCCTGCTATACACAATCACAGGTTTCTCCACGGCATCATCTTGAACAGGATTGTTGGGTTATAGGGTCTCCAGCACATCATTTGCTTTGCCAGCTCACTGGGTCAGCACTGTTTTCAAACACAGTTAAAAGCTACAGAGTCAGGCTTCTGCGGCGATTGGCTTGTACAGACAGGGCCCCAGATGGGGGTTGGAGGCCACGGTCTAAACTACCATCTGTGTCACTGTCACAACACTGCTAGAGTCCCTGTCCCCAGAGATGCCACTTTAGGACCAGAGCAGACATGTGTTCATTCACATTCTTTCCCACAAGCTGGTATCTGGCATCTAAACAGTGGCTGAGATTCTTTTCCCTTTTACACATTTGAGGGGAGAGTGCTGCTTAGCATTCTACTGAGAAGATGGAGCAAGGCTGAACATGTAATTGAAACAAGGAATGGGTAAGATGTGGAAGGAGACAGTCTTCTCTTTATCCCATTAAATCAATATTTATTGAGAATGTGTCAAACACGGAACTAGACTATGAAGTGCAAAATACCATAAGAAAGGGACAGTTCCCTTCTGGCTGGACGTGGGACATGTGATTTAGGGAGCCTGCTTCATCTACAGTCCAAAGAAACAGCCCCTGGACTTGGGTAACCAGGTCCCTTCTAAACCATGGTATTAACCTACCTCACCTCTCATTATTGAAAACTGTCTCAGCTGGTTGGACGAGGGCTGGTCACCTGACTCAAGGAAACTACTCAATACGTATGATTCACATTCTTCATCAAGAAGATGAGTGGTTCCGATCCTATTTGCTTAGGATGCTCTGGACGGCAAGTGGTAGAATCCATCCTCAAACTGGCTTCAGTAGTAAAGAAGGTTTTCTTGTGACAGGCAGTTCTGTGGAAGAGCAGGTTATAGGTGAGGTTGAGGTTCAGTGTCATGTCCCTGTAATTCATGATGTCTGCACTGCTCTGGCCGGCTCCCCTTGATCAGAAGAGGGACACCAGAAAGTAGAGTGGAGGAACAGGATGTAGAGCGCCGCCCCTTACAGTTTGTAGGAACCTTGGGATAAATATCGGCCCCATTGATCTGATTGGACCGGCTGAAGTCATGTGCCCACTCTGGACCAATAGCATTCGCCAGGAGAATTTCATGCACTGACTGGGAAGCCTGGATTCTGAACCCATCAGTGGAAAAGGGATGTAATAACTGCTGCTGCTGCTGCTAAGTCGCTTCAGTCGTGTCTGACTCTGTGCGACCCCATAGACGGCAGCCCACCAGGCTCCACCATCCCTGGGACTCTCCAGGCAAGAACACTGGAGTGGGTTGCCATTTCCTTCTCCAATGTGTGAAAGTGAAAAGTGGAAGTGAAGTCGCTCAGTCGTGTCTGACTCTTCACGGACCCCATGGACTGCAGCCTACCCGGCTCCTCCACCCATGGGATTTTCCAGGCAAGAGTACCGGAGTGGGGTGCCATTGCCTTCTCCGATGTAATAACTAACTATACCTAATTTATACCAGTGGCAATTGTCTCCTGAATCTGGGGATCAGTTAGCTTCCTGCAAATTACGTGAGCTCCATTAGGGAGGAGGAAGAGAGAAAAGGATACTGAGGAGAAAACCGACAGTGCCTGCTTCTGTAATAACCATATTTTAGGATCGTTGCCAATTGACAAGAACCAAGTACCTGGGCTTGGTTCGCTCCATAGCTGTTAGTTTCCTTCTCTCCACCCTTAAACCCAGCTGCCACAGTCAGTAATCAAGGGAAAAGACAAGCAAATGGAAATACAGATGGTATATTCCTTGTGTTTCTGTTTACGCAGAGGGCCTCGGCCAGGCATCAAGGAGAAATGGCTTTTCTTTGCATTCTGAGGTCGCTCTTTCGCCAGTCTAGTTTTGCTTGGATGTACAGTAAGACCCATCTTGATGATGAGTGAGGGAAGGCAGATGTTTCAGCCTCACTGAGTTTATATCATCTCCGCACAGATGGGGACAGCTGAGCACATTGCGTGCCAATGACCGCAGCATCCCAAACTCCAATGGGTCACTCACTGCACTTCCAACTGTCATAACCGCCCACTTGCTTCCTGCGGAGATGTTTGCAGGGAATGTACAGGTCATTCAAAGGCCTTCCAGAACCCTAGTTTCTCTAGCTAAGAAATGGGGATGATGCCCCCACCACACTAGCATTTGCGGAGGTGGGGGATGATTCACGTAGCCGAATGATGTACACCGCATGGAATAATGTCACGTAAATGTCCTCAGATCTGGACATTGCCTCTGGCAGTGGTATAGGAGGATGAAAGAATCGAGATATCCAGAGTCATCCAATCTGAAAACTGTGATCATATCAATAACCATGAACAGTTTGACGGTGGCTGTGGTTCCCTGCTGGCACATGCAGCCTGGATGAGACTGGCGGTGGCTTCAGTGCCATTACCAGGACTTGGCTCCAAGGCCACCCTATGATCTCTCACTAAATTAAGTACCTCACAGGTGAATGGATGTCATAATACCATTAGGATGACTTTCATTCCACTGGAAGCAATTCTCTAAGTAAATTATTCACCAGCCTCAGTATTTTTCCGGTGAGTAGTAGAAATCATCTTGAAATATACCTCACAATCAATCCCCACACACCATGCGCCACGATAGCCAACCCATTTCGTTTGGATCTTTAATTTAAACACATACAAATTTACAAAGTCAACAAAAAGCCCCAGAGCCTGAACGCAGCTCCGCTGGACAAGGTGAAACCATCTGAGCTAATAGGCCAGCAGGCTGTCTCACCTTTGATAAAGGCGGTTTGCAGAATTTTCCAATTAACACTTATGCCTCCGCCAACACACACAGCGTTCTCTGCACCTGCGAGGGGCCGTATAGGCTATAAATTGAACCCAAATCATACGGAAGTGCAGTGGCTGGGGCTCTGAGAAAAATGCTATGATTAGTCTCCTCTGGGCCTTTTCGGGTTGCTGTGATGGTTTTGGACCTCAAATACCGGGGACTGTCTTTCCTGAAGCAGCACAATTACAGGTAATTGCTTTTGGGAAGAGCCAAATAGCAGATGACTTCTCCTCTGACCGGATTTGTTTTAATTCTCAATAAACAGAATAATCGCGTCCTTTGCTCTGCTCTCCAGGTCATTAGGGAGGCTCGGGCTGTGACCATCCCTGGGCACAAGACCTGCAACCAAATGCACAGTGGTAACAGCGTCCAATGGATAATTATCCTCTGTTATTGTTCGGCTGCAGAGGAAATGGCCCGTATCTATCCGGATTCAGCTTTTGGCACCCAGAGCCACGTTGGAGGGGAAGTGCACAGTGTGGAGACAGCCAAAGGGAGCTTGGGCGACCAGAGGAAGGAGACGTTTCTCTAAATATCGTGTCCTCTCCCGCGATACCGAGGACAATGCCATCCATTGGGGTGGAGGGAGAGGGAGGGACTCACCGTTCCTATGAAAAGATAATAAGGCAGAGTGAGGACTCAGCTGGTGCAAGAATCTATCCCAGTGCACGAGGAGCATCCTCATGGTGGCTTGCCAGGTCTGTTCCTTCTTTGGTAGTTCTCCTTCACCTAAGCCCTGCCCCTGTCTTAGTGGGTGACCCGGCTTCCATCTGGACCTCTCCCTCCAGACACCATCTCCCTAGACCTCTGCTGCAGCTCCTGCTCAGGCACCCACTCTGCTTCTGGACTGGGGAAAGCAAAGAAGGAACTCAGGTTAGGTAGTAGACTAGAAGCCTGGTAGAGTACCAAGTGCTTTCAGCGCTTTCCCAATCAGTCTTCATAATAACCCTGTGAAGAAGATACTCCTCTTGTCCTTGCTGTATATGAGGCCAGCTGAGGCCCAGAGGACACAGTAAGAAGCAAGCTTTAACCCTAGGTCTATGTGGTCCAGCCCCCAAATCTGCACATCTTCCCCTTAGTTGCTCATGCAAATCTCAGATAGACTGCGCTAGGTTTCTTCTCCCAACCCCTGCCCTTCCCTGGTCCAACTCGACTGACATAACTCCAGTCCTTCCACTCTGGTCTGATTATGTCCTGAGGCTTTGGCCACCCAGGCAGGCCTAATCCATAGTCGGGAGCTGACCTCAGACCTCCCTTTTAAGTCAGGAAGGAGTCCAGAGAGAAAGAAAGACACGCATGTGCGCACACAACTGGAACGGGCACAGCTGATCCCAGGAGCTGGCTGGCAGGTGATCCCAGCATCTAACAGGGACCAGGTGTTCTGACCCAGGGCCAGAGTTGGGCACTTCTGCAACCTAACCTTCCAGGCAGAGAATGCTGAGAGAGCTCTGACTTTGCTTTAAGAAGTCAATGGACAAAGAGAGCAGGGTGATCTGAAGAGTTGAGCACCAATCTCTACCAGCCTGGGGGTGGGGAGAGATGAGCACAGTGGCGATGGAGTAACTGGGAAAATTGGGGAGGCTGATGGGGTGAGCCCCAGAATAGAGACCCATGTGTCTTTGGCCTCCTGCCAGGAGACTCTGGGGCTGAGCTGGGGGGAGTAAGGAGTTGAATAGTGTCCCCCTAAACTCTTATCCTGAAGTAGGAAATGGCAACCTACTGCAGTATCCTAGCCTGGAAAATCTCATGGACAGAGGAGCCTGGCAGGCGACACTCCATGGGGTCACAAAGAGTCAGACACGACTGAGCAACTGAGTAAGCTCATGTCCATCTCGATCCTGGATCCTCAGAACGTGACCTTATTTAGAAATAGGCTCTTGGCAGATGTAATTAGTTAAGGACCTCAAGATGAAATCATCTTTATTGGAGGGTGGGGGAGGGACCCTAAAGCTGATACCTGGTGTCTTTATCAGATGGTGACAGAGCTGAACGTAGAAAGTGAAAGCAGAGGTTGGAGTGAGGTTTCCACAAGCCAGGGAGCACCAGGGGCCACCAGGAGCTGGCAAGGCAAGGAAGGATCCTCCCTAAGAGCCTGTGGAGAGACGGTAGCCCTGCTGACACCTTGACTTTGGTCTTCTGGCCTCCAAAGCCACAAGAGAATAAATATTGTGGTTCTGAGCCTCAGAGGTACAGGCAACACCCACACGTGTGGAACCAACGTGAGAGATGAAACCTCTGTTCCTGTTCACCGGACGCAGCCTCCTCCAGCAGGTCTATACCTCTTTTTGTTTGCTTTCATCTCCCTTGTTTCTAAACTTCTTCCCTAAGAGAAGAGAAGAACAACATTTAAGAGAGAGTGCACCCCATTGCTCTTAAACTTTTGCCATTGTTCTTCCGGTCCAGACCTGTGGACCTTGACTCTCCTTCCTGCCTGGCTTCACCTTTGCCCACTCCTCCAGGTCCAGGCAGGACCATCTTAGATCCTCTGTTGCAGCCACAAGACCTCAAAAACCCACTCCCACCCAGACAAACCCAGTCCAGCCAAGGATTTGGGTCTCCTCCTTCTGGGATGGGAACCAGATCAACAAGGTAGTCATGTGAGAAGATGGCCTTGACCCAGCTTTGTTCAGGAGACTGACTACCCAGCCTTGTGAGAAAGTTGCAGGGCTCCCAGCATGCCAACCACTCTGATGGAGAGTGGTGGTCCTTCAGTTGAGGACAGGCACATCCACACAGCCTCCTGATTGCCTGGTCCTTATCTGACTTAGCCAGGAGGAGAAGGTGGGCATCGTATCAGACACGGTGGCCCTTTGACAGGGGCTGAGAATCTTATTTGTCTACACATCTACACAGTAGACTGTCTCTACATCTCAGTCTACTCACCTGACCAATGGGGCTGCACTGCCCCTGACCTCTGCTATCTGGAAGCCTGAGAGGGCCAGAGATGGGACAAATGACTAGAAAGGACACAGTAAAACCAAGGGACTGGGCTTCCCTGGTGGCTCAGCGGTAAAGAATCCGCCTGCCAATGCAGGAGACACAGGTTCGATCCCTGATCCGGGAAGATCCCACATGCCACGGAGCAACTAAGCCACAACTACTGAGCCTGTGCTCTAGAGCCCAGGAGCTGCAACTCCTGAAGCCTGTGTGCCTTAGAGCTGTGTTATCCGATAAGAGAAGCCACACCACAGTGAGCAGCCCCTGCTCCCTGCAGCTACAGAGAAGTCCATGCGGCAGCGAAGACCCAGCACCATCGTAAAATAAAGCCAAAGGGCTGATAAACTCCCTTCAAATGCATACAATGATAAGTCCACCAGCCTCCTTCCTCTTAGAATCCAGGCCCTAGCAAGCTGGTTAGGCTCCCTCCTTATTTTCTAAGTGATGGCTGGCACTTTGGGGACAGTGACTTTGCATTTCACAGTTAGTCAA
>SJXQ01012331.1:155683-294586 GCA_006408695.1 Aepyceros melampus
TTGCGGGGGGCGGGGGGAGGGGGGGCGGTGGTCTCCAGACCACGTGGTGGGGAAGGCTGGAGATCCTGGTGAGGCTGCAGGCAGGCAGCTGGTGATGGATGAAGGGGTGGGAGATGGGCTGGGGGAAGCTATTCATCTTCATGCATGAGGTGCACCCATGTGCGGGAGGAGATTGTAGTGGATCTGGAGCTCCTTGAGATGAAGCCAGGAGTGAAGGATTGGTTTCTTACCTAGACAGTGGCAGGTAACATCTTCTGCCTTAGGGAGAGTGAGAAAGCTTGACCTTTGTGTGGGTGTGTGTTTTGTCTTACCCATCAAAGACTATGATCCCCCTGGAGGAAGCTTATTCGCTCAGTCGTATCTGATTCTTTTCAACCCCATGAACTGTAGCCCACCAGGCTCCTCTGTCCATGGGGATTCTCCAGGCAAGAATACTGGAGTTGGTAGCAATGCCCTCATCCAAGGGATCTTCCCAACCCAGGGATCGAACCCAGCTCTCCCACATTGCAGGCAGATTCTTTACTATCTGAGCCACCAAGAGAGCCCAAGAATACTGGACTGGGTAGCCTATCTCTTCTCCAGGGGATCTTCCCAGCCCAGGAATCGAACCAGGGTCTTCTACATTGCAGGCAGATTCTTTCCAGCTGAGCTACCAGGGAAGGAAGAAGCAGGGGTCAGAACAAGTCCATGGTCATGCAGCTGGCAGGCTTTCTTGTCTCCAGAGCTTCCTGGATGCTGAGGCAAGGCTTGAGGGGGCAGGTATTGGGGGGCAGGGGGCTGCTGTCCCACCTCAGCATGGCAGTTCCATGTGTACTCTCTCATGCCCTCAACTTTTGAGGGATATTTGGCTTCACAAAGGGATCCTGCTGTTTTGTGTTTTTCCAGGGCACGATGGCACTCCCATGAGATGTTGGTGTTCCTGACTCAGACCAATTTGTTCTTCTGAAATCTGATCATGGAGAGTTTTTCAATAATTAAAAATAAAAGACATGAATATGATTTCCTCAATTATCAGATTTCCTTTCCTGCCCGCCCCCAAAACACTGAAGCCTGTGGCTTCCTGTCAAAACCAGAATCTTGAAAACATAATGACCAATTTAGCAGGTAATTGTATATTTATTATATTCTCTTTGGCTTAACCTATCAATATTTCACCATGTTCTGCAAAGAGGAACCATCATTTCTAGCTGCTCTGCTGCCTGAACGCTAAGAAAAGTTGTTTCTTGCTGCATCTGAAAAGCTAGGTCTAAAGTGTATCAATATGAAAAGGCACCCCCAGAGGCACTGGGCTAAGGAGAGGAGCTGGACTCTGGACGTCCAGGACAGCCATCAGCCTGGTAGCTTTGCCAACATTCTTGCATATATTCTGCATATTCTTTTGTTTTTAAATTCTGGGCTCCAATCAAACTCTTGATTCTGGACTCTTCTGCACTTTATTTTTTAAAAAATATTTATTTATCTGCTTGTTTCTGGCTGCACTGGATCTTCATGACTGACCATGGGCTTTTTCTCTGGTTGAGGAGAGTGAGGGCTACTCTTCATTGCAGTGTGTAGGCTTCTCATTGTAGTGGCTTCTCTTGTTGCGGAGCACAGGCTCTTGGGTATATGAGCTTTAGTAGCTGCAACACACAGGCTCAGCAGTTGCGGCACGTGGGCTTACCTATCTGCAGCATGTAGTATCTTCCCAGACCAGGGATGGACCCATGTTCCCTGCATCAGCAGGTGGATTCTCAACCACTGGACCACCAGAGAGGTCCATTTGCTGCATATTCTTGCATTTTGCTTATGAAAATGCCAGTCTGTATAATTTGTAAACCATGTTAATCAAGGCCAAAGCTATTTATGGTAGACCCTTAGAAAGCTATATTTAGAAAGGGGACAGGAGGTTATTAGCAAAAACATCCTAAAAACAATTAGCTAGATCCGGGGAAAGAACCAAAAGCAACGTCTAGATGCAAACGACTGAATATTCCAATACTTTTCCATCCAGATGACTATTATGGTTTGAATTGTATCTCTCTGTCCCTTGGACTCATATTCTGAAGTCCTGGCCCCCAGGACCTTGGAATGTAACCTTATTTAGAAATAAGTTCCTTGCCAAAATGCTTAGTTAAGATGCGGTCTTGTGGAGCATTTTGCCTTAATCCAATATGCTGCTGCCGCTGTTAAGTCACTTCAGTGGGTCCAACTCTGTGCGACCCCATAGACGACAGCCCACCAGGCTCCTCTGTCCTTGGGATTCTCCAGGCAAGAATACTGGAGTGGGTTGCCATTTCCTTCTCCAATCCAATATGACTTGCATCCTTAAAAAATGGGGAGATTTGAACACTTAGACACATGTGCAGAGTGAATGCCAGGTGAAAATTGGGATTATAGTGCCTTAAACCAAGGAGCTGCCAGATGCTAGAAGAGAGGGCTGGATCAGGTCCTTTCCCAGCACTTTCTGAAAGATCATGGCCCTGACGACTCCTCGATCTTGGACTTCCAAACTCCAGAAATGTGAACAAGTCAATTTCTCTTATTTAAGCCATTCAGTTTGTGGTTCTTTTGCTACCACAGTCTAGCAGACTCAGACACTAGTTATCCCATCTCTTGCAGTGGATGGGGGCACTGGGTGATGCTCAAGTGGTTTGGCTTGCCTGTAGGGCTTCCTCCATCCCTCCGTTCGTTGTTAAAATGAAGAGCCTTTCCCTTAGGACTAGGAGCCCTATTTTCTGAAGTTACATCAGCTGAGAATAACCTGACCAGCTAGACAGACTGGAAGTTGGTTGTGATTAGAAGACTTAGGGGTATTTCTTATTTTATTTTTTTTTAATATCCCAAGCAAGGCATACTTAACTCCTAATTCTACTTCTTGATTAAACATTAAAGGTTTGCACTGGCTCAGCAGAACATGGAGTTATCTGTTAACTTGCAATCATGCTAAATTCATAAATCTAATTTGACTCTGGCATGAATCCAAGAGCAAAGGCAAGATATTAACTTTTTCCAACTATGAGGACTAGAAATGAAAATTATTATTTTTTTTAATTGATCAAGTTAACATAATTTCTAGAGGCCACACACAGATCTCCTTCATGTGGGAAGAATAGGAAATGGGAAAAAAAAAGCTCATCCCTTTTCAGCCCCTCAATTGCAAAAATTCAATCAGGAAAGATGTCACCAAAGTAATCTTGTGTGAAGTTGGCTTCTGACTTATAGAGCTCTACAGAGGTCACCTTGTATAAGCTCAGCTTTTGATGGACGAGAAAGTGAGACTCAGAAGGTTAATGCAGGTCAGAGTCATTTGCTGAGGCCCTGCTATGTTTCAGCCACCAACATGGCCCTAGAGGTGTCAACGTGAGTTGTGTTCTCTGCCCTCAAGGATCATATGGCCTAATGGGGACAGAGGACAGTGATGCACAGAACCCCAGAGCAGTGCAGAGGAGAAATTTTGGGACCTTTAGAATGGTGACCAAGGAAAATTTTCTAGAGGAGAGACACTCAGCTGAGCCTGAAAGGGTGATAAGAGCTGACCAGGCGAGGGAAGAGACAGACAGGTGTTCCAGGAAGTGAGGACCATGTTAGTGACAGCCCGAAGCTGAAACAGGTCAGTTCTCCAGCCATGCATGAAGGCCTTCATTTGTGGTTCCAAGGAGCTTGGGCATCCCTAGGAAATGATGGGAAATCCTTGCAGTGCTGTGGGGAGGACCAGGCTGGCCCGTGTTGTGTAGACATGGCTCTGGCTGGCAGAAAGAGGAAGGCTGGACTGGAGGGAGCTGGTTTGGGAGAGACCCCGTGGTCAACAGTTCAAGTGAGAGGTGATGACCATCTGGCTAGGGCAATGATGGGGCCAAGAAACTGAGATGTGACCGGACCTGGAAATCCATAGGCTGGAGGGCAACAGAGGGGACAAGAAGGGCAGCAAGGTTCCCAGTTTGGGGTCAGATTCAGGGGTTGCAAGTGACAGAAACCCAACTGAAACCACCTCCAGCCCTGGGCGTCCTGGGACTGTTGTCTCTGGGGACTCTGGGATGTGTCTGACTTATTTCTCCTGCTCTCCTCCCCACTATCCCATTTCAGAACCTATGTGAACTGCACCCGTGTGCTCAGTTGGCAGTGGGAGGGCACCCAGCTGTGGGCAGCTCCAGGCCTACTTCATTTCAGCACAGAGACCCCAGAGGGAGGAAGGGGCCTCCCTCAGAGAGTGTCTGCACATACGGGCACAGGAGGCCCTGGGTTTGCTGGTCCCACTGACATACCCACGCCTGGACCAGTCGCCATGGCTGGAGGCAGGGAAGTGCTCAACAGAAAGAAGAGCTGACCTTCACCTTCATGGTGCCACTAACGGACGGAAGGAAATTGAAGCTGGCCCCTAGCTTGAGACAGCCCAGTCTGAACCTGTGGGCAGTGGGATGCCCAGGAAATGGCTGAACACACTGAAGTCTAAAGCTCTAGAGCCAACAACAGACAAAGCTTGGGCCCCGGAGCTCAAATGCCTAGATGCAACCGGACTGTTGGACTTACTGGCTGTGGGACCTCGGGCAAATTTCTTAACCTCTCTGTTCTTAGTTTCCTCATCTTAAAAATAGGGTCCATTCTGTCCTTTCCTTAAAGGATTGTTGTGATAATGAAACAATATAACTCATGATAGGGCATTATCATGAAGCCAGACATAAGTAAACACTGTAGGAACATGACCAAGGATGTTCAAGAGTGTTGATCAAGGTGCCTTTGACCTCAGAAGACGGGAAGTAGCTTGTACATGCAGAAGAGAGGGTCATAAAAGTCAGACACAGTGGACTTCAGAGCCCCAGCCAAAGCTGAGACCACTGAGGGAAGCCCTTTTTAAAAACAACAACAAGAAAAAAAAACAAAATTAGGGACTTCTCTGGTGGTCCACTGGTTAAGAATCTGCCTTGCAATGCAGGGGACATGGGTTCAATCCCTGGTGGGGGAACTAAGATTCCACAAGCCTCGGGGCAACTACTGAGTCCAGAGCCAGGGCACCACAAGCAGAGAGTCTGTGCACAGCAACCAAGATCCTACATGTTTGGCCTAAGACCCAACACAGCCAAATAAGTAAATAAATATTCAAAAAAGCAAAAACAAACTTAGAAAAGATACTAAATGCCTCCAAACAAATTAACATTTAAATAAACCAACAAGCAACCATACTTCAATTGAAAAAATAAAATAAAAATGTTTAAACTCATGAGATAAACCAACAAGGCCCGCTGCTAGAAGGGGCTGTGTGAATGCTCGTCGGGGGATGAGGGGTGGATGAGGCCTGAGTGTTCTCGGAGCCTGTGGGGAAGTGATGACTTTCCCACTCAGCTCCCAGTGGGAGATTCAATCTCAGCGCCATGTGAGCTCTCTGCTGTGACAACACTGTCCTCATCTTTCATCCAGAGGAAGGAAAATCCTCTAGATGCTTACTCAGGAGGCAGACACGGGGCTGGGGAACCAGCTTGAGGGGTACCAGCTTTCCCTGAGATCTTCCTGGTCCCAGATGCAGGCTCGGGGCTTCCCTGTGGTGCAGCGGTTAGGAATCTGCCTTGCAATGCAGGGGACATGGGTTTGATCCCAGGTCGGGGAACTAGGATCCCACATGCCTTGGAGCCGCTAAGTCATGGGCCACAACTACTGAGCCTGCACACCACAGCTAGAGAGTCCATGCACCACAGCGAAGATCATGCATGCTGCAACTAAGACCCAGCACAGCCAATTAAATAAATAAATATTAAAAAAAAAAAACAGACTTTTTTCTAATCCCCCTTCCTGCCTCTCCCCCTTTCCTCTATCTCATCCTTCTCTTCATGTGTCCTGCTGCTCTTCCATTGGGACCTCTTTCTGCTCTCCATCTAGACCAAGTCTTCCCCCACCTGGGTGTTTTTGCATTTGCTGTTCCCTCTAACTGGAAGGCTGTTCCCTCTGCCTTCACCCAGCCGGTTCCTTCTCAAGCCTCATAGCTCATCATAAAGTGTCCTCTCAGGATGCCTTCCAGGGTCTCTGCATCTCAGGTAGGTCCCTGCCCCCACCCACCATTCTTTTCCACCTAGAATCCTGCTGACTCCCCTTTTTTCTTTCTAATTTTTATTGCAGCACAGTTGCTGCAGTGGAATGTTGAGATAGTTTCTACTGTAGAACTAAGTGAGTCAAGGTGCATATACATCCATCCCCTCTTTTTTGGATTCTCTTCCCATTTAGGTCACCACCAGGCCTTGACTGCAGCCACGAAATTAAAAGATGCTTACTCCTTGGAAGGAAAGTTGTGACCAACCTAGACAACATATTCAAAAGCAGAGACATTACTTTGTCAACAAAGGTCCGTCTAGTCAAGGCTATGGTTTTCCCAGTGGTCATGTATGGATGTGAGAGTTGGACTGTGAAGAAGGCTGAGCACCAAAGAATTGATGCTTTTGAACTGTGGTGTTGGAGAAGACTCTTGAGAGTCCCTTGGACTGCAAGGAGATCCAACCAGTCCATTCTGAAGGAGATCAGCCCTGAGTGTTCTTTGGAAGGACTGATGCTAAAGCTGAAACTCCAGTACTTTGGCCATCTCATGCAAAGAGTTGACTCATTGGAAAAGACTGATGCTGGGAGGGATTGGGAGCAGGAGGAGAAGGGGATGACAGAGGATGAGATGGCTGGATGGCATCGCTGACTCGATAGATGTTGAGTTTGAGTGAACTCCGGGAGTTGGTGATGGACAGGGAGGCCTGGCATGCTGTGATTCATAGGGTCGCAAAGAGTCGGACACGACTGAGAGACTGAACTGAACTGAAGCCTTAGCAGCCTACTCCTTGTGCTATGGAGTAGGCTCTCTTTAATTATCTATTTTATAATGCCATGTCACTTCAGTCGTGTCCAACTTTTTGTGACCCTATGTGCTGTAGCCCACCAGGCTCCTCTGTCCATGGGGTTCTCCAGGCAAGAATACTGGAGTGGGTCGCCATGCCCTCCGCAGGGGATCTTCCCGACCCAGGGATTGAACCCGCATCTCTTAGGTGTCCTGCGTTGGCAGGCAGGGTCTTTGCCCCTAGCGCCACCTGGGAAGCCCTGTGGGTTAGCAGTACATTGCCTTAACCACTGGGCCATCTATTTTATACATAGTATCAATAGCGTGGATATGTCAGTCCCAATTTCCCAATTCATCTCATCCTCCGCTTTTCCCCTTGGTGTCCATACATTTGTTCTCTACATCTGTGTCTCTATTTCTGCTTTGTAAATAAGGTCATCTGTACCCTTTTCCTTCAGATTCAACATGCATGCATGAATACATGGTATTTGTTTTTCCGACTTGCTTCAGTCTGTATGCAATCTCTAGGTCCATCCACATCTCTGCAACTGGCAGAGTTTTCTCCTTTCTCTGGCTGAGTAGTTAGCACTCCATCGGGCATGGCATCACACCCTCTTCACCCGTTCCTCTGTGAATGGGCTGTTCCGTTGTTTCCATGCCCTGGCTATTGTAAGTAGCGCTGCAATGAGCATTGGGGTGCATTGCCTTTTTAAAATAATCTCATTTATCTTCGGTTGTGCAGGGTCTTTGCTATGCATGGACTTTCTCTAATCACAGCGAATGGGAGATACTCACTGTTGCGGTGCTCATGCCTCGCTTTGCAGTGGCATCTCTTGTTGTGGAGTGTGGGCCCTAGAGCACTTGGGCTTCAATAGTTGCAGCAATCCAGCTCAATAGTTGCAGCCTGCAGGCTCTAGAGCTCAGGCTCAGTAGTTGTGGTGTGTAGGCTTAGCTGCTCCGTGACCTGTGGGGTCTTCCCAGACCAGGGGTTGAACCTGTGTCCCTGCATCGGCGGCAGATTCCTATCTACTGCACCACCTGGGAAGTCCCTGAATGTATCTTTCTGAATCATGCTTTTTCTGTGGGTAACTGCTCAGGAGTGAGGCTGTTGGGTCACACAGTAATTCTGTTTTTAGTTTTTTAAGGAAACTCCATACTGTTTTCCATAATGGATGCACAAATTTACCTTCCCACCAACAGTGCAAGAGGGTTCCCCTTTCTCCACACTCTTTCTAACATTTATTGTTTGTCGATTTTGTGATGATGGCCATTCTGGCTGGTGTGAGGTGACATCCCACCTCTGTTTGCTGCTGTCTGTCTGTCTGGATAGAAGACTACCTCTGTGAAGGAGGGGCCCTGACCATTCACTGCTGCATCCCAGGACCACAGAGCTGGGACAAAGTAAGCCCTGAAGACATCTGTGCTGGATGAATGCGTGGATTCATTAACTATTAAAAGAATGAGATAATGAAGCAAAAGTCCTTGGGATGCCAGAGTCCTTAACGCATTGTACTTCTTTGCCTGCTTTTACTTTGGAAAGTGGATTTGCCTGTTTGGTTTGATCACCTGTTGGGAACAAAAAGAGCCAAGAACAATTGAGAGAAATCCCGGGGCAGAGACTAGGGGTTAGGGCAAGTGAGGGACCCAAACTCTCTGCATGAAGTGTATTCCCTGGTCCTCCGACGTGTAGGAGATCCTCAGAGCTCATGTGGAATTGAATTATGTGGTATTTGTTTTTGTTCTACCTTGTTTGAGATATTTCTGGACAGGCTCATCGCAGACATGCTATTCAACAGAGATAATAGATATCTGACCCTTGAACATACATTCTTGCTAAAACATGAACACCTTAAACCTGGAGCCAGCTTGGATGTAGACAAAAAGCATGGAGCCGCGGGGCTAGCCAGCTCTGCATCGGTCTAGCTGAGAGTCTGAGCAAACCACCTGATCTCTCAGGGCCTCAGTTTCCCCATCTGTGTATTGGAGAGATACTCATTTGCCCTGGCCATCTCCCAAGGTGGTTGTGAGTCGTCAGTGGACTTCACGAACCCAAGAGCAACCCCTGGAGTGCCCACTGGCCCCATGTCTCCTTGAATGTGGGCAGGCCTAGCTCTCACCTGCTCTGTGGGACCAGCTGGGTGCAGCTGCCCTTTTGAGCTGATACAGAGGTCTCTGGGCAGGGCCAAACCTCCAGGAAACATAATCTCTGGGATAGGGCAGTCCTGATGGAAAATTGGCCTCTTTTTGCAGAGGAGAGGTAGATGGGCTTGGGAGCATGTGGGTTATGGTTTGCTACGGACTGGGTGTCAGGAGCTGTAGCAGCACTGACCCTCTGTCTGACTTTGGGCCAATCCCCTCCCTCCCTTTCAGGGCTGTGACACCCTCACCTCTACAGTGTGTGTGTGTGTGTGTGTGTGTGTGTGTGTGTGTTGGGGGTGGCACCATGGTTCATGAGTTGGAGATCTGAATCTAAACCCTTATCCATCGCAGAGAATAGATATAAACCTAAACAAGGAAAACAGATATCCTGAAACTTATCCATACTCCCCAGTCAAGAACCCTTCAAAGGACCTCCAAACTCTGTATAAGCTCGTGGTTTATCAGGACAGACTCAGGTGGAGTCAGCCACAGGTCCTCTACTAAACCCAAGGCAGGGATGTTCCCTGGGAATTCCAGAAGCCAGGGCAGCCTGAACAGTCCCACAGCTCACTGCAGCCCACCCTGAGCCTGTATCCAAACCTGGCCTTGGAGGGACATGCTGGACAAGAGGAAGAACCCAGGTGGAAGGAAGATGACTGATCTAATGAAAAAGGCACTAAAATCCAAGTGGGGCCCAGACCCTTCAAAGGAAGCCAGTCCCTCCTGCGCTCTTTCCGCTATTCCGCATGGAGCCAGCAGAGGGCAGAAGAGAGCAACGCTGCCCTTTTCCCAGACATGTCCTGGCGCTACCAGTCTTGCCAAGGGCATAGGACAGGCAGCACCAACCATCATTCCCCAGTTTTCTTAAAAATTTGTCAATGTATAGGTTGTTCAAAGTTGGATAAGTCACTTCATCTTCTGAGCCTGCGTTCCTGTACTATACAGTGAAGAGAACAGTACATGCCTCCCAGGAACCCAAGGTTTAGACAACATAGCACCTATATTTAGTGCCTTCTGGCACACAGCAAGCACTACAAATAGTAGCCACTACTACTGCCATTATCCACTGATTTGCACAATGCTTCACTCATTTCTTCAATCATTTTAATTCCTCAAACATTTATTCATTTAGTGTCCGTTAGGTTAAAAAAAAAAAAAACAACTGCTAGCTGCTAGGAGGGTGGGGGCGAGTTTCAAAGATGACTCAGATATGGTCTCCCAAGAGGAGGGAGAGAAAACATTGCAAAATAGCTACAATACGCTGTGGGAGACTGAAAGGCCATCTTCTTGGAATGTTGAGCCTTTGGAATAAATAGTTTATTGAAAACACAGATGCACAGGCCTCAGCCCGGAAACCCTTTTCTCCAAGGATGGTGTTGGCTTATTTGCATCGTTCCAAGAGCTGCCCAGGTGATTCTGCTAGAAGGCTAGGCTCAGGGAAACCACTTTGTTGGACATTGAAATATGCATAGGATTGACTCCCCTGAAGGTGAAGGCCCCCAGGGCCCCTGCTCCTTCCCAAGGAGGTTGCAGGGGTCTGGGATAGGATTGCAGAAGCTTGGAATGAGAGGGACCCAAGGCATCATCCCCAGTGTAGATGCCTTCTCTACTTTCCCAGTGGCGTGTGGTCCCCTGGAGTCTTTGCTTGACTCTCCTGCCTCTCCATCCTTAACAAGGGGAATTGCATCCAATAGTTTTCAGATGCCATTGTCTGATATTATACGGCTTTTGTATGGACGTCACTGCTCTATAGGGCAGCCTATTTGCAGAGCAGGAGTAGAGACACAAATGTAGAATGGACTTGTGGGCACCAAGCAGTGGGCGGTGGGGTGGAAGGAAGGGGTGGAATTAACTGAGAGTAATTTGACATATATCCACTACCGCGTGTGCAATAGATAGCTCGTGGGGAGCAGCTGCGTAGCGCAGGGAGCTGAGCTCGGGCTCTGCGGAGACCTTGAGGGCTGAGATGGGGTGGGGGTGGGAGGGAGGCTCAAGAGGGAGGGGATATGTGTGTACACAGAGCCAGTCACTTGTTGTGCAGCAGGAACTAGCGCAACATTGTAAAGCAGTCACTTACTCTGTGCTCAGTTGGTAAGTCTTGTCCAACTCTTTGCAACCCTGAAGCAGTCATGCTCCAATTTAAATTTTAAAAAAATTTTTAATTTTTAAATAAATAACTTTTTTCTTTAAAAATCAGGAAAAAAAAAACAACAAACAAACTTGAAGTGTGAACTTCAAGAGAAATCTGCTCCATGCCTCCCGTTGCCCCTGGGACCCGCGGAGAGAGGGCAGGCCCTTTCCTCTGGAGGCAGACTGCCTCCTGCTCTGTCTCGCTCATCACCGTCAGGCTTCAGCTAAAACAAACGACCTGCTCACTCTTCCCCAGGGCCTTTTAGCGCATCATCTGCCATCCCGAAATTCTCTTCCTTTCTCCAATCTTCTTCCACTATTGTACCTGACTCTGAGCTACTTAAACCCTCCAGGATTTTGTCCAAATGCTGCCTCCGCTGTAAAGCGGTCCCTGATTTCTCCCAAAACAGGCAACTTCAATCGTTGGTATCTCCAAGGAAAATGTTATGTCATTATCCTCGCCATCAATGTCGGCTAACACTGCAGAGAGGGCTCACTACGTGCTAGGCGTTCTGTGTGCTTTATTTGTTTTTGAAGTCTTTATTGGCATCATTACAATAGATCTTCCGTTTTATGTTCGGGTTTTTAGCCACAAGGCACGAGGGATCTTAGCTGCCTGGCCAGGGATCGAACCTGCACCCCGTGCATTGGAAGGTGAAGACTTAACCCCTGGACCACCAGGGAGGTCCCACACGTGCTTCATTTTATCAGCGCCTTTCACTCACCTATGCTATTGCTTCCAAAACTATTTCCATGGTGTAGGTGAAGAAACTGAGACCCAGGGTGCTTACCTTACTTTGCCACAGAGACTCTGCACTCTATTCTGGTAGTTCTGCAGAAATCTCATCTTTGTGCTAGGCTGAAGACTCTACCTGGTCATCCTCAATGCTGTCAGTATTTCTCACGTCCTGTTAGGAGAACCTGAAAATTCATACTGTAGGACACAGCTGTCTCTAGGAAGATAAAGTTGGCAGGACCCAGTGGGTGGGGTGGAGAGTCATGCTATCTCTTGGGACACTTAAAAATTGCAACAAAAATTACTGAGAAGCCAAAAATCAAGGTCAACACCACCCTAGCCTGAGGCAATGGACTCTAATTGTGTCTAGCAGTCGGAACATCATCAAAGGCTCTGGGTTCAGACCTGAACCTTACGCAGCAACCCAGGAGATGTTTAGGTAATGCAATTTATTTAAGTGTAGACTTTTAGAGAGAGACTTCCCTGGTGGTCCAGTGGCTCCATGGGCCCAATGCAGGGGGCCTGGGTTCAATCCCTGGTCAAAGAACTAGACCTCACTTGCAACAAAGAGTTTGCATGCTGCAACTTAGAAAGGATCCCGCATGCTGCAACTGAGACCCAGAGCAGCCATGTATAGACTCTTTCAATTCTTCTCCAACCCCACAGTTTGAAAGCATCAATTCTTCAGCGCTCAGCCTTCTTTATGGTCCCACTCTCACATCTGTACATGACTACTAGAAAACCCAGAGCTGTGACTGGACGGACCTTTGTTGGCAAAGTGATATCTCTGCTTTTTAGTAGCTCTCTAGGTTGGTCATAGCTTTCCTTCCAAGGAGCAAGCATCTTTTAATTTTGTGGCTGAGGTCACCATCCACAGTGATTTTGGAGCCCAAGAAAATAAATTCTGTCATTGTTTCCATTTTCCCCCCACCTATTTGCCATGAAGTGATGGGACTGGATGTCATGATCTTAGATTTTAGAATGTTGAGTTTTAAACCAGCATTTTCACTCTCTTCTTTCACCCTCATGAAAGTGAAAATAATTTTTTTTGTCTTAAAAAACCTTCATATATATTTGAAGCCTTTTTAATAAAAAAAAATGCTGAGTGTAGAAAAATACAGCCACAACACAAGTGAAATCCAATTTTGAATTTGGCTGTTGTACTTGATGGGAATGGTGGGCACTGTGTGTGTTGCAGGGAGGGGTTGTGAAGGCGAAACCTCTTTTACAAGGCCTGTGATAGAGCAAACACAAGCTCCTTCCCTTCTGCACAGTTGCTTTTTAATTCAAGAAGTTGCTCAGATGGGACAAGCTATCTGTCCATAATTGTCCCAGTGGCAGCCAGCATTAATGGAATCTGTAAAACCAGGCTTTGGAGACCAGGTATTTGAAAAATGACCACCAAATGTTTAAGCACTAGGAGGTTTATTTTTCACGGGGGCAGCCCTAAATCCCAGATCCTTCTTTTTCACTCTGGTAAATTTTCTCTCTTGGCTTTTCAAACCCTCAAATGAATAGAGAAGAAAAAAAGTGAAGTGAAGTGGTTCCAGTTTGCAACAGGAGTACAATTTCAGTTGATTTAAAGTGGGGACCAACATAGATAATGATCACAGAGAGACTGGAACTAGTCAGTAAATAAGGTTCAAGGTCTCAAGCCTGGCTCCTCTTTCTTTATCTTTAAGGGATGAGAGTCAGAAGACAGATGGTTTCATTGATCAGGTTCCTGGAGAAAGCGTGAAATGGTCCATCCCATGGTTCAGGACCCAGACCAAGTCATGGGGGGAACTAAGACTTAATCTGGAATATGGCCCCCAGCAGTATGGGTCGACTCATAGAGATGCACTTAAAAAAATTTTTTTTATTTTGTATTGAGATATTGACTATGCTAATATCAATATTGGCTGTGACTGTGTGGATCACAACAAACTGTGGAAAATTTTTAAAGAGATGGGCATACCAGGCCACCTTACCTGCCTCCTGAGAAATCTGTACGCAGGTCAAGAAGCAACAGTTAGAATTGGACATGGAACTACAGACTGGTCCAAATTGGGAAAGGAGTATGTCAAGGCTGTATTGTCACTCTGCTTATTTAACTTACATGCAGAGTACATCATGAGAAATGCTGGGCTGGTTGAAACAGTTTGAAGCCTTTTTAATAAAAAAAAATGCTGAGTGTAGAAAAATAACAGCCACAACACAAGTGAAATCCAATTTTGAATTTGGCTGTTGTACTTGATGGGAATGGTGGGCACTGTGTGTGTTGCAGGGAGGGGTTGTGAAGGCGAAACCTCTTTTACAAGGCCTGTGATAGAGCAAACACAAGCTCCTTCCCTTCTGCACAGTTGCTTTTTAATTCAAGAAGTTGCTCAGATGGGACAAGCTATCTGTCCATAATTGTCCCAGTGGCAGCCAGCATTAATGGAATCTGTAAAACCAGGCTTTGGAGACCAGGTATTTGAAAAATGACCACCAAATGTTTAAGCACTAGGAGGTTTATTTTTCACGGGGGCAGCCCTAAATCCCAGATCCTTCTTTTTCACTCTGGTAAATTTTCTCTCTTGGCTTTTCAAACCCTCAAATGAATAGAGAAGAAAAAAAGTGAAGTGAAGTGGTTCCAGTTTGCAACAGGAGTACAATTTCAGTTGATTTAAAGTGGGGACCAACATAGATAATGATCACAGAGAGACTGGAACTAGTCAGTAAATAAGGTTCAAGGTCTCAAGCCTGGCTCCTCTTTCTTTATCTTTAAGGGATGAGAGTCAGAAGACAGATGGTTTCATTGATCAGGTTCCTGGAGAAAGCGTGAAATGGTCCATCCCATGGTTCAGGACCCAGACCAAGTCATGGGGGGAACTAAGACTTAATCTGGAATATGGCCCCCAGCAGTATGGGTCGACTCATAGAGATGCACTTAAAAAAATTTTTTTATTTTGTATTGAGATATTGACTATGCTAATATCAATATTGGCTGTGACTGTGTGGATCACAACAAACTGTGGAAAATTTTTAAAGAGATGGGCATACCAGGCCACCTTACCTGCCTCCTGAGAAATCTGTACGCAGGTCAAGAAGCAACAGTTAGAATTGGACATGGAACTACAGACTGGTCCAAATTGGGAAAGGAGTATGTCAAGGCTGTATTGTCACTCTGCTTATTTAACTTACATGCAGAGTACATCATGAGAAATGCTGG
Organism: Aepyceros melampus; assembly: GCA_006408695.1. Taxonomy (NCBI): domain Eukaryota; kingdom Metazoa; phylum Chordata; class Mammalia; order Artiodactyla; family Bovidae; genus Aepyceros; species Aepyceros melampus. Next base: position 170,663 of record SJXQ01012331.1, read on the forward strand.
GCTGGTTGAAACAGAAGCTGAAATCAAGATTACTGGGAGAAATATCAATAACCTCAGATATGCAGATGACACCACCCTTATGGCAGAAAGTGAAGAGGAACCAAAAAGCCTCTTGATGAAAGTGAAAGAGGAGAGTGAAAAAGTTGGCTTAAAACTCAACATTCAGAAAATGAAGATCATGGCATCTGGTCCCATCACTTCATGGCAAATAGATGGGGAAACAATGGAAACAGTGAGAGACTTTATTTTTGGGGGCTCCAAAATCACTGCAGATGGTGACTGCAATCATGAAATTAAAAGATACTTACTCCTTGGAAGAAAAGCTATGACCAACCTAGACAGCATATTAAAAAGCAAAGACATTACTGTGCCAACAAGGTCTATCTAATCAAAGCTATGGTTTTTCCAGTGGTCATGTATGGATGTGAGAGTTGGACTATAAAGAAAGCTGAGTGCCAAAGAATTGATGCTTTTGAATTGTGGTGTTGGAGAAGACTCTTGAGAGTCCCTTGGACTGCAAGGAGATCTAACCAGTCCATCCTAAAGGAGATCAGTCATGAATATTCATTGGAAGGACTGATGCTGAAGCTGAAGCTCCACTAGTTTGGCCACCTGATGCAAAGAACTGACTCACTGGAAAAGACCCTGATGCTGGGAAAGATTGAAGGCGGGAGGAGAAGGGGATGACAGAGGATGAGAGGGTTGGATGGCATCGCTGATTCAATGGGCATGAGTTAGAGTAAGCTCTGGGATTGGTGATGGAACAGGGAAGCCTGGCATGCTGCAGTCCGTGGGGTCGCAAAGAGTTCGAGATGATTGAGTGACTGAACTGAATAGCCAGTTAACCATGTTGTTGATAGTTCTAGATGGACAGCAAAGGGACTCGGCCATACCTATACATGTATCCATTCTTCCCCAGATTCCCCTCCCATCCAGGTTACCGCATAACATTGAACAGTTTCCCTGCTACACAGTAGGTGCTTGTTGACTATCCATTTTAGGTAAAGCAGTATGTACATGTACATTCCAGTCTCTTTACTATCCCTTCCTGCCATCCTTCCCCCACCTGATAACCACAGGTTCGTTCTCTAAGTCTGTGAGTGTGTTTCTGTTTTGTAAATAAGTTCATTTGTATCATTTCATTGTAGATTCTGCTTATAAGGGATATTATATGATGCTTCTCTTTCTCTGACTTATGTCAATCCGTATGAGAATCTCCAGGTCCATGTGAGTTGCTGCAAATGGCAATATTTCATTCTTTGTAATGAGTGAATACTATTTCCTTGCACAGATGTATTGAATCTTCTCTATCCATCTCTCTGTCGATGGACAGTTAAGTTGCTTCCAGGTCTTGGCTATTGTAAACAGTGCTGCAATGACATTGGGATACAATACATGTATCCTTTTGGACAGTTTTTCTCTGATATATGCCCAGGAATGGGATTGCAGGATCATATGGTAGCTCCATTTTTAGATTTTTTTCAGGAACCACTTAAAAAAATTTTTTTAATTAGAGGATAATAGCTTTACAATGTTGTGTTTCTGCTGTACAACAACGTGAGTCAGCTAAAAGTGTACATATATCCCCTCTGTTTTGAGCCTCCCTCCACCACCACCTCCCCCACCCCACCCCTCTAGGTTATCACAGAGCGCCGACCTGGGTTCCCTGTGTTACACAGAAGCTTCCCACTAGCTATCTACTGTACACATGGTAATGTATATATGTCAATGCTACGCTCTCAATTAAGGGATCACTTATTAGTTGCCACCTTCCAAGAGCTTTGGCTACTCCCAGCTGGATATTCTCATCATCTGAGAAACTGGATCCTTGGGTTTTAATGACAGGGGGACTTACCAGATGTTGCCAAAGCAGTCCATCAAAACAACTGCCTCTCCGTCCTTGGTCCTCCTCTTCCCCCTACTCCATCCCGTTCTGGCTCCCAGCCACAGAGAACTGTTTATTTCCTTCCTCGTCTAGCATCCAACACTCACCATCCGGTGAAATGTGGTCATGGGAACGGTGCAGAGTTAATACAAAAAAAGTGCTCAGGACTAACTGTGGTGCTCTGTACGCACTCAATGTTAATATTTTTCTGATTTTCCCACAGGGTGATAAATGCTGTGCTGCGTGCGTGTGTGTGTGCTGGTAGGGAGGAGCAGCAGTAGTTAGCACATTGTGCCATGTGAGACTAAGAAAGGAGGTCAAAGAAAGCTGCAGTTGTGAGCTAATGTGACATGCCTTTGGAGCAGGAGTGTCTGAGTTTATATTCTAAAGAGCAGGGTATATCCTCAGGGTAACTGAGGAAGGAGCTGTAGATACAGACAAGAAGAGAGGTGCCCAGGCAGAACAGGCAGCTTTGTCCATAGTTTCTGAAACCTTTCCATGTCTCAAAAACAAAGATTAACATGTATATGCAACTATATTTAGAATAGATGATTGGGACTTTCCTGGCGGTCCAGTGGTTAAGACTCCAGGTTTCCAATGCAGGGGGCACGGGTTTGATCATTGGTCAAGGAACTAAGATCCTACATGCTGTGCAGCGAGGTCAAAAAAAGAAAAACCTTTCCTAATAAAATTTTAAAAATAAAAAATGAAATAGAATAACAAGCAAGAACCTACAGTGTGTTACAGGAAACTCTGCTCTGCTCAATATTCTGTAATAATCTAAAAGGCAAAATAACTTGAAAAAAAATATATATATATATATATCACTGAAGCACTTTGCTGTATACCTGAAACTAACCCAACATTGTAAAGCAACTTTGGTGGTGGTTTAGTCATTAAGTCATGTCCGATCTTGTGACCCCACGGACTGCAGCCTGCCAGGCTCCTCTGTCCATGGGATTCTCCAGGCAAGAATACTGGAGTGGGTTGCCATTTCCTTCTCCAGGGGATCTTCCCAACCCAGGGCTTGAACCCAGGTCTCCTGCATTGCAGGCAGATTCTTTACCAACTGAGTTACAAGGGAATACCCTTAAAGCAACTTTAGTCCAATGTAAGGTAAAAAATAAAATAAAACAAATATTCACTGACACTGAAAGGGAAAAAAAAAAGCAAGCAAGCAGAGATAAAGGAAAAAGGAATCTGAGAGATCTAGGCTCTAAGCCCAAAAAAGCTTTTTCCAGGATTGACATTTTGCAGGGAGTTTCATATTTTATCTTGAAAACCTGTTTTAAGTTTGTGCTCTATCCTGTAATAGAATCTGATACAAAACCCAAAGTGATGGAACCCTAGCAACAGTCTCCATATTTACCAGAGGTATTTCCCTGACATGCACCCCAGAAATCTGCCTGTCCAGTATGAGAAACAGCACTGTTAATGATGAATGGATGGAAGATTTGAAGAGGGAGAAAGGTGTGCTTAAGTTCCCATTTCAGAAAGATGGATTGGTGGGTTGTAGGAAGCAAGTCAGGTGGCTGGAACACTGGTCCAGAAATAGCCGCAGTTGTTCGCTGCCTGACTGAAGGAGGGGCATCTGGCATGGGCTCAGCAGGGTACTGCTCCAGGCCAGATCCGAGGCTTCAGGAAGCCTTCCTCACCCTTGGGAAGACTTGTCGCAGTTTGTAGTTATTTGCAGCTCACACATTTTCTTCTTTGATGCCTTAGTTTAAAGGTTCCTGGTCTTGGAGTTTCAAGTCCCAGGTAATGTCACTGATTCAGGCTTGAACAATGTCTCTGTGTTAGATGACACCTTGGCAAGCCCCAGCCAGTATGGCGGGAGGGAACAGGGTCATTCATCATTCCTGGGAGGTCTCGTGTGCAGAGCAGAATGCTGTGGGAAGCCCTTTGGTCTACAGTCTATGCCAGTCATGGATGCTGGCCATGGCTGCCGGGGTCTGCTTTGGTCAGGCTGGGCTGTGTGGTCTGTGCTGGGATGGGGTGTCCTGGTGCTCATGTCTGACCTTCCTTTGTGCACCCAGTTCTCGTGGAACTCCTCAACCCCCAACGCCCGTATTGTGGTCGGGGAGAGCGCTTCCCCACTGCCGCCTCTTCCCACCCTCTGAGCCTCTCCCCTTCTCACACCATCCACCTCCATCTTCTCTCTGAGCTTTCTTACTGTTCTTTGTGTTGTTTGTCTTCTGGGTACATGACAAAAGGGTCAGACAGAGAAAGATTTTTTTAAAAAGGAGGGAAAATTTATCTGTATCAGTTGGGACCAAAGATCAATTAACCTCTCTCCCATTTATTCTAACACATGGGCCTTTGCTCCTGTCCCCTCCCATTGTCCCAGCAAAACAGCTTCTATGCTGTAGGGGTCCTTGTTAATATGCATTTCTCTCTGAACTGAGTGTGGGGAGTTTAATAACCCCTGGTCAGAGCTGTTCAGAAAGGCTAACAATGCAGGTAGTAGGTGATAGAGCCAGAGTTAAAACCCAAGCCGTCTGGTTCCAAAACTCATGCCCCAAACTAACCCGCGTGCAGGCTCAGTCGCTTCAGTTGTGTTCGACTCTTTGCGACCCTATGGACTTGGGGCCCACCAGGCTCCTCTGTCCTGCAGCCTGGACAATTGTACCGCCATCGTCTATTGAATGAATAGATAAATGAAGAAAGGAGGAAGCAAAGAAGATTCATGAAAGGAAGGAAGAAAGGAAAGACACAAAGAAAAAACATTGGCATGAGGTTGATACAGCCTTGAGGCTTTTTTTTTTTTAATTTACTTTTAAAACAATTTTTAAATTTTTATTGATTTTAAAAATTTTTGGCCATGCCTTGTGGCATGTGGGATCATAGTTTCCTTACTGGAGATCGAACCCCTGCCCCTTAACCACTGAACCACCAGGGAAGTCCCCAGCCTTGTGTTCTATCCATTTCCATTATGAGACTATTTCTGCCTCTTTCCAGTAACCAGAGAGCATCCCTTTGATGGGAGCTTGGTAGAATTGGGCACACACAAGCACATTGTTTGGCAGCCAGGTTGGTGACTTTGGGGCTGAGATTTAGGAGGTGTCTTATATCCTTTGTGGCTCGTAGACAACATCTCACCCACTTTGTGTTGATTTCACCTCCTATTTAGGTCACAGCCAGAGTTGCCAGATTTAGCAAATGAGCCAGGATCCCCAGTTATATCTGAATCTCAGATACACAGTGCATCATTTTTAGTATGAATATGTCTCAAATGGGGCTTCCCAGGAGCTGCTAGGAGTAAAGAACCTGCCTGCCAATGCAGGAGACATAAGAGATGCAGGTTTGGTCCCTGGGTCGGGAAGATCCCCGGCGGAGGGCATGGCAGCCCACTCCAGTGTTCTTGCCTAGAGAATTCCATGGACAGAGGAGCCTGGCGGGCTACAGTCCATGGGGTTGCACAGAGTCGGGCATGACTGAAGCAGCTTGGCCACGCACATGTCACAAATATTTCATGAGATATACTTGCACTAAAAGTTATTGTTTCCTATGAAATTCAGATTTAACTAGGCATCCTGTATTTTATCTGGCAATTCCACTCACAGCACACCAGCAGGGAAAGTATTTGGAAGCAGGAGATCTTCCAAAGCCCCTTGCTCCCTGCTGGAGAGAGCTCTCCACTCCAAGCCAGTGTGGAGACAAGGGTTTTCTGCTCCTTCTGTTGGACCTACTGAACAGACACCCCAGTCCCAGGCAGGGGGTAAGAGCAGACTCTGGAAGATAAGAAGAGGGAAAGAGATGGACTGGGACAGACAAGGAATCTTCTGGCCAGCCCTGATGACCTAGGAGATGTTGCCCAGTCATCTTTGACCTGCCAGATGATTCCTCCAGGGGTTCTAGGAGTAAGGTGGTCCAGCTGGCCTGGGAAGGCGGGAAGAAGCAGAGGGTATGGGAATGAGTCACTTTTGGGGTCTCTTGACTCTCATAGTAATTTGCCTATGGAGTAGAACCACAAGTCTGAATATGTGAGTTTGGGTTGCTTGCCAGCTACGCCATTCAGTCAGTTCAGTCGCTCAGCCGTGTCCCCATAGACTCTTTGCCCCCGTGAACTGCAGCACACCAGGCTTCCAGGCTTCGCAGTCTATCACCAACTCCCGGAGCTTGCTCAAGCTCATACCCATCTAGTCCATGATGCCTTTACCCCTAACCCAACAATACCCTCTACTGCCCACACACGGAGTGCCCTCAACCCAGCCCACTCTTTTTTTAAAGAATGCTTAAATAAGCAAGGCTTGTCTTTTTAATATAATTTTGTTTATTTGTTTAGGCTGTGCTATGTCTTTATTGCTAAATTGGCTTTTCTTTAGTTGTGGCGAGTAAAGGCTAGTCTCTAGGGGCTTCTCATTGCAGTGGCTTCTCTTGTTACAAAGCACAGGCTCTAGGGTTCACAGGTTTCAGTAGCTGTGGCCTGTAGGCTCAGAAGTTGCAGGTCTCAGGCTGTAGAGCACAGGCTGAATAGCTGTGGTGCACGGGCTTCCCTGATGGCTCAGAGGTTAAAGTGTCTGCCCGCAATGCGGGAGACCCAGGTGCGATCCCTGGGTTGGGAAGATCCTCTGGAGAAGGAAATGGCAGCCAACTCCAGTATTCTTGCCTGGAGAATCCCATGGATGGAGGAGCCTGGTAGGCTACAGTCCATGGGGTCGCAAAGAGTTGGACACAACTGAGCAACTTCACTTTCACGGGCCTCGCCTGCTCTGAGGCACATGGAATCGTCCTAGATCAGGGATAGAATCTGTGTCTCCTGCCTTGCAAGCAGATTCTTTACCTCTGAGCCCCCAGGGAATTCCCCTTATTCTTAATCTTGTCTCTCACTTTGACTCTGCTGCCAGCTATTGTATTGATTGTTGGGAATTTAATCCTCCCTCAATCCACCCATCAACTGATAAACAAGAAGTAGTCATTGAGTGTCTACTGAGTACACAAAGTGTGTCTTTTAGTTCCCAGAGTAAAGATGAACATCTGTCCTCTAGGAGCTGATAGTAAACTGAAACAATAAAACTTGATTATGGAGAAGAAATGGGCAAATAACAAGATGGTTCTGCGATTTATGAAACAATCATTAGACAGCTATCACCATTTTGGGTACTGGAGACAAGGAAAAGAAGGCTGGGAGCTCACTTCTGCTAGGCAAGATCCAGAAATAAATAGCGACTAGCAGGCACAGAGAGAGGCCCCTAACCCAAGCTGGAGACTTAGGAGAAGGTTGTGATGAGGTGGTGAAGCCCAGTCTCTAGAAGGAGAAGTAGAAGTCAGTTAGGTGAATGAAGGTCACCGTGTTGGTCCATAGAGGGGAATGGATGTTTTAGGGAGAAAGAAGAGCAAATATCAGGGTTCCCAGGCAGCGCAATGGTAAAGAACCTGCCTGCCAATGCAGAAGGTGTAGGAGACATGGGTTCTGTCCCTGGGTGGGGAAGATCCCCTGGAGTAGGAAATGGCACCTCCTTCTAGTATTCTTGCCTGAAAAGTTCAGTGGGCAGAGGAGCCTGGCACATTGCAGTCCATGGGCTCACAAAGAGTCAGACACGCCTGAGCAGCTGAACACAACATACCTCCTGCTTGAAAGTGTTGTGAAAACTGCAAGGTCCGATATGGCTGGAATGGAGTGAGGTGGGAAGATGTCTGACTCTTAAAGGAGGGAGAGAAATCCTTACTAAGGAGTGCGGTCAGGCAGGCCTCATGCAGGGATTGACCCTAGCTGGATGAACTTGTCCAGTGAAAGTTGAGCGCCTCTTGGGCTAAGGAGGCTTGCAGAGATGGAGTTGCTAGACAGACCCACTGGGCTGGGCATAGGTGGGTGGGTGGGTGGACCCACTGTGGGTCATGGGAGCATCTACCAGGCATCCACGTTAGGAGTGCCCCGCAGGATGTGGGTGCCTTCAGAGGTGGGCAGAGCACAGACACGAGTAGGGAAAGGAGGAGATTACATTTCTTGAGCCAATCACTCTCCTGAAACGTCTTACAAGTTTTCTCGTTTGACTGCCGTAACAACCCGGCAAGTTGCACTTATCCAGATGGTCTGTAGGAGGAAACTCAGTTTCAGAAATGTTAAATAACTTCCCCAAGGTCATTTGGGAAGAGCCTGGATTTATAGCAAGGTCTGTCGGAATTCTAAGCCACTGGGAGATGCCTTCTACCCCCCAGTTCCCTTTGAGAGCTTAAATATTTAATCCTGCCTCCTCCATTCATTGTGTAATTAGATGCAGAAAAATTTATTCATCAGAATTCCTCCTGGGGAGTGACCAGTGAACTTGTCTGGAAAATATACTTGGATAAGCTGTTTTGGCAAGGAGGGTGCAGGGAGATTCTGAGAGCATCTTCAAGCAACAAAAGTGGCCTCCTGGTTGCAGTGCCTGAGTCAGAAGCACTGGGGGATGTTGGTTTTGTATTTGAACCTTGGTTTTCTTTAAACGACTGTTAATTGGTTCACTATCTGACCTCAGCATCTCCTGTATGTTTAAGTACAAACACCCGCTCCGAAGAACCTAAATCCTGACCCTAAGCTCTCGGATGATGCCAGCCTGTCACTCATCTATTCATCATGGGCATGGCACTCGTGCCCAGCCAGCAACTTATGTGTGCCAAGTCATAAGTAGAGAGTGATGCTCTTTGCTCTCTGTAGCCCTGCAGCAGGGTGCCATTGTTCACAGAATTTGAATTGGATGTCACTCTCAGTACATAATTTTGAGCACACCTTCCACATATATGTATAGGTATTTCCTTATGATATTTTATATAATACCAATCATACACATGGACCAGTGCTCTGGATGAAATGTTTGTGTCCTGCCCTAATTTACCGGATGAACTGAGACAGTAGTGTTGACATATATACACCATCATGTATAAATAAATCCGATAGCTGGTAGGAAGCTGCAGTGTAACACAGGGAACTCAGCTCAGTACTCTGTGACAATCTAGAGGGGTGGGATGGGGAAGAGAGAGGCTCAAAAGGGGGAGGGGATATATGTATACATGTAGCTGATTCACTTTGTTATACAGCAGAAACTAACCCAACATTGTAAAGCGTTATGAAAAAAATAAATAAGTAAAGTGAAGGTGTCAGTCTCTCAGTCATGTCCGACTCTCTGTGACCCCACAGACTGTAGCTCAGTCTGTCCATGGAATTCTCTAGGCAAGGATACTGGGATGGGTAGCAATTATTTTCTCCAGGGCATCTTCCTGACCCAGGGATGGGACCCAGGTCTCTGGGTTGCACTGCAGGCAGATTCTTTACCATCTGAGTCACCAGGGAAGCCCAAAGCAATTATATTCCAATTGAAAAAAATGTATCTGTTGAAGCCCTGATCCCCTCAATGTGATGGTATTAGGAGGTAGGACCTTTTAGAGCTGATTAGGTCATGAGGGTGGGACCTTCATGATGGGATTAGTGCTGTTTCAAAAAGAGATGGTCTCTCTCAGCCATGTGAAGAGATTGCACAAAGGCAGCTATCTGCAAACTGGGAAGCAGGCATTCATTAGACACCACATCTGCTGACACCTTGATCTTGAACTTCCCAGTACTAAGAACTATGAGAAATAAATGTTTTGTTTAAGCTCCCCAGTCTATAGTATTTTGTAATAACAGCCAAAACTAAGACAACCACTGTTCCAATAGTTTGCAGAGATAATAAAACGTGCACAAAATAGAAGCTCTAAAACAATGAGGAGTAGGTGAAATACACAGTATTCATTTATGCCAAGGCATCATGAATAATACTGGATGCACTTATATACCTCAAATAGTCATTTCGGCAATTGCAACCTTCTGGGCTGACTTTTTCTTTTCAGATTAGATCAGAGTTGTTTTGCATAGAAATCAGGCTGATGGTGAGTTGGCACTGGGAGGACCCTGGCACTCACCCTGTTAGCATCATTTTTGACCCAGGGTTTCTTTGCAGGAATCTTTTGAAGCTGCTTGTCTGTGTTGTAAGCATTGGTTTAGTTACAGCTACATGAAAATTCTCTTTGCTGTGCATGCAAGCTGGACCCATCGCAGTGTATCAGCGAGTGAAAGGAGAGAGCTTGGCTTTGTCAATCCTCCAGCCTTAGCTTGGCCCTGAGCTGAATCAGGGTGCCAGTGTGAATGTACCTATGAAATCCGAGTAAGGCTCAGTTCATATTTTCAGATGAAGATCAGTGGGGACCTCCCTGGTGATGTAGTGGTAAGGAATCTGCTTTTCAATGCAGGGAACGTGGGTTCAATCCCTGGTCAGGGAACTAGGATCCCACATGCTGCGGAGCAACTAAGCCCTCGAGCTGCAACTACTGAGCCCAAGCGCTGCAATGAAAGATCGTACATGACGCAACTAGGAGACCCACTGCAACCTAAATAGATAGCATAAAAAGAAATGTCAAGAAAAGAAATGAGCCTTTAAAAAAACCCTTTGTTACAGATCAGTGGGGATAAAGATCAAGGTAAAGTAAAGGTGAAGATCAATTCTCGTTTTACCTTCTCAGCATTCCCTGGACCATCTTATACACCCTACTTTGAAAACAACCCCTTTAGGGGGAAGGAGAGGCTTATCCATGTGAGCCAACGAATCACACTGCTGAATGTTTAGGCATCAACTGTGATGCTCGCAACGGACAGAATCCAGACAGCGGTGGGAGTGCACGGAAAGGGGACCTTGACTTTGTCTAAGTGACTGGGGTCCTCTCCCTTAAAGACACCATTTGAGCCGAAGATTCAAAGGCAGAAAGTAGTTTCTGAGAGTCAAAGGACAGACTTCCAGTAGAGGACACCACTTTTGAAAGGCCCTGATGTCAGAGGAAGTGGACTCCACAAGGCGAGGGGAAGGATTTGGTACACAGAAATTGAGGGGGGATCAGTGGCATGATATATACCCTGACATCTCTTATACAGTGGGGACCCCATAGGATACATTTCCAAGAAGCTGCTGAGAAAAGTATCTCAAGATAAAGAGAGACTAAGGGACTTTCCTTGTCGAGCCGTGGCTAAAACTCCACACTCCCAATGCACGGTCCTGGGTTCGATTCCTGGTTGGGGAACTAGCTTCCGCAGGTTGCAAATAAGAGTTTGCATGTGGCAACAAAGTGCGAAGATACCTTTGCTGCAACTAAGACCTGGCACAGCTAAATAAACCAATAAATAACCTCTTAAAAAGGAGAGAGAGACTGTGAGGCTGGGAAACAGCGTTCAGGATCAGGATCCTCTGAGGAGGGCTATCCCAAGCCCACTGAGATTGAGCCAAGAGCATCCTGGAGACGAGAGAGACTAATAATGACAAAGGCAGTGAAATGTACAGGGAAAGTCAGGGATTGTTTGACAACAACCCCGGCTGCTGATAAAAACTCACACACACTGTCCGCTGGCAAGTCTTGCCTCATTTTAAAAGAATGGCACTCTCTGTCCCCCTGCCCCCACTGCAGTGCTAAATTAAACATCAGTTCCCCTGCCACATGGTATGGCTCAACTTGGCTCTGCTCAGAGTCTCCAGGCATAGAGAAGACAAAATGAAATACAGATTGTCTTATAACTTGCATTTAATTGATGCCACCTTACACTTAAGAAAGAAAAGAAGATGACATTTGAACATACACACACATCCTGCAAAGACTGAAAGAAGGAAAAAAAAAAAAACACCCTACTCCTTAGTCTCAGTTGCATTCAATGAGCAAAACACACTTCTTTGCTCTGGGTAAATATCTTTGAATCCACTGGAAACCATTTACAGAGCTCGTACTGAGAAACTAATATTTACCCTGAGAAATATTTGTGCTCTTGGGAGGCAGCAGGGTGTAGGCCAAAGAGCAATTTTGGAATCAGAAAGACTCAAGCTTGAATCTGGAACCTCTCAGTTACTTGCTATGTAAACCCAGAAAGCTTTCCTGAGTCCCCAAAGCCTCAATGTCCTCATTTGCAAAATGGGGGAAATATATTTACCTGTCAATGTTCTTATAAAGATTATATGAGATGATGAGCACAAATGATATACCTTTGGTGCATATGAGTTCCCCATCTGTGTGTGTGTGAGTATGTGTGTGTGTGTGTGCACGCATGCCTGTGTGTGTGCATGCACGCCTGTGTGTGTGCACGTACCTATAGGCACGTGTATGCCTGTCCATGGCGTATCTAACAAAGAATTATTGAAGAGACTACAAGTGGCAGGTCTTTACCCATTCATATTTCAACACTAGCCCAGGACAAATATTAATTCTGGAATATTTGGAACGCTTTTTGAACTTCCCAACTTGGTAGTTTTTGTGACCTACTTGCAGGCATGTGATCTTGGCCAAGTCACTTAGAATCTTCTTATTGTATCATGGATGTGCTTGGAAATACCCTTAAATTCAAGGAAGAAAAGAGAAAGGAAGGTAGGAAGAAAGAGAAAGAAAGTAGGCAGGGGGGAAGGGAAGGAGGGAGAGAGGGAGTGAGGGGAAACAACAGTAGAAAGAAGAGCTTCGAGGATGGAGAGTGTTGTGAGCCTTGGGGTGTATGGAGGGAAGAGGGCCAGAAGTCTAACCCTTGCGGGTTCTGTGGCTCCCAGGGCATGAATGGATGCCAAGGTAAGTTCCGTGCTGGTTTTATTTCTGTCCCACAGTCAACTTTCCATAAGAACCCTCTTCTCAATTCCCAGTGTGATGGGACAAAAAAGGAAGGCCTGACTTTTATTCAAAACCACTCCAGAACTCGTGGCCACAGTGAAAGAATCAAACAACTGAACTGGACTGCAAACAGGTTTTTGTGTTTTTCTTTTTAATTTACCATCTTAACTATTTCAAATTTTTTATTTATTTATTTTTTTGGCCATGCTGCACAGCATGTGAGATTTAGTTCCCTGATCAGAGATCAAACCCACACCCCCTGCCTTGAAAGCATGGAGTCTTAACCTCTGGACTACCAGGGAAGAACCCTGCAAACAGATTTTAACTTCCCAATCCTCAAAGTCTTTCCCCAGATCAGATTTCATTTCTCCATGGTTGGCGGTATCAAGCAAACCTTGGATAACAGTCCCAACTCTTCTCTAAAGGGCATCACTTAAGCATGAGGTCCTGGAGGAAGGGAACCAGGCTAGGAAACAGATAGGGAAACTGAGGCCCAGAGTCATTCCTGCTCTTGCCTGAGGCTGTATCGCTTGACTTGGCGAGGGAAATGGACATATCCAACTTCAGTGTCATATCCTCTGTTCGTACTTACTCTGCAAAACTGGGGGTCCTTGGAGTTGGACAATGGGGCAGCCCTGTATGAGGCTATCAGACTTGGATCTTGAACCCTTAGCCCAGTGCTCCTTCCTCCATACTCAGGGAACATCTTACCGAGAGTCTGACTTTTGAAGCAGTGAATACTCGGCAGTGTAGGAACTGTTTTCTGAGCTTCAGCTTCCTTAAATGAGGGCGAGAATTTGCCAGACCTGCGCTCAAGTTAGCACAGGGTGCTTGCTCTTAGAGACTGGTGCTGAAGCAGCTTCAGCACCAGCTGAGTGAGAGGTTGCGGAAGAGAAGCTATAGTCGCATCAGAGAGCAGCAGGGGCAAAGGGGTAGTTGGGAGTTTAGCTCAGATCCGTTCATGGAGTTAAGACAAGCAGTGTCAGAGCACAACTAGCAGAGGGCCCAGCTGCAAAATCTGGAGGAGACCCGGCTGTCAAGGGCAGTGTGGTTAGGGTGGAGGGGTCAGGGTGTGGAGGGGTTAGGGTGGAGGCTCAGGTCAAGGTTAAGAAACCAGAGGAGCTGTTGAAGACGGGGCAGGCTTTGCGCCTTAAGGACGGGCTTGTCGACTTGAAAGGGTCTTTGGGTACAGTCAAAGAGCGAGTGATGTTGAAGAGTGTAACAAGGAGCTGGGGAAGAGGGGCTGGGATTTGGGGTCTCAAGTGTCCAGAAAAGCCATCTTATGGTAATGAAAGGCCTCCCAGAGCCGTAAAGCATAACATCGTGATGCGGAGAGCAGTCAGTTGTGATGCTAGAGTGGGCATCCCCACTAGGGTCCCGGGCCCGCCAGCCTGCTCTCTGTTTCCAGAGCACAGCTGCCTTAAGTGGGGTAGCAAAAAAAGGGAGAACCAGTACCTGACAGGCTCCTACCACAATCCAGAAACTCATGGAAGAGGACTGGAGGAACTCACCCTATTGGCCAAAGGCAATCTGGGTTCTTATCCTTCGCTTTCTGATCCGTTCAACATCTCTGTATTTTTGGCAAGGGTGGGATCTCCACGTCTCTTTGTTGTATTTATTTTTAAAAAATATTTATTTATGTATGGGTCTTCATTGCTGCTTGGGCTTTCTCTAGTTGTAGTAAGCGGGCTTCCTGTTGTGGAGACCTCGCGTTTCGGAGCACGGGCTCTAGGATTGGTGGGCTTCAGCAGCTGCAGCTCGTGGGCTCTAGAGCGCAGGTTCAGTGGTTGTGGTGCACAGGCTTAAGTTGTCCTGGAACATGTGAGGTCTTCCGGGACGAGGGATCGAACCCGTGTCCCCTGCATTGGCAGAGGGATTCTCAACCATTGGACTGCCAGGACAGTCCCTCTCAGTGTTAAAAACAGATCTCATTGTCATGTCTCTCACTGTGGACTGGGCTAGCCACTTCCAAAGAATAGCCTGAACCCAGAGGGAAGCCCAGGGTTTGGGCAGTCTTTAGGAGAAGGGTGGGTGGGACCAGGTGACGGCTATGCAGCCCCAGGCCTCCCTGCTGCAGTGGTTGACACATGTTTGCTTCCCCGGGCTGGCTTACTGTAACAGGCATCGGGAGGTCTCCCAAGCGGTAAGAGCTAATTATATCTCCAAGGAGCTATTAGAAGAAGACAGCCAAGCCGCATGCCTCCCCAGGGCTCTGATTCGCTGCTGTGCCCCTCCCCGTCTTCCGATCATGCCCTTTATTAGGTCGCTGTTGGACTCCAACTAAGTTTAGTTCAACATGTGCCTCTCTAAACATCCTGGAGATGACGCTGACGCTACAGACCTTTTCCAGAAACTGCCAAAGGTATCTGAGGCCGCCAGCTCAGAGCTCTGAAAACCATGATGCCTGTTTAATAGGAGCTTTCCGGGGAGCTGGCCCAGAACCTTCTGCCAAAATCTTTGCAGACGGTTCCCTCTTTCCGTTCCCCAAGCGCCTCGTTTAGATAGGAGGTGAATTTGCCTCCTTTAGGTTGCTTTGTAATTGGGGTGATTATTCATTCCCGTCACAAGACAGAACTGGGAGGAAGAGATTGCTTGAGACCCCAATCTCTGACCTGCGTGCTGCTGAATTTCATCCCTTTTCTTGTATACCCTCTGAATGCTTGACATCTGAGATTTGAGGAGGTTGGTCAAGGTCAGCTAGTCCCAACTGCCTCATGGTCGCTGTTGAGAAGTAACATCTCTGTTGTCATCCTAGGATCAGGCACGGGGAGTAAGGCGGGAGCACGGGGGAGGAGATTGCTTGCCAGCCAGGAGGAAGGCGTCATGACTCACAGCCTAGCCAGTCAGGTGCTCTGTCTGGGTTCCCTTGTAGACCAGCAGGGGTCATCTGTGACTGTAGTTCACAGGAGATGGTCTAGGGCCTGCGTGTCTAGTACGTTGTAAGTGTTGCTGGGGAGACATGGCACCATCCTGGGATGCCCGTTCATGGCCCCATCACTCAGCATGCCAAGGACCAGAGGGGACACTCTCTAAAAGGAAACCACAGTGTCCCGTTTATATACAACACTTCTGACACTGAACCGTGAGGTTTTTCCCTTACCCCAGTCAGTTCTCTGACACTAACCGGCTGTCTGATGATTCAATTCAAATCTGACACTATCTACCTAGACTTTGCCATCAGGTCCCGCAGTGAAAGTCTCAGCCCCGCAAGCTCCCCTTCAGAGGCTAATCACAAGCCTAGACCTGCACACTTCTGACCAATCAGCTATAACGTAGGGGTTCCCCAACCATCCCCTCAAGACTGATCATTTGCTCAGATGGCTCACAGAACTCAGGAAAGTGCATTATTTGCTATTTCCCATTTATTATACAAGATTGCAGCTTGAGAACAGCTGGAAAGAAGAGAGGCATAGGGCAAGGGATGGGGGTAGGAGGTGGAGTTTCCTTTCCAGATGCACCTCCCTCCCAAACACACCCTCGTGTGTTTGCCAACCTGAAGGCTCTCCAAACCCTGCACTTTGGGGATTTTTATGGAAGCCTCATTGCATAGCCATGACTAATTAACTCAGTTTCTCTCCTCTGCCCAGAAAATGGCAAGTAGAGCTAAAATCTCATGATTCTGTTCGTGGAGTAGGCTTCCCGAAGCCCCTCCCTGAAGCTATCCAGGAGCCCACCCAGAGTTCCCTGCTTGGAACAAAAGACACTCATCAGCCATGAACTTCCAAGGGATTTAGGAGGTCTGTATCAGGAACTGAGATTGAAGACCAAATATTGGAATGAAACATGCTCCTAGCATCCTTATAGATTAGTAAACTACAAAGGTTTTAGAGCTTTGGCCAGGATCTGAGGATGAAAACCAAAATATATATTTATTACTATATCACAGTGTGACACCCCCTGTCTCAAGTATTCAGCCAAGATCCCCTTCTTCCTGGCTGCCCTGCCCATCCTCCCTGTTCTCCTCATTCTGGCTCCATCATCTCACTCTCAATATCTGCTTTAGGCTAGCGGCCAATTTGAATGAACTGTCAAGACCCCCTTCACTGGTTTTCCCATATCTTAACAAGCCTCCTTTCCAAAAAAATTTTCATTCCATCTCTGCGCATCCTCCAGATTTCAGCAACACTCAGGGTTACTAAGAAGAGAACCTACCCATGGGCTCTAGGGCCGTGAAACAGGCTTGTTAGAGAGACAGGTAAGTAAACAATTATAACCTGGTATGATAGGATCCTTGACGGGCCTGGTATGGAAACACAAAGGAAGAACAGGAAACCTAGGCTTAGAAATTCAAGGAAGATTTCTCAGAAGAAGAGAGCGCTCAATAGATATATGTATAACTGATTCATTTTGCTCTACAGCAGAAACTAACACAACATTGTAAATCAACTCTACTCCACTGAAATTAGTTTAAAAACTAAAAATAAAGTGAGACCTGAAGAAGGAGCCGAGAGAATGTCCCAGGCAGAGAAAGCAGCACATGGAAAGACTCAGGCCAGCAGAAAAACCGAGGAGGTTTAGAGATATGCAGGGAATTCAGTGACACACATCAGTCTTGTCTGGGAGGATTCATGGGGACAGGTTTGCGTTCTGTTTTAGAAACAAGAATTGATTGGTCTTAAGCCATTCACAATCTGGGGCAAGACCATACCTAGAGAAAATGAAAAGCAAACCAAGAAGCTAATCATTTAATATGAGAATGGAGCCTGTGATCTTATGTCTATTAACACAAACTTCACATCATTTATGAGAAATCTGATGTCAATCTGATTCATCTTTTTGGGGGATGGAATTATATGGCCTTTACTTAATCATTATCCCATTGTTGAAAATATAAATCATTTCTATTTTGTTATAATTCCATAATATAATGATGAACATCTCTGAACATAAAATCTTTTTTCTCTTCCCCTTTCCCTTTCTGGTTCTGTCTCTAAAAAAGAATCCCATGACTGGAATTGCTGGGTCAAATGTTACAAGCATCCTAAGGGCCCTTTCTATTTTTGTTGTGCCATGCTGCTTCTAAAAACAAACAAACAAAAAGTAGAAATTATAATACCCTCACTCCCCTTGGAAAAAGTCCTGATACTGAATCAGGAATCAGAAGCACTGAATGTGATAGCCATTCCAACTTAAGAAATTTTAAAAAGAAAGACTATTTCTCTTCATTATAGACATAGAGAACACACTGAGATTTTTTTTTTCCTACATGAGGATTGAATAGACCATTCAATACTCAATTAATCACATGATGATTAATTATTGCCCAATTTTATTGGACAGGAAAAATAGAATCAACCATCATAGCAGTAATCATATCTGATATAGAGGTGCAACCTTGTAGGGTAATGCCTAGATTTGGACAGGATGAGCAATTGAGCAAAAACTGGATATGCTTTCGAGAGTGTTTGGGTGGAGTTGTTCACCCAAGGTAGACGAACGAGTGGGAATGTGAAGCCCAAGAGTGAATTACCCTGAGATGTGTTATTGTATGAGAAGTAGTAATAGGTGTGTGGAGCTGGGGTGTGCAGGACATCAGTACATGTTTTGTGCATGGCATCTGATAGGAATCAATTGTGCAGACACAACTGTCCTCCACCGTCTAGGAAGGCAGATGACTCAATCAGAGCAATAATCCAAACAAACTTCTGGGACTTCTGCATGAATTGGGAGATTGGAGGGAAAGTTAGAGGAGAAAGAGAAAGCAATGACCACATGCTAGACACTGTGCCAAGCGCTTTATATACATCTTAATCTCGTAGTAATGCTCTAAGACAGAATTATTCCACTTTTTTTACTATTTATTTTTGTCCATGTGGGTTCTTCACTGCAGCGTGTGGACTTTCCCTAGTTGCAGCAAGCAGGGGCTACTCTCTGGTTTTGGCATGGCCTTCTCTTGTTCCAGAGCTTGGACTCTAGACTGTGAAGTCTTCAGTAATTGTGGCACATAGGTTTAATTGCCCCATAGCGTGTGTGATCTTAGTTTCCCAAACAAGGATCAAACTCATGTTCCTGCATTGTAAAGTGGATTGTTAACCACTGGACCACCAAGGAAGTCCCAGAATTATTCCAATTTTACAGGTAAGGCCTCCCCTGGAGGAGGAAATGGCAACCCACTCCAGTATTATTGCCTAGAGTATCCCATGGACACAGGAGCCTGACAGGGTACAGTCCCTAGGGTTGCAAAGAGTTGGACAGACTGGAGTGACTTATATAGCACAGATAGGGCTAGTTGAGCAGAAAGGCTTTTCCCTAAGTGCTGGGTCTGTCTGGTTCTTTGCATAACCATTGTGCTGGAGGTGAAATCAATATGGAGCTAGAAAGCTTCTAAAGGGCTGGAAACTGTCCCAGTGTATGGGGTACAGCTGAGCCAGTGAAATGACTAGGTCTGGGGAGGAGCCAGACAAGATACTGCCCAAGGCTACTTTTCTAAGACTTGGGAGGTCTTCTTTTTGATCAAGAAAAACTCATGCTATGGATGGCTTAGCATCCTAAAGACCTTTCAATCATCTGTTTTACCACCTGTGCTAATTTTTCTCAAGGCTGCTTTATTTGGGTTGGTGTAGACTTACTTTCATGCATTGGAGAAGGAAATGGCAACCCACTCCAGTGTTCTTGCCTGGAGAATCCCAGGGGCAGCAGAGCCTGGTGGGCTGCCATTTATGGGGTCATACAGAGTCAGCACGACTAAAGCAACTTAGCAGCAGCAGCAGACTTTCAGTTAAGTTAGGAGCAATTTTGGTCTGAGAGTTTTGGGCCCCAAATGCAAGCCAACTGATCGTACCAAGTATCTTGGCTTTAGGATTCCAAAGATGCAAAGACATTATAAACTGTGGCTTCTTTTAAGTAAATGTTTTCCTCAGTTCCAGCGTCACATTGCTGGATCCTTGTGGCAGTCCTTGCAATTTTACTTCTTCCAGGTCAGCAGCAGATTATTGATTAAGGTTTAGAGCCAGAACCTGAGGAGAGAGCTATAAAGGCTTCCTCGCCTTTCCTTTTACCAAATATGCTTAGGGGAGAAATGACTGTTTGCAGTTTCCCTTGAAGAGAAAATGAAGTTGTTTTGCTTCTGCTTGAGTAAATTCTTCATCACCTCTAGACCTCCGTGTCCTTGACCAGAAGCCCTACCAAGCTCTCTTGTGCTCTGATGAGCCTTTGGACATGTGGGAAAGGGAAACAGCCTGCATGGATCAAGACCCTACAGGCAGCCTGTCCTTCCTAGATGGCGCCTTATCTTGTCCTCAGAATAATTCTATCTGACAGATATGAACAGGTCCATTTTGTAGACATGAAAAATAAGGCTTAAAAAAAAAATCCTGCTGGGATAGAGTAGACGGCACAACATCTATGGAGTTTGGTGGACCCGAGATCCAAGTCCAACTCCTTTTACTCTCTTAACTTCAATAGCCTCATTTACAAAAAGGGTCTTAATGTTTGTCTTTTTGCACTGATTTGAGGAACAACGAAATTATGTAAATAGATTGTCCTGTGCAATGCCTGTGTGTATCCAGAATTCTGTATTCCATAGTTACTACTTCTGTTACAAATAATAACATTTACAGATAGTAGGTTGGTAGAGGTGAGTCCTGACTTTGGCTCTGGATGGTTCCAGATTCTATTTTATTTTTCAGCACCACATGTTCTGAAATTAGACATATCAGTCCTAATTAAAAGACTGGGAAGGTGGCCAGAGCAATCCATGGCTTCTTAAACTTCTGGGAAACTTGAATTCTAGAAACAAATAAAAGCAATTCCAAATACTTGAGATGGAAAGAATGTTGGCAGGCTTGGATCCAGGCAACTAAAGTGTAATTGACCCAACTTCTGTTCTGTGAAGCTGGGGCCAAAATACTCATTCCAGAAGATTCTGCATCAACTGAGCATTTTTATAATTATGTGAAGGAAGTGTTCTGTCTACCCCAGGAAATAACCTGGGCTGAACTCCTAATATTGAATATTTTAGGTGTATGATATGCCATTTTATGTAACCATCTCAAAAAACCTGTGAAGTCAAATGATGCAAAGTGTGGTAATGGAAAGAAGGGAAATGAGGTGACATGCCAGGGTGCGGTGATGCTACTTTGGGTACCATGGTTACAGAGGCCTCATTGGTTGGAGGAGAGATAAGTAGGCAGCCCCTTTGCTGATGATGACAGAGCAGGGAGGAAGGCCAGCAAACTCTCCCCACCATCTGAACCTCTGGCTTCCTCTACCCCCAGGAAGAGCAACAGTGATCCCATCATTTGAATAAAGCTTAAGGTCCAAGCCTGGTGTTGTCCATCGCTTTATCCTCACAGCAACCTTGAGGGTCAGACAGAGATAGCGTTCCCTTTTACAGGAAACGCCATCAAGAAAAGGCAAAACCTGACGAGGTCATATTGCCAGGGAGTGGCAGAACTGGAAGTTGACTCCTAACCCCTTTTATTTTTTCTAATTAAAATTTTTTTATTGAAGTATAGTTGATTTACTAGTGTTGTGTTATTTCTGGCAGACAGCAAAGTGATTCAGTTGTACATAAATGTCTATTCTTTTTTAGACTTTTTTTCATTATAGGCAATTTCAAGATATTGATTATAATTCCATCAGCTTTATAGTAGATCCTTGGTGTTTATTTTACATATAGTAGGGTGTATCTGTGAATCCCAAACTCCTAATTTTACCCCTCCACTTTTCTTCCCCTTTGGTAACCATACGTTTGCTTTCTACGTCTGTCTGTTTCTGTTTTAAAATAAGTTCATTTGAATCATTTTTTTAGATTTCACAAATAAATGATATCATTTGAGATTTGCCTTTTTCTTTCCGACTTACTTCACTTAGTATGACCATCTTTAGGTCCATCCATTGCTGCAAATGGCATTATTTTATTCTTTTTTTTTTTTTTTTTTATGGCTGTTGACTCCCAATCTATTGATTCCAACCTCTGTCCTCTTTCAGCTTTATTGGATGGGGCCTGCCAGGCATGTCCCAGTCCCTGGCTTGTAGTTCTGCAGGGTTCTGGTGGTGAAGGCCAGCATTTGCAGTCTCTGGTGCTGCTGCAGACTTATGCTGGAGGATCTGCAGAGCAGACACAGAGGCGTACAACGTGAATCTGTGTCCCTCTCGTGGTCCACGTGGCAGCATCCCTGAAGGGGGAGAAGCGTCACACCTGAGACCAGAAATGGGCTTGAGGGGCGACTGGCCTTGGCTTTCCTCAGGATGGGTCGGGAGGAAGGCAAATCACAGAAAGAGGGACGCTTACATCGTGGTCGAAAGCACAAGCTCTGGGGCTGCACCTTCCAACCCCAGCTCCATCACGAACATGGGACTTCCGGCCAGACACCGTGCCTCGGTTTCCTCACGTGTAGGTGAGATAGTGATAGGACCTATTACTTCTCGTTGTTTAGGAACATCTGGTGATCACTGTTGCCCACACAGGGGGCTCGTGTCGGTGCCTCCTGAGTCTGAGGTGGGTTAGAGGACACTCCAGGGTCCTGCTGTCATTCAGCCAGAGTCTCAGGCAGAATCCAGCGCCTGAGTCTCTCCGGCCTTGGCCTGAGCTCCTGACCACCTGGGGCAGTTTTTTGGAAAGGCTGGGAGCAACCTCTGTTCCACCGCACATCTCTGAGCCCTGATCCATTTCTCTTTTGTTCCAGGACCAAAATAGGAGTCCTGATGTCTTATTTTCCAGTGATTTCTGGGAGCCTCTTGGGACCTAAGGAAATAATAATTCAGTTCTAGCGGCAGCTTCCCCATTTCCCAGGTGGGCAAGAGATGAGCCTCTTGTGACAGCAGCCCCTCCCTACACACACACACACACACACACACACACACTTCTGGGTTGCCTGCCACACCACACCCAGATGCTATGTCAATCTCAGAGCACAAACCTTCCCAGCGCAGTTCATCTAAGAGTGAGGAGACTGTCTTCTCCATGCAGTCTCCTTTATCACATCCTTTTCATTTCTCTCACATCTGATTGGGATAAGGGAGCTTGCCTGCAACTAGGCGCTGAGTCAAGGTAACTGGTCCACACAGGGACACGGCTACCCTGAGACCATGTGTTCTGTTTTGCCTCCCACTCTCCCCAGTAGCCTTGGAGCTCTTGGGGACAGGACTCTGCTTTACTCAACCTGTCCTGTGATCTAGAAGAGCAGGCATGGGCTCCATCCAGAGGAGGCAGATCCTCGCTCTCCTGATGTATGTTCTGAGATGAGTGGTGTACACTCTTTGAGGCTGCAGAGAAGTGTCATTCAGCTCCCCTTGCTGAGTCCTGCTTGGTTGAGTTTGCAGTTGCCACCACTGGCCAGACTGCTTATGGACTCACATCTAGAAGGATGGTAACGGGGACTTCCCAGGTGGTCCAGTGGTTCAGACTGTGCACTTCCCATGCAAGAGGCACAGGTTCGAACCCTGATCACGGAAATAAGGATCCCACATGCCATGCAGTGTGGCTAAATAAATAACTGAATTCTCACTGTAGTATTATAAAGTAGGTAGGTTTTTTTTTTTTAAGAGTTATAACAGTTCCAACTTTAGAACTACAAGAGTTGGGATCTTATTTTGCTCTCAGTACTTATTTTTAAAATGTTATCTTTTTTTGTCCTAGTGCTTAAATTTGTCTTGTTTTGAAATAATTATAGACTCACAAAAAGTTACAAATGCAATAGAGAGGAACCACATACCTTTCATTCAGACTCCCCCAACATCTTGTATAATTTACTATATTATCAAAACCAGGAAATTGACATTGGCACATTGCATTTAAGTAGGCTGATACTTTTTTCTTTTCTCTTGAAGCATGGTTGATTTACAGTGTTCAGTTAGTTTCAGATGTAGAGCAAAAGTGATTTAGTTATACATATGTATATTCTTTAGATTATTTTCCATTATGCTGCTAAGTCGCTTCTGTCGTGTCCGACTCTGTGCGACCCCGTAGACGGCAGCCCACCAGGCTCTCCCGTCCCTGGGATTCTCCAGGCAAGAACACTGGAGTGGGTTGCCATTGCCTTCTCCGATTGTCCATTATAGGTTATCACACTATATGTTTTTTGTTTATTTTATGTATAGTAGTATGTATCTGTTAGCCCTAACTCTTAACTTATCCCTACCCCTCTCCGCTTTGGTGTTTTCTATGGTTACTAGACCAATACAATTAACTATGTTATAGACTTGATTCAAATCTCATCAGTTTTGCATGGATGCATGTCCGCTGTGTTCTATGAAATTTTATCATATCTATTTTCGTTCCCCTTGACTTTTTAAATTAAACTTTTTTATTTCAAGATACTTTTAGATTCACATGTAACAGTAAGAAAAACACCTGTGTACCCTTTACTCTATTTCTCCCAATGGTAACATCAAGAAAAAAATAGATAACCAACAAGAACCTACTATATAGCACAGGGAACTCTGCTCAGTATTCTGTAACAACCTAAGTGGGAAAAGAATTTGGAAAAAGAATAGATACAAGTCTATGTATAACAGAAGCACTTTGCTGTACACCTGAAATTAACCACATTGTTAATCAACTATGCCTTAATAAAAAATATACAATTTTTTAGAAAAAATAAAAAACTATAGTCTGGTTTCACAACCAGGATGCTGACGAGGAAACAGTCAAGATGCAGAATGCTCACGTCCCTGCAAGCTTTCCCTCCTGTTGCTCTCTTACAGCCACACCCACTTCCCTTCAGCCCCCCATCCGCATGTAGCCCTTGGGAATCACTCCTCTTTTCTCCATTTTTGTAACTTCGTCACTTTAAGAGTGCTGTATAAATGGAACCAAACAGCATGTAAACTTTGGAGATTTTTTTTCACTTAGCATAATTCTCTGGCAGTTCATCCAGGTTTTTTGTGTATTAGTACTTTATTTATTTTTATTGCCAAGTAGTACTCCATGACACAGAGGGTCCACAGTTTGTTTATTCAGTCAAGAGCATATAGGCATTGCTTCCCATTTTTGCTATTATAGAATTGTTATAAATGTCTGTGGAAAGGTTTTTGGGTCAATATAAGTCTTCGTTTCTCTGAGATCAATGCCCAGGAATACAATATCTGGGTCATATGGTAGTTGGATGACTAGGTTTAAGAAGCCACCAACTTTCCAGCATGAGTACATCATTTTACATTCCCACTAGCGTGAATGAGTGATTCAGCCTTTGGTGTTTTCATTCTTTTATTTTATTCATTCTGATAGGTGTGTAGTGATAACTCATTGTGGGTTTAATTTGTGTTTTTCCAGTAGTATGTTAAACATCTTTTTGTGTGCTTATTGCAATCCGCATATCTGCTTCAGTGGAATGTCTATGTCTTCTGTCCATTTTTTACTTGAGTTATTTTTTACTATTGGATCTGAGAGTTCTTTAGGTCTTCCAAACGCTAGTCCTTTGTCCGATATGTAATTTGAAAATATTTCCTCCCATTCTACAGCTTGTATTTTCAATCTCTTCAAGTCTTTCAAAGAACAAAAGCTTTTAGTTTTGATCAAGCTCAATTTATGAATTTTTCCTTCTGTGGATCATGCTTTTGATGTCAAGTCTAGAAATTCTTTGCCTTGTCCTGAATCCTAAAATATTTATCCTATAGTTTCCTAAAATTTTATAGTTTTACCCTTTATATTTAAGGCTATGATCCATTTTTGAGCTAATTTGTGTATGGGTTGTGAGGTTCAGGTTCAGATTTATCTTTTTGGCCTATGGGCATCCATCCCAGGGCCATTTGTTGAGAAGTCTCTCATTACTCCATTGAATTGTTTCTGCAACTTTGTCACAAATCCACTGGGCACATTTGTGTGGGTCTATTCCTTGGTTCTTTCTTTCTTTATTTCCATTGATTTCATGTCTATCCTTCCACCAATGCCACAGTC
The DNA here is from genome assembly GCA_006408695.1 of Aepyceros melampus. Taxonomy (NCBI): domain Eukaryota; kingdom Metazoa; phylum Chordata; class Mammalia; order Artiodactyla; family Bovidae; genus Aepyceros; species Aepyceros melampus. The sequence goes on from SJXQ01012331.1 coordinate 195,973, forward strand.
TTAACTAACTTTGCTGTATAATGCCTTGAAGGGCTTCCCAGGTGGCTCAGTGATTAAGAATCCAGGAGGAGACATGGGTTTGGAAGATCTCCTGGAGAAGGAAATAGCAGCCCACTCCAGTATTCTTGCCTGGGAAATCCCATGGACAGAGGAGCCTGATGGACAGCAGTCCATGGGGTTGCAAAGAGCCAGACATGGCTGAGCACACATACATATAATGTCTTGAAATCAAGGAGATTGATCTCCGCCACTTTATTCTTCTTTTCAAAACTGTCCCCTGCCTTTTCATTTACGGATGATCATATCTATACTTTCAAAAAACATCTTGTTTTAATTTGGATAGAAATTGTATGTTAGTTTGGGAAGAACTGATATGTTGAATCTTCTAATTCATGGGCATACTATGGCTCTCCATTTACTTAGATCTTCTTTGATTTCTTTCTTCAGCACAGGTAGTTTTAAACACACAAGCCCTGTACATATTTTGAATATAATACTTCCTTTCTGAATAATTGTAAATGTACTTTAATTTCAGTGTCCACAGATTTACTGCTACTATATAAAAGTACAGTTGATTTTTATATATTGATCTTGTATCCTGCAACATTGCTGTACTCACTTTTTAGTCCTAGGAGTTTTTTTGTAGATCCCTTCGGAATATGTAAACATTCATGTCACTTGCAAATAAGGGTAATTATACTTCTTCCTTCCTAATCTGTGCGCCTTTTGTTTCCTTTCCTTGCCTTGTACCACTGGCAATTTACAGCACCATGTTGCACAAGGGTAATGACAATGGACATCCTTGCTTTGTTCTAGATGTTACAGAGAAGCATTCAGTCTTTTACCAATAAGCATGTTAGATGCAGATTTTTATTACATGCTCTTTATCATGTTAAGGAAACTTCCCTCCATTTCTATTCTTATATGAATTTTTATCGTGAATGTGTTCTTGAAAGAACTTCAACGATACAGTTTCACAGCGTCTAAAGATGAATTCCTTCACCCATGACTTCCCCTAAAAGTGCACATCTATATTGAATAGTTGACACGGATCACAGTTGTGTAAATGAATCAAGAATACACTTACATGTAGAAATGGAGAATTCTCCATTCTGCAGGCATCTGGTTAGTCCCCCACATTGTAGCCTCAGTGGCACAGGGCCCATTGCATTCTCATAAATAGGACCCCTGGAGCTGTACAATGCAGGCTGCCCATATGGGAGGATGTTCACTTTGGGTTCACTGGGCAATCCTGGTGTAGAAAATCCCTCATTCTCATAAGGCTTTTGCAGATTTGAGACCCCAAGAAGTCACCTGGTTTGCTATTCACTTTTTAAAAAATGAATTTATGTATTTTAATTGGAAGCTAATTACTTTACAATATTGTAGTGGTTTTTGCCATACATTGATATGAGTCAGCCATGAGTATACATGTGTCCCCCATCCTGAACCCCCCTCCCACCTCCCTCCCCATCCCATCCCTCAGAGTCGTCCCAGTGCACAGGCCCTGAGCGCCCGGTCTCATGCTATTCACTTCTTTATTTAATACATATTGATAGTTACTGAGCTTCTCCTATGCACTAGGCCCTCCAGGAGGCAATGGGGATATCGCAGTGAACAATGGTATCCCTATCTTTCAACGCAAGCTGGCGATGATGCTGGCTCTGGCCAAAATAATGCAGTGGAGCAGGCAGGAAGTGGTTAGATCTTTTCCTAGCGCAGCCTCTGCTCAGAGAAACTGAGCGAGCTGCCCAACGTCGCACAGCTGGGAGAGCAGGGGAAACAAGCAGCGACGGGTAGGATTCTCGGCTGGTTCCCGCCACTGCATGCGGCTGCCACTAGAGGGAGCCACTCGCCCCAGGCTCATCCTGGTAACCCTATACCCCGCCCCACCTTCAGCCGTGGGCAAAAAGGCGCGGGTGGGGCAGCCCGAAGTAGAGCGATTCATGATCCACTGCGGTGAGTGATCTCTCGTCGAGCCCAGAGCTGAAACTACAGGGCTCTACGGGCTGCAGATGTGGCGGGGGCACACCCGGCCCCGGCGCCAGAAATCCAGCAGGGGCAGAATCAGGAAGGGGTCCATGGCAACACACCGTGGCTGGCCTTGGGGCGCCTGGATAAGAGCGGGGTGTCCCCTCCGCCTCCGGGTCAGCAGCCAGCCACACACACGGCTCTAATTGGGCGTTTCCAGGCCATTAAGCAGATCGATCAACGACAGTTACACCTCTGCTTTAATTTCGCCCCTTCTCGGTTTGTCGTTTTCCAGGCTGTAGAGGGCACACACTGATACACACGAGCATAAATACACAAGCACAGGTGGTCCTCCTGGGTGTGCAGTACAAACACACACACGGACGGGCAGCAGGCCCCCGACCCCAGCTGGCCTGCCCCTCATTCCAGGGCCCAGGCTTGTCTAGGCTACAAGCGATGGCGAGGAGCCAAGCCCAAGCCACGTGTGTTCCCCGCGGAATCCCTGCCTGACTGTCCGGATGGAAGAGGCATCTGAGAGGGGCCCTGAGCTCCTCTTAACCCCACTTAGTATACTTGAGAGGAGCCCCGACGGCCCACTTGCTGCCCCTTGGGGTGAATAGCTGTGGCAGTGGCCCTTCACAGACCATTCCTCTGATGCCGAGCAGCGGGCCTGGCCCTTGACCTACACTGTGTATATCTTCCAATACTCCCAGCGTCACCACGGAGCAGGGATTGTTCTCCCCATGTTGCAGATTTGAAAGCAGAGGTTGCCAGGGGTTGTGGCCACCCCAGGCAGGTGCTTTTTATGGTTTTCTTCCACCTCATCTCCGTCTGCCATTCAAGGCAGCCCTCCTCCACACCAGCTGGCTAAAGCCACAGTTCAGGGGCCGTGGGCTCCATCCTCAGCGCCATTTTCAAGCAGAGCTCTCCCCCGGGAACACAGATCCTCTGCTGCCTGGGTGTCACCCCTCCCCCCATCTTCCAAGGCTCCTAACAAGTCCACGAGGAGCCTTCTCCGACCCTGCCACCCCGTTTACCCGCTCTGCCCACTGCTCCCGTCATTGTATCCTATCAGCACAGCTCCTGCTGGCTTGTCATCACCTTCCTCCCTACCTCACTCTGACTTTCTGTCCTTTTCTGGGTGCCAGGGTACTCTTCTCCCTCCCATGGCCTCTCTGCTTTTGTTTCTCCCAGGAGTACCCCCTAAAGCTCCAGTTCCTTCCACTATCTCACACCATCAGGCGCAGGAGAGGGGCTGGGGTAATGCCCTCTCATCTTTCTCCCCCTTTCCTCCTTTGCCTATCCCAAGACACCCTGATGCTATCATCTGGGGATTTGGCCAACGAGTGGAGTGTCTCTTACTTAATGTCCATAAGGTCGTTTCTCAGTACAATGCAATCTTTTCCATATCCAAGTTTTTCACCCGTAATCTGTAATATACATGCCTCTTATCTTCTCTCTGTTCCTGATCTGTATCAAGCTTCAGAGAACTATGCTCTGTGGCTGCTAAAATTTCTCATGCTGCTAGGGGTCTTTGTTCACAGTCAGGAGAACTGACTTAGAAGACAGTGTTTCTTTAAAGTGTGGCGTCCAAATTCCTAGTGGGCTAATGGTCTGAAAGCAGAGCCCTTACGTGTTTAATGAAAGAGTGAAAAAATGAATGTCACTAGGCTAATACAGGGCAGCTAGTGTGACTTTGGGGCCAGGCAGACGTGGCTTTGAATCCAGGCTCTGCCGTGTACTAGCTGTTCACTACTGATGAGTTTGCTTGGCCTTCTCAATCCTCAGTTTTCTTGTCTGCAAAATGGAACTGAAAACAGCCTCATTGATTCATTGTGAGAATTACATCATAGGAAGTACCAGCATGTACACAATAAAATTTGCCTGATTGAGCAAGGTTGCCCTACTCCTGGGTTTTCTGGGTGGTGCTAGTGGTAAAGAACCCACCTGCCAATGCAGGAGATGCGGGAGAAGCGGGTTCAATCCCTGGGTGGGGAAGATCCCCTGGAGGAGGGCATGGCAACCCACTCCAGGATTCTTGCCTGGAGAATCCCATGCACAGAGGAGCCTGGCGGGTAGTCCATGGATCACAAAGAGTCGGACCCGACTGAGCACACACACGCCCTATTCCTGAGCTGTATTTTAACAACCAAGGATTAAATAAGATGGTCCCAATGCCCAGCAGAGGATAGTCACAAAAGGGATGACCAGCAAATAGTGGCTGTGAGTTAACTGCATCAGAACTCTCTAGGAACCCACCCATCGGCTGTATAGTTCAGGTATCAGGTATCAGACACCTGGGGAAGGAATAAAGATCCTGTTTGGCATTGGGTCACCCCAGTTCTTAGCTCAGGGTTTCCACTCACAAGAAAGAGAGAGCTGAGGACTTCAGGAGAGCTGGTCCAGAAAACTGGAAAATAAGATTTTCAGCTTCACAAACTCACCTAGGCCTGAGCAAATGGTGAACCAGCGCTGTTCTGTTTTCGTGCTGAGATGGCCAAAGAGGCTTCAGCCAAGTAAGTGACTCTTTCTAGGGTGTTCTCTGTTCTAGATGAGGCTGCACAAAAGGAATGGGGAAACCAGTCCTGTTTCAGCTGCTCCCAGGACCCTCTCTTATGCCCCTTGCTTACCTGTGTGCTAGGCAGAGCTCTGAAGTAGGAACCCTGGGCTTGAATTCCAGATCTGCTATTTATTTGTGGCATTATGTCAAATGCAATCAGTTCCTCTCTCTAAGACTCTATTTTCACCTCTGTCCAATAGAAGTATTTACTTTGCTTCTATTACAATATGGTTAGGGGATGATGAGACTGAATGCTGGGGAAGGGTAAACCGAGGCATACTCAAATTTTTTTTTGCAAGTCTGAGCATAGGTTGATTAGAGTGAGGGCCAGACCAAACGTGATAGGAGCTGTCCACCAACAGGAGCTGGGGGAGAGGTTACAGTAGAGAAAACAGAAAGCAAAGCAAGGACACCCTTTGATGGGCTATAGCTTAAGCAGATATGTTATGTGGGAAAACCCAGGTGGCTGTGTGTGATTGGCAGTGGCGGTGATGGTTTAGTCACTAAGTTGAGTCCAACCCTTGCGACTCCATGGACTGTAGCCCACCAGCTCCTCTGTCCACGGGATTTTCCAGGCAAGAATACTGGAGTGGGTTGCCATTTCCTTCTCCAGGGGATCTTCCTGACCTGGGGATCGAACCCATGTCTCTTGCCTTGCAGGCAGATTCTCTACTGCTGAGCCACCAGGGAAGCCCCTCTGAGTGGTCAGTCATCCATAAGTTTCATTTTCTTAGATCTGTGTGCATTGACTGGCTTCGGTTTTGGTTTGCTTGTGTAGACTACCAAAATGATAGACACATATCAGTCTAAAGGCCTCTGGGTTTGATGACTTTAACAATGCTTTTCATGGGACTTCCTGGTGGTCTAGTGGTTAAAACTTTGCCTTCCAGCGCAGGGGGTGCAGTTTCAATCCCTGGTTTGGGAGCTAAGATCCCATGCCTTGTGGCCAAAAAGCCAAAAAAAAAAAAACAAAAAAATACAAAACAAAAAAACCCACCATGAAATGGAAACTATACTGTAACAAATTCAATAAAGACTTCAAAAATGATCCACATTAAAAAAAAATCTTTAAAAAATGCTCTTTACAAACAAAAACACCTGTAATGCATGCAATGGGTTATGACAACATTTAACATAGCTAATTCTGAAGACAGAAGCAAAATAATAATGATAATCATCCTTATTATCAATACTTGACTTGTTTTTCTTCGTATATCTGTCTGTCTACCTTCCTGCCTACCTACTTTCTTGCTTTCCTATATACCTGTCTTTCAACCTAACTACCTTTCTATTTTTCTATCTTCCTACTTATCTGTATACATACCTTCCTACATACCTGGTATCCTGCCTACCTACATCCTTGCTGCTGCTGCTAAGTCGCTTAAGTCGTGTCTGACTCTGTGCGACCCCATAGACGGCAACCCACCAGGCTCCCCCGTCCCTGGGATTCTCCAGGCAAGAACACTGGAGTGGGTTGCCATTTCCTTCTCCAATGCATGAAAGTGAAAAGTGAAAGTGAAGTCGCTCAGTCGTGTCCGACTCTTAGCGACCCCATGGACTGCGGCCCACCAGCTCCTCCATCCATGGGATTTTCCAGGCAAAGTGCTGGAGTGGGGTGCCACTGCCTTCTCCAACCTACATCCTTGCCTCCCTACATACCTACCTGTATACCTACCTTCCTTCTTACCTACTTACCTTCCTACTTTCCTATCTTCCTACCTATCCACCTAGCTACCTTCTTACATATCTAGCTGAAAAGGTCCATACTTCACATACTCACTAAACCCAATGAACACACAAGCACCCAACATTCTCTATATAATCATGCTTGTAAATGTTGACAATGATAAGTGACAGAAAATATCTGTTTATTAGAATGGCATGCATCTCTGAGCATTTACTTAATAGTTTTGCAATGAAGCTTAAAATTTCTTCTACATGTAATATCATGTTCAAATACTTCATTTGTTTTTGAACTTAATATGTGCATTAAAGTATTCTTGATAATTTAATGCATTTCCAAGAGTTAATTTCTGTAATCAAAAAAGGTTTTGCTTTTGTGGTCAATTCATCCAGTAATTCAAAGGTTCAAAAGTTTTAAGAAGTGTACAGTGGCTGAATCTTGGGAAATAATCCTGAGAAAGGATAGAAGAAATGTTAATAAAGCATCAGAGGGGAGAGCAAATAGACAGTGAAGCCCAAATGAATATCCAGGTTGACAAACTGAAGAGACCACTGATAAAGAGAACAATTGGAAATGAAAAGGAGTGAAGTGGTAGGGCTGAGCCAATTAAAATGCTGGGTGCTGGTAGTCAACAGGCTATAACCCTCAGTGAGGGAGAGCCTGATATAGGGAAAAAATGTGGCCCCACAGTGAGCAAGCAAAGCAATTTATTGGAGGCACATGTTCACACATAAACAATAAGATTAATGTGGTCATGTTGGAAAGGTTTCGACTGAGCTTATGTTCCAGGACATTTTTACTACGTGAGAGGTCCAGCCAAGAGCTGGAGGATTTGCCCAAGAGAATAAGCCAGCAATGGTACTCCCATCAGTGGAGACCCATATGTGACTCTTAACATAGATGACATCATAAACTTACTGGGGCTTCCTTGGTGGCTCAGATAGTAAAGAATCTGCCTGCAATGTTGGAGACCTGGGTTTGATCCCTGGGTCGGGAAGATCCCCTGGAGAAGGGAATGGCTATCCACTCCAGTATTCTTGCCTGGAGAGTTCCATGGACAGAGGAGGCTGGTGGGCCACAGTCCATGGGATCAGAAAGAGTCGAACACGACTGAGTGACTAACCCACACACAGACTCACCAAGTAGCTAATCAGAGGAGAATCAGGACTTTAATTTTAGTGACAAAGACATATATGCCTAAATAAATGAAAGAGGTTACAGGTCGATTGATAATCATCAAGATCGTGACCTCAGCTCACGTCACGCCGGGCACCACTCTTTTTACTGCTTTTGATAATGACAGCTGCTGTTTATCGAGCTGCCTCCTTTCGTATGATCTTTAGTGTTGTCATTACCAGTGACCTGATCGCCACCGTCTATGGAGCATGTGCTGCACGTGGGTCCTGGGTCAAAGTCCCCCCACTGTTTGTTTCCTGGGTTTACAAGTCTGAGCAAGAAGAGCTCCGATCAGTGCTTCACAGGTGAACAAAACAGAGACACTAATAATTTAAACAACTTCTTCACATTTTCCCAGCTGGTAACTAAGGGCATAGAAACTCAGCTTTGTTTGATGCAGAGCACTAATATTAAAAGGGCACTAATCCTCTCATGAGGACTCCACCCTCATGACCTCATCCTCTCCCAAAGGCTTCATCTCCTAATGCCATCCCATTGCTGCTGCTACTGCTGCTAAGTCGCTTCAGTCGTGTCTGACTCATTAGGGGTTAGGATTTCAACATATGAGTTTTGTGCGTGCGGGGTGGCACAAACATTCAGCCCACAACAGTTTCCATGGCAGTGTGTTGAAAACAGCAGATCGAGACCCTTTACAGGCTGCTGAAGCTGACTGAAAGGGTAGTAGCAGGCCTGCTCAGTCTCTCAGTTGTGTCTGACTCTTTATGACCCCATAGACTATAACCTGTCAGGCTCCTTGTTTATGGGACTTTCCAGCAAGAATAATGGTGTGGGTTCCCTTTTCCTACTTCCCATTGGATTAGGGAAATGGGTGGTAGAGATCCACATTAAAAGGAAATGAAGAAACCTATCTTAAAAGGCTACATTCTGTTTAATTCCAATTACATGCCGTTCTGAAAAAAGGCAAAAACTGTGGAGACAGTTTAAAAAAATCAGTGGTCGTCAGAAGTCAGAGGTTTTTAGGGCAGTGAAACTACTCTGCATGACGCTACAAAGGAGGATGCGTGTCACTATATAATTGTCCAAACCCACAGGATAAACAGCAGCAAGACGGATCCTGAATACACACTGTGGACTCTGGGTGCCAGGGAGGCGTCAGAGGAGGTCCACGCACTGTCACCAATGCAGTGCTCTGGTGCTGGCTGTGGATAGTGAGAGAGCGCTGGGGCAGGGGATATGGAGTTCGCTTACTCTCTGCTCTGTTTTGCTGTGAACCTGAAACTGCTGTACAAAACAAAGTCTATTTTTAAAAAGGAAAAAAAAAAAAGGAAATGAGAAGAAATGCAACATAGAAAATATCAAAGGGCATCGTGCAGTCAAGATGAGAGGTGTCTTCTCAGGTGCATATGCCATATTTCACTGAATCAAAGTCATCATCTATTGGAAGACACAAAGTTTTATGTACCACTCAGGAAGTTATGAGCATAGCATATTCAAAAGCAGAGATATTACTTTGCCAACAAAGGTCCTTCTAGTCAAGGCTATGGTTTTTTCAGTGGTCATGTGTGGATGTGAGAGTTGGACTGTGAAGAAGGCTGAGCGCCAAAGAATTGATGCTTTTGAACTGTGGTGTTGGAGAAGACTCTTGAGAGTCCCTTGGACTGCAAGGAGATCCAACCAGTCCATTCTAAAGGAGATCAGCCCTGGGTGTTCTTTGAAAGGACTGATGCTAAAGCTGAGACTCCAGTACTTTGGCCACCTCATGTGAAGAGTTGACTCATTGGAAAAGACCCTGATGCTGGGAGGGATTGGGGGCAGGGGAGAAGGGGACAGCAGAGGATGAGATGGCTGGATGGCATCACCGACTCGATGGACATGAGTTTGAGTGAACTCCAGGAGTTGGTGATGGACAGGGAGGCCTGGCGTGCTGCGATTCATGGGGTCACAAAGAGTTGGACACGACTGAGCGACTGAACGGAACTAACTGACAGGAAGAGAAATTGCTGCAATTAATGGCAAGATTAACTGGGATTTCCCAGGTGGCACTCGTAATAAAGAAGCTGTCTACCAATGTAGGTAAACATAAAACATGCGAGTTTGATCTCTGGATCAGAATGATCCCCTGGAGAAGGAAATGGCAACCCACTCCAGTATTCTTGCCTGGAGAATTCTATGGACAGAGGAGCCTGGCAGGCTAACAGTCCATGGCATCACAAAGACACAGACATGACTGAAGTAACTTAGCAATGGCAAGATATCAGAGTTTATAAAATTCACCCAAATTTCCAAGAGTTTCAGATGTGAAAAAAAAAAATCTGTCAGAGAATGAGAGAGTAGATGCACTGGCTGCATATACTCACTGGGTGACTCTGGACAGTGTACTTCCTATTGTGGATCATGGCCAAGGGGGGTTGAAAACTTCATCTTTGTTGATGGGCAAGGTGACTGGGGCATCCACACAGTGGCTGAAGCCACCAAGAGCACCCAGTGTGGACACCCGATTCGCGTGCTCAGCCGTGGGCCGCCTGGGCTGCCCGGTGTCCTGTGACTTGCCCCTTGGAGAGCCACGTTCCAACAAGGCTTGGGGGACCCAGCACATGCCAGGGCCACTCCATGCCAGGAAGGTGCATGACCTTCCAAAGAAGCAGCCCAGAGGTGTTCCTTTCTCAGATCCATATTGTACAGAGAAGGTCCTGACCAGGCAGCATCAGGTAATTAACTGGGGTGTGTGGGAGAAAATCAAATGGAAATTGATATTTCCCAGGCAACACTCCAAAGGCTCAGAGCTGGAGACCGTTGAAGATAACTGAAAGGCAACCCAAGATATGGCAAGGAAAGTTCGACTTCTGATAGGAAGTGTGATGGGTGGGAAGAGAGGGGAGAAAGACTTTAGAACCTTGGCTTCAAAATAATAATACAGCCTCTGTCTGTATTAGTGATTAATTCACTCATCCAACCAATATTTACAGAGCACCCAAGAAGGTCAGGCATTGTGGCAAGCTGCTGGAAATCACAAATAGCATGTCAGATTAGAATTGACTTCAGAGTCTTGCTGTCTGTGGTTCTGTAACTTGTTTTCTAACTTCTGCTTTTTCCGGAGCTACACAGCCTTCTTAGGGGCTCCAGCTGCAAGCTCAGATTAGTGCAGTTCCTGAGCCACTCTTGACTGAAACTCAGGGGTGTTGAAGTGTTCTTTGCTCCTGCCTGGTAGAGCTTGTCATTGATTCCCAAGTGTCACTGCTTGGAAACCAGCTGGGCAGCTGTCACTGCCAGGGTCCTTCTCGTTCTCCCAGGAACCCGAGTAACAGCACTGTCTACTTCCTGCTGAACATATGAGCTGTAAGTTCAGTGCGTGCTGTGAGCTCCAGTCATATTAGATCTAGTTTTCCTGCCTAAGGTCTCATTTCCCGCTAATAATAAGTCTAGCTGAATGTATTGGCCCTGTGCTAAGATACGGATATTCTTATAGCTGAGTGATCCTTTGCACAGTCCTGTGTGATAGCACCGGTTATATGCCCATCTTACAGATGAAGAGACTGAGGCTTATTCTATCTCTTGCCAGTCCCTTTGGCATGTACCATTCAACAGGTGCTAATGGCATTCGTACCTGGTGGTTCAATTGTTCTTTCACCAGAAATTCTTGACTGTCCTGCCCCAAGGCCCAACCAGGAAAGGGCGAGGCTTTGACAAGTTCAAGGGGGAACTCTCAGCCTTCTATCCTAGAGGGATCCCATTCAGCTGCAAAACAGAGGATGAGAAACAAAGAATGATATCGTCTGGGAGGATAAAGTGAGGCAGGCTCTGCACAACGAAGTGAGTCTATAGATAATCTGAGCAGGAGGAGCAGTGGACAAAGAGGCCGAATGCTGGGTCACATTCTGGATCGGCCATCGCTGGCTTTGTGGCCTTGAGCCGGTCCTTGAATTTCCCTGGGTTCAGTTTCCTCATCTGCCAAATGCCTAAGTCCCTTCCAACACCAACGCTTGGGGATCAGTGAAGGCAAAGAGCATTATTGCTCAGGTGTGTGTGTGTGTGCACACACGTGTGCTCTTAGAATAAGGACAGAGCGCATATTATATGCTGACAGTTGTATGCAGGGCAGCATGGTGTCTGTGATGTTCTATAAAATGGCAGGGAGGGTTTTGCTTTTCTTTTTTTTCACTTTTTCAGTTCATTCAGAATTCCTCTCTGAGCCCCATCGGTAGGCAGATGTTGGGCTGAGGAATAGAAAGCTCTACATGCTGGGCTGAAAACAGGGTTAGAGGCAAGGAGATTCAGTGGAGAATCCAGGAAGTCACTATTCTGGTCGAAGAGCAGAGCTGTCTTACAGAGGGCCAAAAAGGGACTGGCTCATTCTTCTCTGTTGGAAAAGAAGCAACTCAGCCCTACCTATCAGGCATAACTTCAGCATCAAACTCAGATAGTCCAGAATCTAAAGAGAACCTCCTCCCCAAAGAGATCCACGTTGCCTGCCCTTCCTTTGGCCAAGAACGGCATTTTCACTTTTCTGAAGGATGAATTCAAGTGCCAGTGTAGAGAGTAATATACCCCCTGAATAACCACATTGCGTAAGATGTTGGCCTTCAGGGAGCTGCCCTCTCTCAGCAGATGATAACCTGATTCTCCCAGGTATCTGTCTCTTCATCCAGCAATATTTCCAGGGGCCCTGTGGATAAGCAAGGCACAGCGCTGAGTGACTGACTCCATGCTCCAAACTGGGAACCACATGCCATTCACTGTGTAATTAACATGGATTCATATACAGACAGCAAGCTACCAACATTACTAGGTGGGATCCTGGGAGGCCCTTGCAGTTTCTCTTCATGGAGAGCTTGATGAAAACTCTTAGAAGTCGAAGAGTCTTGTGCCGACTTGATCTGAGTTGATTTCTGTGTTCTGTTGATCTTTGCGTGCATGGCACCTGTGGTATCTCTGCTGTGTGGGATTGGTTGTATAACCCAGGTAGATCACGGGGTGTTCTGTGGTTTCTGTTTCAGAGAAACAAGAGTCTGACAAGCCTACAATAATTAAACACGTTTCAATTCTTTACTTGTCTTTTGATGAAATGCAGGTAGGTGTGTATCCTTAATTCAGCATAAATTTCTTAAAAATCTCTCCATCCCATGTTTCTCTTCTGAATAATCTATTCCTAGTTCTCAAGCACCTCCAAACTTTCTCCCTCCATTAGCCCTCGGGGCAGCCTGCCCCTACTCTAAAAGTCTACAAGCAATAAATGCTGGAGAGGGTGTGGAGAAAAGGGAACCCTCTTACACTGTTGGTGGGAATGCAAACTAGTACAGCCACTATGGAGAACAGTGTGGAGATTCCTTAAAAAAAAAACTGCAAATAGAACAGCCATATGACCCAGCAATCCCACTGCTGGGCATACTCACCAAGGAAACCAGAATTGAAAGAGACACGTGTACCCCAATGTTCATCACAGCACTGTTTATAATAGCCAGGACATGGAAGCAACCTAGATGTCCATCAGCAGATGAATGGATGAGAAAGCTCTGGTACATATACACAATAGAGTATTACTCAGCCATTAAAAAGATTACATTTGAATCAGTTCTAATGAGGTGGATGAAACTGGAACCAATTATACAGAGTGAAGTAAGCCAGAAAGAAAAACACCAATACAGTATACTAACACACACACATATATATATATGGAATTTAGAAAGATGGTAATGATAACCCTGTATGTGAGACAGCAAAAGAGACACAGATGTATAGAACAGTCTTTTGGACTCTGTGGGAGAGGGAGAGGGTGGGATGATTTGGGAGAATGACATTGAAACATGTATACTATCATGTAAGAAACTAATCGCCAGTCTAGGTTCGATACAGGATACAGGATGCTTGGGGCTGGTGCACTGGGATGACCCAGAGAGATGATATGGGAGGATAGTGGGAGGGGGGGTTCAGGGTTGGGAACTCATGTACACCCGTGGCGGGTTCATGTCAATGTATGGCAAAACCAATACAGTATTGTAAAGTAAATAAATAAATAAATAAATAATAAAGAGAAAAAAAAAATCTCTCATGACTTCCTTAGCATTCTCTCCGTTGCATCCCTTCCCTTAAATCTCAGCAAGAAAAAGAGGCCAGAATCTAACCCAGCAAACAAACAAACAAAATTATCCTGGTAGGAGAGGGGAAATTCAAGAATACTCGTTGGTGGGTATTCTTCATCCCTGTTACATTCACTTCCTTCTGTGGAGCCCTTGTTGCTATTTACACTCTTCTCCATCTCTGCTAATGTAAGTGCTCAAAGGGCACTTTAAGTATAATCATTATCCATTGATTTTTTTCTTCTTTTTGCAGAGGCTTTTATTCCCTTCAATAAGCTCTGCTAAAGCCTGGCTGTTGGCTCTATTTGTTAAAGAAAGAGCTGTGTGGTTTTCCTCTTAACCTGAGTTTTCTATCCATCCTCAGTGTGGGGTAAAGGGGAGATTTTCTGCCTCAGCCTTTGGTGAGGACAGTCACTTCCTGATTGGAATTTGAGCTGAAAATGGGTCTCTATTGGGAAGAAACATGGATAGCCTGGCACTTCCCATGTTGTATGAATACTCACAGCCATTCCTTTTTAGGTAGGAGACACAGGATACCAGAAAGGGAACCTTTTGACTTAAAATTACCCCAGTGGGTATAAGATAAACATCAGAGACTTTTCTAGAGCAGATTTTAAAAGAAGTAAGAAAGCAAAGGATTCATAAAGTGGTGGGACCATGGGGTTCTGGAAAAGGGCCCAGAAGGAGAAGCTGTGGCTTTGAAGATAAACTGCCTGATTTTGCAGTTTTACTGAGTGCAGACCCGGGGAGGGGCTGAGGTCAGAATTTTGTCTGCTCATGCTGCTTCATAATGATGCCTCACGTGACGCAAGCCTTGCCCATTTACTACACGCATCCACGTGCATTAACCTCTCTTGTGTCTCTAGGCAGACTGACCCCTCTGGAGGCAGCCCATGTGAGGCTGCTAAGTCGCTTCAGTCGTGTCTGACTCTGTGCAGCCCACCAGGCTCCAACGTCCCTGGGATTCTCCAGGCAAGCACACTGGAGTGGGTTGCCATTTCTTTCTCCAATGCAGCAAAGTGAAAGGTGAAAGGGAAGTCGCTCAGTCATGTCTGACTCTTAGCGACCCCATGGACTGCAGCCTACCAGGCTCCTCCCTCCATGGGGTTTTCCAGGCAAGAGTACCGGAGTGGGGTGCCATTGCCTTAAGTTCACGTCCAGCATCGTTTCCCCATCCCTTCCTCCAGACACTCCTCTTCAACACTCCCATAGTCTGAGTTGCATCTCCCCATTCTGAGTTCCCAGGGCACCTTCTCCCCACTTTCCTATCACTCATTAGACTCTGAGAAAGCCTTCTTTTCATTCTCTTGCCTCGGAGAAAGGGGCCAGAGAAGGAACGAAAGCAGTAAACAGCACATTATCAAGCCTGTTACTATGGAGACTTTGGCAGGAACTCTTTGAAACATGCCGTGGAGTTTTCGCAACTGAAGGTCAAGAAAGCTGGGAAATACTCACTAACTGCCCATCCATCCTTGACTGACAGAAGTCTCCGGGCTTCTGAACCTTGGAACCTTTTGGCTTGTTCTCTGCAGGGATGAAATGTGTTTCACAGGTGGTGGTGCCGTAGGAAAGGGGGGTGGCCCTACAGGGCCCCAAGAGTGAGCTCTTGTCTAACACTTGGAAAAGAATTGTCCAAGGAGATACATGCTGACAAAGCAAGAGACTTTATCCAAAAAGGGCACCCAGGTGGAGAGCAGGAGGGTAAGGGAACCCAGGGGAACTGCTCTGCCACGCAGCTCACAGTCTCGGGTTTTATGGGGATATGATTAGTTTTCGGGTTTCTCTGGCCAGTCATTCTAACTCAGGGTCCTTCCTGGAGGTGCATGCATCATTCAGCCAAGATGGATTCCAGCAAGGAGGATTCTGGGAGATTGTAGGACATGTGGCATCTCCTTTTGACCTTTCCCAAACTCTTCCAGTTGGTGGTGGCTTGTTAGTTCCGTGTCCCTTATCAGGACCTCCTGTCGTAAAGCAGCTCATGCAAATGGTTACTAGGGTGCCTGGCCAGGGTGAGCGGTTCCAGTCAGTGTGCTTCCCCTGACAGTGGGGGGAGGGGACCTCAGGCAGCCACAGTGGTTCTCAGTTAGCAGCCTTCCTGGGGTAGGGCCCTGGCAGGATCTGCTGCACCCATCCCTCTGTTCTACTCTGACTCACAGAGAATGGGTTCCAGCTCCCAGCTCCGTGTCCAGCAGGCTCAGTACATGTGGGCAGAAACTAGATAGGCCTGCATGCAAAAAGCCTACTCCTCCATCTAACATCAGAGTCTCTTGGTGATGCTGACAAAGGCAAGGCTCTTAATAGCCACTAGTGTGGGAAGTGAAAAGATCCCTTATCAGCCCAAACACCCTTCGTTAGAACTCATGAACAAAGAAGTGAAAAAAAAAAAAAAACTTCCCACCTACCCCAGTGAAAATACATGTCTTCAGTATGAGTCCCTTCCTGATCTACAGATCTCTTCCCCAGCCCTTCTCCTCCTCTCTCCAAGCTCATCCTTTGTAGTAGAAGGCAGTTAGGAAGGGAGAGCCACGGAGGTGGCCACAGCAGGGAGGGGACCAGCCACGTGAGAGAAGAAGAAATAGGAACGGGACTAAGAGACGGAAACCCTGGGGACCGATAAGCATGCTGAGAGAGGGCACTCTGTTGCTCTGTAGAAACAGTGGGGAACAGACAGATAGACAGACTGAGGGCTGAAACAAATAACCAAGAAAAAAACCCGTTCCTTGCTGCCCCAGGCAGCTTTTTTTTTTTTAACGTGGATCATTTTTAAAGTCTTTATTGAATTTGTTACAATATTGCTTCTGTTGTTTTACGTCTTGGTTTGCTGGCCACAAGGCATGTGGGATCTTAGCTCCTAGACCAGAGGTGAAACCCCACCCCCTGCATTGGAAGACAAAGTTTAACCACTGGACCACCAGGGAAGTCCCAGTTTTGTTAAAATTTTTTTATTTTATCTTGGAGTATAGTTGATTAACAATGTTGTGTTAGTTTCAAGTGGACGCCAAAGTGATTCAGTTATACATATACGTGTATCTATTCTTTTCCAAATTCTTTTCCCATTTAGTTTATTACATGTTACTGAGCAGAGTTCCCTGTGTTATACATACTGTAGCTCCTTGTTATTTATTTTAAATATAACAGTGCGTACGTCAACCAAAAATCCAGGCAGCTTTTAATTGGTGGTCCAGCTCCTGCTTCTATCTGCTTATAAGTTAACTTCGTGTTAAGAAGAAAAGACAGCTTAAAAAAAAAAAAAAAGAACTTGGAGACTTCTCCAGTGGTCCAGTGGCTAAGACTCCACGCTACCAATGCAGGGGGCCTGGGTTCAATCCCTGGTCACGGAACTAGATCCAGCATGTCACAACTAATACCTGGTACAGCCAAGCGAATAAATAAATATTAAAAAAAAATTTAAGCGCTTGAGTGGGGACAACAACAGAATAGGAAGGGGGGGGGAGAGGGAGGCAGAGGCATGAGAGGAGGGGAAAGAGATTTGATGTTCAGAAGGGTCTGTGGTCAGCCTGCTGGAGGCCTGTCTCTTTTCTCGCTCCCAAAGCTGGGGAGAATAAGTTGGGTGTGCAGTGTGAATGCATGTGTGTGCGTGCAAGTGCCCGTGTTTCTCTGTCTTGCGTCTCTAGCTGTGTGAGCACGGGATTCGAGCACTTGTTGGTTGTCTTGGTCACTTAGGGCATTGGTATCTGCCTGTGTGTGTTTGTATCCATGTATTTCTGTAGTCTGTGTGTGTGATTGTATATCTAGGCACAGACTCTCAGATCTATTTGTTCCCGAGAAAAGAGAGGAGTGAATGAGTGAGAAAGCTTCCATTAACATCTTCTTAGCTGCTAAGTGATGATCCCCACGAATCTGCGCTCTGAGAAAGAAGTCAGGGCAGAGACGGAAAAAGGAAGGATAGGCATCTCCCATGCTCGTCTTCCCAAGCTTGTCGCTGGCTCCTGTCCCAGCCAGGGTGTGTCCTGTTAGCTTCTAGGACAAGGAGGTGTCCTCATGTTGAGGTTGGGGTCCAGATGGCTTGACACATGGTAGGGTAATGAGAGAGACTAGAGGCAGCCCTTCTCTCCCCAAGGCTCCTCCTGCTGGCTGAGGGCATGAGGGAGAACAAGAGTGGCCAGATTATTCTGGTTTCCTTAAAAAAGTATTTCCCTATGATTTATCACAGGATATTGAATATAGTGCCCTGCACTATACAATAGGACCTTGCTGCTTAGCCATCCTATAGATAATAGCTTGCAGCTGCTAATCCCGAACCTTCACTCCATCCCTCTCTCACCACCCCCTGCCTGCTGGCAACCACCCGTCTGTGCTCTCTGTCTCTGAGTTATTCTGTTTCTTTTTAATGGTCATTTCTTTTTCGAATCAATGAATCCTTATAAACATTATAGCACTTCAGAAAGGCACAATTTAAAACATGAAATTCTCCCATGATCCTGTTAGCATTTTGATGTCTTTCTCTCCACATGTTTTCTTTGCACAGACTAGCATTTTGGATATATATTAATATGCAGATATGCACACAATGTATCTGCCTGCTTTCACACACACACATATAGATAACTTTATTGCTTTTTATAAAAGCAAAATAATACCATATTGTTCTGCAGCTTGCTTGCTTCTCTAAGTAACATTTCATGAACATCCGTCTGAGTCAGTTCAAATGGTCATTGAAATGGCATCAGTCATTGAAATGGCCCTACAGTATTCCTTGGTGTGGGTGGGTTACAATCTGCTCATCCAGACTCTCCATGAAGGACATTTTTGCATTTTTCAAAGCTTGCAGTTGCAATGAGGATCCTTGTGGCTCCCTCTGTGTGATTCTATCAGTGGGATCTTGGAGAGGAGGCTCTGTCCTCCTGGTGACCTACCAGCAAGTGAGAACTGGACAACCACGAGCTTCCAGGTCCCCTCTTCTCAGTTCTTAGTTTCCTCTTAACATGCAGGACAATTTCTTTTTCTCTGTCTCTAATGCCTTCTCTGTACAAAGAGATGCTAAAAATAAATTCACCTGCCTCCTCATCACTCTGTTTATTAAACTGTCTTTCTTAAAGATTCTCAGCCTTCCCGTGGGGGTTTAAAATTACATACTCCAACAATTCACCTGCAGAGCAGAAGATTAAATGTTGCTTCCCACTTCAGACTTTCCCCAGCGCTGCTCTGATGTGCTAACACCTCCTAATGCAGAGAGTTGTTCTTAGAGAAACAGACTTACCAGCCTGAGAGCAGAATGACCTGGTTAGAGACCCAGATCCTCCGCCTCCCAGCTGGGAGATAGTGGTCAAGTGACTTCTTCTAACTTAACCTGCAGTTTCAGAAAATGAGGATAATAATGCCTGGAGTGTTCAATGTATTTAAAGCAATTAGCAGAATGTCAGAGATGTAGCAAGTGCTTACCAAATCTTAGCTCCATTGTCGCTAATATCATTGCCCTACAGATATAGCAAATGTATATGTTTCAACCCAACTCCACCATAGTTTTCCCTGCCTCCATAAATGGCATCACCATATACTCAGTTGTTTGATTTAGAAACAAGGACTTGGAGACAGAGTCCTAGATTTGGGTGATAAAATATCCTTTTGTTTGTTTATAATATTTGTGTTTTTTCACTGCTTACAGATTGTTTGTAAGCAGTGTACATTAGCTTAGAAATGAAATTTTCTAATGTTGCAGAAGTGTGTGATTTGGAAGGTGTGAAATTCCCCATAATTCTGTCCAAGATAATCACCATTTGCCAAAGTGTGCTTCTCCATTCCTTGTTTGCCTGTTTATTGACTGTCCCCTCCTCCGCTAAAGCACAAGGATGATTAAAAGCTTTCATCTCTCTGAACACCCAGCATCAAGCATCCTAGGGTGGCATGTTGCAAGAATTTAGTAAAAGAGTGTGGAATGAATAGGTGATGGTTATTTAAAATGTCATTATTATTAATAACTTAGCTGAAGGTTCTCATAAGCCTGGGATGGAGCCAGAGAGGGCCATGTTCTTTGGGACTGGATAGGGCAGGGCAGGAGGAGATGGGATCAGGAACTAGTCAGACCCAAAGAGGAGGGATTGATCTGGCAGCGAGAACCAATTACCCTGAAGTCAATAGGAGGGACCATGAGAAACACTCCTAGGAAATTGTTGGCATGCGGGCGGGCCATTCAATTAACTAGACAGGCATGTGGAGCCCAGCAATGGGAAAT
The DNA here is from genome assembly GCA_006408695.1 of Aepyceros melampus. Classification (NCBI taxonomy): domain Eukaryota; kingdom Metazoa; phylum Chordata; class Mammalia; order Artiodactyla; family Bovidae; genus Aepyceros; species Aepyceros melampus. The sequence continues at coordinate 215,592 of SJXQ01012331.1, forward strand.
CCAGAAGCAGGCTCCATTCTAAGGTCTAAGTGGGCTGGAAGTCAGACTCTTGCAGGCATGTTGCAGGGTTCCAGGAGTACCTTCTGTGGTCCAGTGGAGCCCTCCGAATCTGGAGAATAACTGGCCAGTGCCCAGAAAGCTGGGGTAAGGGCAGGATGCTGAGACATAGGAATAAGCCAGAAAATGCCCCACGTAGAAGGTGGACTTGAGATTCAGGAAGGAGGCAGGATCCCAAGGTGGCTAAGTTAGTGACCAAGAGACTAAGTTAGTGACCCTCAGTGTCAGACCCTGAGGATAGGCTACAATTGCTTCCAGCTCTCTCCTATGCTAGACAAGGATTGGCTGAGGTGCTGATAAATGGTGGCAGTGGTAAAGTTTGTACAGAAGATAAAATCAGGCCATGATCCTATGGCACCATTTCAGTGCATATGAAGGAAGGCATATCTTGTTTCCTACCGGCCTTGCCAGCCTTACCAATCGGCAGATGTGGTAACAGTAGGGTGTGCCATAAAACCAAGACGTGAGCACATGGATTGAGAGACTATGGGGAAGCCAATCCCAACAGCCCCTCTACCCAACAGAAATGGGCTCTCTGTGGCCCAGAGTTTGGTTAGAAGTGGGGAGATGATGAGCTATTTATTTCCTAACCAGTCTTTCCTCATTGCCCTTGACTTTTCCACTGCTGGGCATTCACTCCAGGGCTGCCCGTGTGTGGATGCAGGTGTCAGGGCTGCCTGGAAAACCAGGTGGGGAACTGCTCACACAAGAGCCTTCTCCGATGCTGGGGAAATCTGCAGTGGCCAGGAGAAGCTGCAGCAAGCCTGGAGCTTCATGGGCTGTTGGCTCCATGCACTCCAGTGTGGAAAAGGGTAATGGTCTCTGGGATAATCTCCCTTCTCGTCACCCTGGTTAGTCCTTGGAGAAGAGATGCATCATCTAGACAGAATCTCAGTGACTTTACTCAGCCTGATGTTCCCAGTGGGAGTGTGCTCAGGCTGGTGCCCATTAGAAGCAGCACAGAGCAGTCACCTTCCCTGTTTCTCCTTAGACCAGCTGAGACAGGCTGACATCAACTGCAGCCCTCCCCTCCCCGACCAGAACCCTAAAAACAGCACACCATGGTGAAGACCAAGATCACGAAGGAAATAATTATAGAAAACCCCAGCCGCAAAAGATAATCAGTTTCTCAAAGAACAGATTTCTGATCCTGCAATAATTACTTTCTTGACCCAAGGGGCTGGCACCATTTTACCTGCATGCCACCCAGCTTCAGGGCCTCCTGAATGCCTCCCTCTTGCTACCAGGTGGCCCGGCTATCTTGGGTCCTATCCAAGGAAACGGGGCAACTTCCCATCCGCTCTCCACCCACCCTGGTCTCACTCTCTGACTTCATTCCAGTCTGGAAGTCATACTTTACCCACTCTTGCTCACTCATTCATTCAACAAGTATTTATTAGCAGATAGGTGACTCAGATGGTAAGGACTTTGCCTGCAGTGCAGGAGACCTGGGTTCAATTCCTGGCTCAGGAAGAGCCCCTGGAGAAAGGAAAGGCAGTCCACTCCAGTGTTCTTGCCTGGAGAATTCCATGGACAGAGGAGCCTGTTGGGCTACAGTCCATGGAGTCGCAAAGAGTCGGACACAACTAATACACACCCACACGACTTTAACGACTGGTCTCAGCCTTGCATTGACATTGGACCTTCTCCCTCTGGCCTCATTTTTATATTTATTAACTATAGTGCCTACTAGGTGTCTGATCGGCTTTCAGCCTAAAAGATCATGATGCAAGTTATGATAATGATGATAACAATAAGAAAATCAAAGGCTAATTTTTGCTGACTGTTGACCGTGGGCCAGGCAGTGAATTTTCACCTTTGATTCTTTCAGTCACCCATCAAGGGAAGTGCTATTATGATTTGAATTTTGCAGATGAGGGAACAGACCCAGAAGGTTAAGTAGGTTGCTAAGGTGACGCAGCAGAGAAGGTCAGAGCTACGATATGGACTCCAGAGCCCAAGCGCTTGGACCACTCTGCTGCAGCACATCGTGGAACGCTAAGCAGCAGGGTTCTGATGGAGACAACAGTGTGTTAATGGGAGTGGGTTGGACATTTCCATGGGGTGTGTACAAGTGGGGCTCTTTCTCCAGGGAGGGAAGGGGAGGGGGCCAGGGAAAGGGTCCAGAAAGGCTTCATGGAGGCAGATACACATAGACTGGTTACTGAAAGCTCACAGGAGGCCACAGCATAGACAGAGCACACGGCGCTCCATGCCAAGGGGGTAGTGTGAGCCCGTACCCAGAGGGGTGGGTAGCACAAACTGACTTTTCTAGCAACTCAGCGTGTGGCTGACTTCAGTGGGGGTGCGCGAGGGAGGCACTGATGAGTACAGAGGCTGACAATGAAATAGCGTCAGGAATGAGATCCCAAAGGATCTAAGATCCTGGAGAGCCCTTGAGAGACAGAGCAGAGAGGAACACGGATCAGATGCAAATTGTAATAAAGGTCCTTCAGCTACCTGTAGGAAGAACAGAAGGGCCAGAAAGTGCTGGGGGCTGGTGGATCTAGGGAGCACTGGCCCCATAAAAGTCCCAATGGGGCATCCACTCCCTAATCACATCTAGCCTGAGTTTGAGCTTTAATGAATAAATATTGGGAGGGATCCCCATCTTGAACAAGTCCCTTCCTCCTCTCACTAGGTCCCTGATCCTGCAATTCAGACACGTGATGTCACTTCAGGGGTTTTTGACAGTGGGATGATCATGAGCTCTTCATCCTGGCTGTGGGGTCATGGATCCTCGCCCGGAGGCACTACCAAAGGCCAGGGCTTGCTGGTGGCCTGACTCCGCTCTGCACCCTGGCAGTTTGCTTGGGGCTTCTGAGTGGCATGTCCATTGTTTATCAGATAGTAGACCAATACCAGATTGTTAGACTCAAGAAGATGAGCTGCGGTATAGTGCAGGGACCTCAGCTCGGTGCTCTGTGATGACCTGGAGAGGTAGCAGATGGGTTTGGAAGCGGGGCTCAGGAGGGAGGGGATATGTGTATACTTACAACTGATTCTCACTGTTGTACAGCAGAAACTAACACAACATTGTAAAGCAGTTATACCCCAATTAAATATATTAAAACAAAAAATTCAAGAAGGTAGCACTAGAGGGTTCTGGCTATGGTATCTTCCCTTTGGCACCATTTGCCTTCCTCTCTCTTCCTAGGGAAATATCATCTATTTTCCCCAGGTAACCACCTGGGAGTCACTAAGTCCAGGGCGAATCACCTTCTTCATTCCCTAACTCAAGACAATGCTTGTATTAACACATGCCCAAACTCGTCACTTGGTCAGCAGCAGCTTCCTAACATAACGACTTTTTACAGATATTTTAAAGAAGCAGGGTAGCCTTCTAGTTGCCAGCAGATTCCTTGAATTAAGAGAGTGGTATATTGATCTGGGAATTGATTAGAAATTCCTTGTTGGAGTCTTTCCCCTTCAGAGAGTCCTGAGTGCTGAATCATTCTTCTCTAATAGTGGATCCAGGGAGATCCCAGATGTTAACTAAACTGAAAAGTGGAAGAAAAGCTGGCAGAGAAAGACAGGATGAAAGGTTGGGAATCGCTCTCTGGCTGCAGAAGCCAGTTTCTAGGATGCAGCCAGGTGGGCCAGGAGGGCCAGGTACTGGGCCTACCTGGATTAGCAGACCAAGGGCGTTTCAGAGAGATTCAAGCAACGTGGGGCCCAACCCAGTGGGCAGGCTGTTTAGAAGAAATGGCCTGAAGGCAGCTGTGGCTTCTGGGAGGTCAGCTGGTCCACAGTACCCGTCACCCAGCAGCCAAAGGGACCTTAGATGGGAGGAAAGCCTGATCCATACCTTCTTCACCCACATGTCACTGAGACTCCCCAGATGCTGTGCCAGGCAGGGGAAGGCTGTGTCGGGAGCAGGAGATGTGGAATCAGGCCAGGTTGAGTTCAAGCTCAGCCTTGTCTCTTGTTAGAAGGGAATGTCAGCATTGATATATTCCTTACTCTTTTTAAACTCAAGTTTCCCCTACTATTAAATGGAGATAATAATTGTATCAACCACAGAGGGCTGTTATGGGGATTAAAGTATAATCAGGGATGTTGACAGTGCTAAACAGTGTACCAACCCTGGACAAAGGCTTCAACATTGTCAGAAATGGTTATTATCACGATAAGCTTGCACCAGGGATGCAAACAAGAATGGAATGAGTTCCCTACCCTCCAAAAGCCAAATGGATAGGGATCCCACTCCAGCAGCCAGTCAGAGGGCATGTGAGGGGCATGGGGACTGACTGAGTGTTGAAATGCACAGAAGGAGCTGGCATCTTCCCAGGTACGCCACCCAGGGCCACCTTAGTCAATCAGTGAGGGAGACTGATTCTTTGAGCCCCTCAGGGTAGTCCCAGCCTCCTGTGCAGGTGTGCTCACAGAACAGGAGGCCTCTGCCCCCATCCCAGCTGGAGAGGGAGCCTGAGAACTCACTGGATACTGGGTATGAAGCAGACAAGGGCCATTAGAGCCAGCTCAGCAGCTCAGACTGAGCGGCTTATCTCAGCTCCCTGGTGGAACCAAATCAAATCCATGAAAAATATTAGGTTTTCAAATCAAAAAGGCAAACCATGTTGAGCAAGCCAGACGCCTACAGCAAACAGCTAATTGGCTTGTGTCTGTCAAAAATATTGAACCCATGGGAATTAGGAAGCATTGACCAGAGGCTCATATTCTAGGGTTTTGAGGAAATCTACCCAGCGTTCCTTGCACTTACCACTCCCACCCACCACCCACACCACCACCCCAGACCCATTCATTCTTTCTGTTGGGAAGAAATCTTTCATCAGTGGCAGGTGAAGTGGCAGGAGAGAGCAGAATTTAGTTTCTCGTTTAGCCAAACTACAGACCTGCCCTGTGTCGCCTGTAAGGCATGTCTTCACTTGAGAAACATTATTTAGTGATTTCTGTATGCTGGGTGTTGCAGACAAAAGATTAGATAAATCCCACTCAACTTTGTCTTCACAGTCTCAGTTCAGTTCAGTTGCTCAGTCGTGTCTGACTCTTTGTGACGCCAAGGACTGCAGCATGCCAGGCCATCACCAACCTCTGGAGTTTACTCAAACTCATGTCCATTGAGTCGGTGATGCCATCCAACCATCTCATCTTCTGTGGCCCCCTTCTCCTGCCTTTAATCTTTCCCAGCGTCAGGGTCTTTTCAAATAAGTCAGCTCTTCATATCAGGTGGCCAAAGTATTGGAGTTTCAGCTTCAACATCAGTCCTTCCAATGAATATTCAGGGTTGATTTCCTTTAGGATGGGCTGGTTGGATTTCCTTGCAGTCCAAGAGACTCTCAAGAGTCTTCTCCAACACCACAGTTCAAACCCATCAATTCTTTGGTGCTCAGCTTTCTTTATAGTCCAACACTCACACCCATACATGACTACAGGAAAAACCATAGCCTTGACTAGATGGACCTTTGTTGGCAAAGTAATGTCTCTGCTTTTTAATACGCTGTCTAGGTTGGTCATAACTTTCCTTCCAAGGAGTAAGTCTAGTATTGTATTAATAGGTAGAAGATCAAGAGTCATTCATAACACACTGTGAGAGACTTCCCTGGTGGTCCAGTGTAAGGATACTTAACCACTGGACACCTACCAATTCAGGGGTCATGAGACTGATCCCTGCTTTAGGAAGATCCCACCTGCTGAGGAGCAACTAAGCCCATGTGCCGTAATAAGAGAAGCCACTGCAATGAGAAGCCCATTCACCGCAATGAAGAGTAGCCCCTGCATGGTGCAACTAGGGAGAGCTGGCATACAGCAACAAAGGCCCAGCACAGCCAGGAATAAATAAACAACACACTGTGATAAGTGATGGAGATTTGTACCACCTGAACCCTAGCTCCAGGAAAGGAGAGCATGGCCTGGCCAGAGACATAGAGATGTGCATGTGAGAACAGCCTTGTTCAAGGAAGTACAAAACCTTCCCCATTTCTAGAGCCTGAAGCATGCCCATGTACCTGCTGTAGTTGGGTGAGTGAGGGCCAGAAATGAAGCTGGACAAGTATGGAGGGTCCTAGGCATGAAGTACCCAGGGCATAGAATTAAGGAGTTTGGATTTTATTCTGAAGGTGATGGGGGAGAATTTGAGCAGAGGAGTCACAGGATTGGAGTTGCATTAGTCGCATTCATAGGGTGGAGGAGGGTGAGGTCTTGAGTCCTGGAAGCCAGGAAGCTATTGAAACAGTGCATGTGACCCAGTGATGAGAACCTAAGCCAGGAGAGCTGTGGAGGTAAGGGGAGGAGGGGAACAGAGAGCTATTTGGGAGACAGGATCAATGAGCTCAGTAACTGATTGGATGTCATGAGTGGTAAGGGAGAGGAAACCCCTCATAGTGACAGACACCAGAGATGGTGGCATCAAAGGACTTTCTGACTCCACCCAAGCACAGCTCCAATCAGGCATCCCCCTCTCCCTGGCATTACTATCCAAGATGTTTTCCAAAGTGTGGTGGGCCACGGCTGGGCTGCTAGAGGTTTTTAGATGGAATACTGTACAGTACATTCTTTTAACAATGGTTGTTCATTTTTATGTTTGTTGGAACAAATATGAACAGCCTATCAAACCCATGGTTTCATAGGCATTATTGCTTGGGGCAAAATTAAAATTTTAGGAAGCTGGTCAATTTAAATTAAAAATAAAAAGATTGTGATACATGGAATACTCGGATCAAAAGTAATAAACATGGTAAAGAAATGACTAAAGCTTGAAGAGTATGGCTCAAAAGACAAAGGGCACTTGTCCCTGTGTGGTACTCAAGGCCTTTTCCTCCTATAAGTACATTCTTAATTGATCCAGTGTTAGCCAGTGATTGACTTTGGCTCATGATAACCTTGGCGATTGATATAGCTTTCCATTGCACTTCCCAAACTCACCTATCTTTCAGGATCAGGTTCAAAGTCACTTAATCATGAAACAGTCCCAAGATGAGAAGCATAGATGCCCCTCTTTCTCTCCAACTGGCCAATTGGTCAATTTTATTACTTTTACTTCAATAGCACTTTTTACTTCAATTATGTTATTCTCTGAAAGTGGTGGGCACTCAACCTGGTTTATCTTTGATGTTTAGGGATATTCAAAAAGCTTGCATAATAATTCTATGGGTCCACATGTTCATTTCCCTTCCATATTCATTTCCTATTGTTGTGTTACAAATTATCCCCCAATCTAGAGGCTTAGAGCAGCAAACATCTGTTAGCGTGTAGTTTCTGTGGGCCAGGAACCAGAGAGCAGTTAGATGGCTGGCTCTTGCTCAGCGTCTCTCCTGAGGTTATAATCAGGCTGTTGGCAACACTTGTGGTCAACTGAAGGCTCGAATAGGGGAAGATACATGTCTAAACCCACTGATGTGGTTGTTGGAAGACCTGAGTTCTTCACTGGTTTGCAGGGGGAGGCCTCACTTCCTTGCCATGTGGGCCTGTGCATTGGCTGACTGAGTGTCTTTGCAATGCAGAGCTGGGTTGCTCTACAGCAAAAGCAAGACATATGTACAATGGACTATTATGACTGAGTAATATTCTATTGTATATATGTACCACATCCTCTTTATCTGTTCTTGTGTCAGTGGACATCCTAACTAAACTATAAATAGTACTTCAGTGAACACTGGGGTGCATGTTTCTTTTTGAATTATGGTTTTCTCTAGGTATATGCCCAGGAAGGGATTGCTTCATAACGAATCCTTTGCAGATAGGTCTCGGGCTGAATCAGTGTCATAGTATATTGATTAGTTCTCGGCATAAAGGAAGTTGTTGGTTAGTGTTAGTTGCTCAGTCATGTCTGATTCTTTGTGGCCCTCATGGAGTGTAGCCCACAAGGCTCCTCTGTCCATGGAATTCTCCAGGAAAGAATACTGGAGTAGGTTGCCATTCCCTTCTCAGGAGATCTTCCCAACCCAGGGGTCAAACCCAGGTCTCCTGTACTGCAGGCTATTTCTTTACAGTCTGGGCCAAGGAAGTTCTTAGTAAAGGCAAATAGATGAATGGTGAGTGGATGGATAGATGATTGGATGGTCAGATAAACAGATGGATAATGAATGAATGGATGGAAGGATGGATAATTGTGTGTATGGGTGAATAGATGATTAATTGATGGATGAAATGACCTCCTTTGGACTACTTAAATCCCAAATGATTGGCATGATGGTGAGCAATTATCTTCATGGTTTAGTCTTTGACTCAAAGAATTTAAGATCTTGGAGGGACCATCTAGTGCCCCACTTCATTCTCCAGATGCAAAATCAGAAGACAAGGGAGGTGATGTGAGCTGCTAAAGATCAAACAATAACTTAGTATCCAAAACGAGACTAGAGCTTCAGGCTTCTCTTCCCATGCTTCTGCTTCAGTACTGACTGCAAAATGTACTACTGTGCATGCTTGCCCCAGAGTTCCTACCCATGCCTGATCTAAAAGGATGCTTCATATTGTAGTAAGATGAAAACATGACTTGTTCATATACAAGACCAGCTGGGCCTCACTGATTCAGATAACCCTCCCTGCTTTGTCTTGAACACCCACCTACTTGTGCTCAGCTTATGCACCCATCATCTCTATAGACTCCACACTCTCACCACACTCTCCGTGTGACCTCTCTGCAGACATGAGTGTTCACCACCATTCTTTCCCAGCAAGCTTCTTGGCTACTTCTGGGTGTATCTGCCTCCAAACCCACTCCTTGTCAAACTGGGACTTTCTTAAGTGGATCTTTCCCTCTGCTGCTACATCCCTGTGGATGCACCATAAACGCTGACATTTCTCTAGAGCAGGATGTTTTTGAAAAAATATTTTAGATGAATGCCAGACCAGGCCGCACAAAATGTCATGGTGACTTTCCAAAGAGACCTGCCAGGAGCTAGGGTGAGTAAAAATAGCCACTGCTGGGTGCGGATGTGAAGTGAGTAAGATCACAGAGAGAAGAGTTTATTTGTTTTTTAAAATAATTATTTCTAAGTGATTCTGGGCCTGAAAAATGAGTCAGACTGGCAGACAGGAAAGCGGAAGGTCTGTGTCTGATGCCAGCAGGAGAAGGCAGAGGAGGGCTATGGATGGGAAGGTAGGGGGCAAGAGAACCTCAGATCCCAGCCCCAATGCTCTGTAAAGCCAAGAAATCCTAAGACTGTGATCCTCAGTTTCTCTACCTGGAGTAGAGAAAGAGAGGGAGAAAGATAGGTAAAGAATGATATTCATATGCCTAGATACAGAGAGAATGAGAGAGAGGCATTGAGAGACAGACTGAGAGAAATGCACAAAAATAATTCTGTCGTCCAATCAAGGGAAATTTTAAGGACCATGGACAGCTCCAGTCTGACTGCACTGTGTGGTTCACAGCTGCTCCTTCTCTTGGTTGGATATGGTACTCTCCCACCTTAAATACTATAAGAGACATCCTGGATGAGCACATGGAGTTGGAGCCAGAGCACTCTGGGAGCTGGCCCTGGGTCATCATTGTCCAGAAGCATAGTCCTGAATAGGTTATTTAACTTCTCAAAGCTTCAGTTGCCCTTATCTGCAAAATGGGGAGAGTTCCTATCTCCCTGTTGATGTGAGGACTCAGTGAGCAACAACAACAAAGGAATCAAGTACCCACCAGGGTGTCTGCTACTTGGTCAGCACTAAATAAATATCCAAATGAGACATGTCAGCAATGAACTCCGAGTGCCAGGGGTCCCAGCTTCTTCTGGATTTCACTCTGGGGGAAGGAAAATCCTGCCTCCCATTTAAGCTGATAACTGAGTTAAGTGGTTGTGTTCTCTATGGGCTGGTGAATGTGAAAACAATGATGTCACTTGGCGGCTTTCAGCTTGGGTTGACAGTGTGATCAGTGCATGTGGAACCAGATTTTGGAAGGGAGGAAGCAAACTTTAATGGACTTTAATGAACAATCTGGCTAGTTGCCTGATCCTGTATTCAGTATTTTTATGTATCTATATTGTTTAATTCTTCAAACAACTCTATGAGGTAAGAATTGTTACCTGTCTCCTATTATTTTCTTTTTTTTTTTTTTATTTTGGTGGGGGGAGTACAGGTTAACAAGGGACTTAAACATCAGAGAGGTAAAGAAACTTGTCCCACATCACACAGCTTAATGGTCATTCTGACATTAGATTGTTTGACAGCAAAACCAGTTCTTTCTCCTAAAAAAAAAAAAAAAAAGATATTGCCATTATAAAACTAGATCTGGTATATGAGAGAAAAGTTGAATTTATCCACATTTTGCACCCAGCTTTCAAACTGCTTCTCTCTCTCTCTCCACCCCCCATTCCATGTGCGTGTGTGTGTGTTTGCTTCTTTGCTTCTCTTCCTTAACTGTAATTAGTTTGTTCACTTTATGGAAAAATTTGATGCAATTCGAAAGCCCAGTTCTGACAGAAATTTTGTGCTGCTCTCCTTTGCCCCCACTTTTCCATTTAGAAGAGTCTCATTCCATCCTTCAAGGCTTAACTCAGCTGTGAACTGTTCCGCAAAACTTATCAGGAATCCCTTAAGCAAGGGGAGACACACCCTCCTTCACACTCTCACAGTGCTTTTACCCCTTTCAGTGAAAATTGCCTTCATTTATTCCTTTATCTTGGATACCTCGCACAGCCTCAGGCACAAAGTAGGAACTGGAAGCGTCTTTATTGAAAGAAGGAAGGGAGAGAAATGCTTCAGAAACAGTAAGATTTATGGCAATGACGAGAGTGATCATAATACCAGACAGCATTATTATGGACACACACGATAATTTAAGCTCCGTTTTAGGCGCTGAAACCGTATCATCATCTCGCGTAATGCTCTCAGTAACTCCAAGTGAAGCATGGTTATCATCCAGGTTTAGCAGGTTACAGTCCTTGTTTAGTCATACAGCTAATTAGTGGATTTTTTAGTCAGAGATTTAGAAGATAAATCCAAACGATGTAGAGGAAACCTTTTCCTTAATGATCGAAGTAGTAGAAGATTATTAGAGTTTGAACCCTAGCAGATTGGCGAGAGTCCTCCAGGAGCTGCGTCTCCATGCTCTTCTGAGGACTGCAGCGGGAAGAACTCCAGTCTTGAGCCTGACACAGTGACCCCAACGCATGGCTTTGCCAGGTATCAGCTGTCTGGCTCCAGATGTGAACTGTGTGAATTTGCAAGCTTCCACTTCCTCGTGTGGACAAGGAAAGCTACCCCACTTACCCGGAAGGTTCGGGAAGAGGATGACATGCTTATTCGAAGGGGCAAGCATATACTAGACATTCAGTAAACACTGGTTACCCAGTTCTTCCACGGTGAGCCTCCCACACGTGCTACCCTGGGCGTCCCCTCATCTTTTTTTTTTTTTTTTTTTAATCTTTGGCTGCGCTAGGTCTTCATTGCTGTGCATGGGGCTTTTCTCTCGTTGGGGCGAGAAGTGGCTGCTCTTCATTGTGGCACGTGGTCTCACTGCGGAGGCTTCTCTTGTTGTGGAGCACAGGCTGTAGGGTGCTCAGCCCTCCTAGCTGCAGTTCCTGGGCTCTAGGGCATAGGGTCAGTTGTGGTACACAGTCTTAGCTGCTCTGCGACGTGTAGATCTTCCCAGACCAGGGATCAAACCCACGTCCCCAGCATTGGGAAGCAGAGTCTTAACCACTGGACCACCGGGGAAGTCTGTCTATTTTGAGAAGAGAAGTCTGCCTTAGACATCTGCAGCATCCCACTAGTTTATTCATCTAACAGATAACTTACCAATCATTTACTTTGTGCCAGGCGCTATTGTGGGTGCTGAGGGTGTGATGATAAACCCAATAGAACAAAGCCTGTGCTCTCATAGCAGTTACATTGTTATATTACTTACATTATAGCTTATATTACTACTACAACCAGTAGACAAACACATAAACAAGCTGAAACCAAAAGTCTATAAAACAAAACAATGTAATGGGAATTGCTGGGGTGATGCTGAATTAGGGAGAGGGGCTGAGGCAATGCCACGTTGAGACAGGTGGCATTTTAACTCAGACCTGAATGGAAGAGGCTAGTCTAGGGAGATCTGGGGTGAAGAGCATTCTTGGGAGAGGGAACAGCCAGGGTAAAAACTGTTAGCAGGATAAGGGTATGTGCTTCAAGTAAAGAAAGATGGCCAGTGTGCTTCATAAGCGATGGGTGGGGAGGGTGGACCCAAAGAGGCTGGAGGTGCTGGAGGCGTTAGACGTGCAGGATTTTGGAGCCCCTGGAATGGGCTTGTATTTGATTCACTAGCTGGATAAAAGGTGAGAATTAATTGAAGGAGCAATTGAGCTGAGCTTTATAGTCTGACTCCACTCAAAGAGATGTTGTTCATTAAAAATCTTCTTATCTACCCTGTAAGAAACAAGTAGGCTGCAGATTCAACTACAGCTTTAAAAAGTGGTTTTCTGAATTATTTTCAGAGATGTATAAAAATCAATCTTTCTACAGGAAAATAGTGAAGTTACTAATTTTATGAGAAAGCTCTAAAATAAGGATAATTTCAGTTCTCTCAGGCTGTCACTAGATTTCATTCGAGACTTTACCAGCTTCAAAATTACTGCACAAAATAATAGCAAAACCTTTATGGTTAAGGCAGACAAATGGACCTTCTTGTCAGGAGATTTTGACATTACTCAGAGGAGTTCATCACAAGTTGCCCAAGCTTTAAAAAAAATTGATAAAATGCAGCAGAGAGCTGAAAGAACCGTGTCATCAACTGTGTGCCATGGAAGCCCAAAGAGCTGATGAAGTCTTCGATTGCATTAATAGAGGTTTAGAATAGAAAGCAGGAGGTGATTTTCTCTTTTTCCTCTGCCTAGATCCAAGTCTGCTTAAACACTTGCAATAATCCCACAGGTTGTCTTGTTTTTCTCACAAATGAAATTAAAGGTATTGCACTTTCATAGTCTTAACAAAGTTTCCAAATTTCACTGAAACTTCCTTTGGGTGAATTTTTAAGCAGAAGAACATTCTATTTCCATGTTTTTGAGTGTACAAATATGAATATTTTTGTGAGGAAAAGACATCATTTTGTCAATAAAGCACATAACAATGGCAAATACTTCCAAACATTCATTCTTCCAAATGCTCTTTCCATAGCATGACTTTCTTTTGATATGCAATTACTCTCTTATGTGTTGTTAAAATGTCACCTCTACCTTGAAGGGACAGATTAAATGTGCATGTTTTTTTTTAGAAAATATCTGCTAGGCAGTAGACTCCTGACAGCCACTTGTCATTAGAGAAAGGTCATCAAATTTGGAATGCTTGTTCTTTTTTTTTAAAAATATAACAGACAGCTTTGCTTCAAGATTTGTACTCGTTTTAAGTACTCACCGTGACATAATCCGAGAAAACGCTGAGCTACAAGAGATGTCGTGGTCACTTCCCATCTTGTTCCGAGTGTCCTGATGACTGGTTATATTTTTAAGTTCTTGTTTTCGTCATGTGACCACACTGATGGCATCTTTGGCTTTGTGTTTACTGCTTGCTTTCATTTCTTATTGCAATCATCCACCTATGACTAAATCAGTGGATGAATTCCATCTGGGTATTCTCTCCCCAACTTTGTCCTGGAATTCTTTTTTTATTGCAGTCATACCAGCCACTGCATCAGAGGTTACATTTCCAAAGTTTTCCTCTTAAAATACTGTGTTTTATTGAAGAAGTAATTTATTATTGAGAATATACCTTTTCTGGTACATAACTTTTTAAGAGCATAAAAAAGAGTAGCTCCTCATAAACTGAAATTGAATTAGTAGTGAAATTATTATTGAGTCCAAATAAAAATTATTATTGAAATTAAGTCCAACTTCCAATTATTATTGAAATTATGATTGAAAGTGGATTTAAAAAACAGATCAAGTTACAGACTAGTTCAGCTAATCTGCACTTTCATTGATGTGCATAGAAACCTACCCTGCCTGCATATTTTCTTTGCTTATGCAGATTATCAGTTTAGTTGATCTTAACTAATCTCTCCTTTTTTAAAAAATTTAATACGTGTATTGATATTTCAGGCATTGATAGGGAAAGTAATAGGGTTATGGAATTCTTCAGGTCTTAAAATTCTAACTTATTTGTAACATGGCATAGCACAATCAAAGCAAATCTTTTCAGATGTTAGTAGGACTTCCTTATTATTGTGGCAACATATACATGATATAAAATTTGTCATTTAACCATTTGCAGACATACTGTTCAGTGACACTAAGTACATTCTACTGTTGTGTAACACTCAGCAATGTCAGTATCCAGAACTTTTTCATTTTCTCTAGCTGAAACTCTGTACCCATTAAACAATAACCCACTAGATAAACTCTCTACAACTGACCATCCTAGAATGAGCTGTGGGACATATACTTGGCTCCATGAAGAAGGTTGCAGGGTTGGTTGAAAACTAAAATTGCTGAATAACCACCATCACAGTCCATTATGGTGAAATCCAGAACGTGGGTAGGGCAGTGGCCTAAATTCCTAGGAGTGAGTACGTAGCTCTGATTTCTGTACGATCAGCTGTGGGGCAGACCTGGAGGTTTCTAGTCTGTCCTAGGGGCAAGAGGAAAATACAACTTCTCAAAAAGAAACTCTGTAAAGGAGATAAAAATAGCAAGTCGCTTCTTGTGTAGAAATCTGTACAGTTTAGAACATACTTTTGCATTCAGAAGCCCTTTAACTCTCTTGCTCATCTTGTGAAGGATGAAGAACAAATATTGTCTGTCTTGTTTTGTGGATGAGAAATCTAACTGGTTTTCCCAGGGACACATGCATTGTCAGCGGCAGAGGTGGGGTTTAAACAGAAGAATTTAAATTCTAAGTGCAGGGTGCTTTCTACTTATTACTCTGCAGAGAATATCTGCTGTGTTTGCAAATGTTAAGTCAGCAAACAGAAGCCACATCAGGTGTCTTTAATAGGAATGTATTTAATATAGGGAACTTGAGGTTTACTCATCCCTTGCTTGCTGGGAGAAAGACATCACGGAGGAATTGCTTTATTTCAGAAAATGTGGAAATGCAAAAATTTCAAGAAGGCTACTATGAATCTTAATGCCTTCAGGAAGTGAATGCCTCAGCCCTTGGCAAAAAATCTACTGTGAGCTAGAGGCCGCAGGAGACTATGTTTGTGTCCACACAGCTGCTACGGAAGGTTAGTATCTTCCTATCTTCCACCTCAGAAATCACACACAAAGGGACCTCTTCTTGGCTGAATCTCACTGATCCCAGCTGGCCCAAGAGTCTAGAAAACATAGTTTCCAGGGCTTCCAGCCCCTGAGGTTCCGGGCTCACTTAGAAAAACAGGGATGAGACTATTAACAGATAATAATATCCAGCATATGCAGTTATGAGCCAGAATCATGGCTGAAATGCAGAGAATAAAAATTGGTTAACAGCATTGTTAACCCTAAATATGGATTTCTGCATCTTTTCTCTTCCTACACACTCTGCTGTGGATCAATGGTCTTCCCTTCATCAAGACCTAGTGAGAAAGATGGGAAATCGATAAGGATGAAAGAGCAGAGAAGGATGCATTCCATACTAAAGTAGATCAGCAGGGGAGACGGGACAGAGGGGTGAGAAGAGACACGAGTCAGTTCCAGGTAAGAGGCAGGGTGGAGGTACAGGTAGCTCTTGGCTGGGGTGGCTAGAGTTTTCATTTCTGCTTACTGCACACTGACTGGGTGACCTTGCCTTCAGTAACTGTAAAAAGAGTGATGGTATAATGATACATACATTATAGGGTTCTTGGGAGCCCTTAGCACAGTGTCTACCTGGCACATATTATGTGCTCAGTGTTGGAGAAGACTCTTGAGAGTCCCTTGGACTGCAAAGAGATCTAATCAATCCATTCTAAAGGAGATTGGTCCCAGGTGTTCTTTGGAAGGAATGATGCTAAAACTGAAACTCCAGTACTTTGGCCACCTCCTGCAAAGAGTTGACTCATTGGAAAAGACTCTGATGCTGGGAGGGATTGGGGGCAGGAGGAAAAGGGGACGACAGAGGATAAGATGGCTGGATGGCATCACCGACTCGATGGATGTGAGTTTGAGTGAACTCCGGGAATTGGTGATGGACAGGGAGGCCTGGCGTGCTGCAATTCATGGGGTCGCGAGTCAGACATGACTGAGCTACTGAACTGAACTGAACTGAACTGAACTGAAATATGAAGTGTTACAAGAATGAATCCAGGGAGTTGGATGGACCACTGAGACACTCCTTGTAGAGTGATGGAACTTACTCTCCATGCCTTTTCTCCACTGTGAAATCTTACAGCTATGACTAGATAGGAGTTTTAACAATGAATGTGAAACCTTATTGTTTTTGCTATTGTTTTCCCTATTATTACTGTACAGTGAAATATGATGGTCCCAGGTGCTTTCCTTTCTCTTTTTATTATCATTTACAACAACAGTATAAGACGGTGCCAGTATGCTCCATATCTTGCAGACGAGGGGACTGAGACCCTGGGAAGTAAACGGACTAGGTGAGCTTGAGCTCTGAATAGCAGCTCAGATTGGCTGCAGACAGCTAGGATGCTATTCTATACACGATGGGTCCCGTGCCTGTCAGCAGCTGGACCACTTACTGAAGTCCTTGTCTTCCATTTCCGCCCTCACACTCGCCGCCCCACCCCCAACTCCCTGGCCTTGAAGTTGCTGACCAAACTAACTTTAGAATGTATCACTTTGTGATATATTTAGCCACCTTCATCCAGTTAGCCCTGAGCAAAGAATAAAGAAAACTCCTCTCGATCATGCCTTAGAAGAATAGCTAAAGTTTTATCTCTATGTGACCATGGGCAGACCTCTCAACCTCTCTGAGCCTGGCTCTCCTTACCTTTGAACTGAATGATATGATCCACTGAGGAGGAATTAAGAAAGCACATGGCTTTGTCCTGGCACACAGAAAACCCTGAGCAAACAGGATCTTTCCCTTCCCTTTCCACCCTAGATACTTCCTTGGGCTCCCGCTTCTCTGTCTCTCTGTCCCTGGCAGTTTCAACCCTGCTCTTCAACTTGAAGCTGCTGCCTCCAACACCCTTCCACCCTGATGCCCCTGAGAAGAAGAACTAAGATAAAATGAAGATATTCTGGGGGCATCTGGTCACTAACGTAGCTTTGACATTTTCAAAGGAAGTCGAGGATGCAAAGTCCTAATTTGCATCCAGGATGTTGATTAAAAAGTTCAGGTTTTATACATGGTGGTGTATATATCAATCTCAATCTCCCAGTTCACCCCACACCCTTAACCCCTTCCGATGTCTCCTCATTTGTTCTCTATGCCCTGCAAATAGGTTCATCTGTACCATTTTTTCCAGATTCCGCATATATTCATTAATACATATTTGTTTTTCTCTTTCTAACTAACTTCACTGTGTATGGCAAACTCTAGGTCCATCCACAACTCCACAAATGACCCAACTGTGCTCCTTTTATGGCTGAGTAGTATTCCACTGTATATATGTATCGCATCTTCTTTATCCATTCATCTGTCAATGGACATTTAGATTGCTTCTATGCCCTGGCTATTGCTAATAGTGCTGCTCAACTCGGTGCTCCATGGTGACCTATATGGGTGGGATGGGAGGGCTGGAGGGAGGTCCAAGGCGGAGGGAATGTACGTATGCTGCTGCTGCTGCTGCTGTTAAGTTGCTTCAGTCATGTCTGACTCTGTGCGACCCCATAGACGGCAGCCCACCAGGCTTCCCTGTCCCTGGGATTCTCCAGGCAAGAACACTGGAGTGGGGTGCCATCGCCTTCTCCAGGGTATATATACATATAGCTGATTCACTTTGTTGTACAGCAAAAACTAAGACAATATTGTAGAGCCATTATATCCCAATAACAGCAACATTTGTTATAATTAATGCACTAATACTGGTATTATTAACTGAAGTCCATACTTTATTCAGGCCTTCTTAATTTTTCCCTAATGTCCTTATTCCCTCGTAGCAGTAAAGGATCTGCCTACCAATGCAGGAGATACAGGTTTGATCCCTGGGTTGGGAAGATCCCCTGGAGAAGGAAATGGCAACCCACTCCAATATCCTTGCTTGGAGAATCCCATGGACAGAGGACCCTGGTGGGCTACAGTCCATGGGGTCACAGAGTTGGACATGACTTAGTGATTAAACAATAATGACAACAAGTTTAATTTTGCCCTGGGGTCTTGTGCAAGCTGGGGACATGGCGGGGAGAACAGAGGTGGACTACACCTCATGGCAGGTGATGCTTCTGACCTGGGACCCAGCAGGGCTCGGTGGCCATCCCCACCTGCTCACACCCCTCCCCCATGCTGCCCCATTCACCTAGCTCATGTCCTCATCCTAAAGACTGGACAGAGCTGGGCAGCCAGTGTCCCCATCTTCTCTCTGACTGTGACTGTCTATCTGTGTGACCTGGGACAAGACACGTAGGTTCTCTCGGCCTCAGTTTCCTCATCAGTAAAAGAGCAACACTAAAGCAATCAAACACATGATCTCTGAACACACTGCTAAGTAAATTTAACTAGACCTTTCATCCCAGTGATTGTTTATCATTGTGGCCAGTCCTTAGCATCTACAAGACCTACTGGGAAGTCAGTGTTGCAAAATCCGATTTGCAGGTGAGGAAACTATGGTTCAGAGGGATTGTTCACCTTGCCTGAGGGCACGTAGTTAGAGTGGGCAGAGCTAGAGTGGACTTGCAGTCCACGTCTAAGGATGGCCCTCAGTCCTCCCACTGGGCCTCACCAACTCCCTCAGACTGATTGACTTACTTATTCAGCAAACACTCATATAAAGCTTATTACATGCCAGGTAGGCATGCAAGCATTTGTTGTTCTTTAGTTGCTAAGTCGTGTCTGACTCTTTTTGACCCCATGGACTGTAGCTTGCCAGGCTCCTCTGTCCATGGGATTTCCCAGGCAAGAATACTGGAGTGGGTTGCCATTTCCTCCTCCAGGGAATCTTCCCAATCCAGGGATCAAACCTGCATCTCCTGAATTGGCAGGTGGGTTCTTTACCACTGAGCCATCAGGGAAGCCTTCACTCCTGGGCTCTGCATCAGACTTCCTGTACAGCAACTCATACCTCCAATCCTTTTCTTATTTAGAAGGTGGGGGCAAAGACCAGATCTCATGAACCCAGACAAGATGGGGCTGAGATGAGAAACTGGGGTGACCCAAAAGCCTACACAGGTAGACTCCTTTTGCTGGAGCAAGTCCAGCGGTAGTCACTGCTGACAGCTGGTGGTAACATAGAATCCACGGGGCCAGGACCTGCTAATGCATTGTGTCACTTTGAAGAGTGCCTCCAATTACACATAGTGGTCAAGGGCCACGGTTTAAAACGTGTTGCAGTGTACCCTGCTGATCTCTTTTGTAAACTCAGGTAGTGCATGCTGGTGAAATGTCAGAGCCAAAAGGGATCCCTCAGAGCCTGGTCTGTGACCCTCTGCCCCCTTTACCCCCTGGAATCCTGGATGTGGGATGGGCTGCGTAACTTAGCCAGGATGCCCCCAGGGAGCAGCAATAATCCCAGATTATTCATTTACCAGGATAAACTATCTGCTGCTGGTTTCCTTGTTACTTTAAAGGCATTCTTCTTAGTCCCTGGAAATCTCTGAAGGCTCGCCTAGATCTTTCTGATGATTTTCAGAAGTGGGGATAAGTGTGTACTGATCAATATACACCCTTTCTCACCCACCTTGTCTCTTTCTTAACCACAGCTCTTGGAAACTCACTTGAATGTTCATATTCTTTGGACTGTTCGAACTAAGACCTTAGCTTTACTAGCATTGAGATTCCCTTGAATTAACCTCAGAAGCTTCCATCTTCAAAGGTTTATCATTTAGTTTCCTGGTTTTAGCTTCACCTTGATGTCTACAATTTGCTGTTTTTCTTCTGAAATATTTTTTCCTCTTTAAAAGGTCAGTTGAATTTTCCATTCAGGGTGAGAGTGGAGGAGAAGCTTAGTGGATTTTTAAAATAGTAACATCCAGCTTCAGTGTAAGAACCAGGAAATAAGCACTCTCATATCCTGCTGACACAAATGCACATCGTCACAGTCTATATGGAAAAATTGGTCTATGCTCACCAAAAGCTTTGAAATTACCTATATTATTAGATGTATGATTCCCATGGCTACAAATGGTCAGTTTCATGTACAAAGTTGCTTACTACAATATTACTTCTGACAAAGAAGTTGCCAAAAAAAAAAAAATCCCCAAACATTCAACAGTAGAGGATTTAGATAAATGAATAATGGTACTTTCACACAGAGGAGAGCAATCATTAAGAATACTGGATTGGCCAAAAAGTTTGTTCAGGTTTCTCCATAAGAGGTTATGGAAAAACCCAAATGAACTTTCTAACCAACCCAATGATAAAAGATGATTACACACATAGCCCTTAGTATTTGCTAGGTTAACTTGTCATTAATTCATGTAACATACCCTATGACCAAATGAGGTAGATGCTATTATTATACCCATTTTACAGATGATGAAATTGAGGTGCTTAGAATAAAAATGGGCTTCCCTGGTGACTCAGATGCTCAAGAATCTGCCTGCAATGAGGGAGACCTGAGTTCGATCCCTGGGTTGGGAAGATCCCCTGGAGGAGGGCATGGCAACCCACTCCAATATTCTTGCCTGGAGAATCCCATGGACAGAGGAGCCTGGTGGATTACAGTCCACAGGGTTGCAAAGAATCGGACATGACCGAGCAACTAAGCACAGCAGCCCACAGTCTCACAGATAATAAGTGGTAAAGTTGAGATACAAACCCAGCCTGTCTAGTTCAGAAATCCCTCCTATTAACTGCCATGCTATATTGCTTCTGGAATAACATCTCATGGTTTCAGTAAATGTGTGGGTATGGCTGTAGGTGTATGTATAAAAGGACTAGAAATCTGTACACTGACATATGAACACTGGATTCTAGGACTGAAGACAATTTATATTCTCTGTTTTATGCCTTTTTGCCTTTTTCAAATTTACTTCAAGGGCCTTATTATTTTTTTAAGACAGAAGAAAAGTATGGTGGATACATTTTTTCAAAAAAGAAATAAATCCGAGATGTGATGTAATCTATCCCCTCGCCCTGGACAGAAACTCATTTCTGTACCATCTCCAACAAGCGATCACTTGCCTTTATTTGAACTGCTCGGTTGACAAGGAGCTCGTGGCTCTGGCTGTGCAGGGTTGGCTTGGTCTAAGGAAGGAGGGAAAAGTGACCTTGGGTCATTTTGATGTGGTCCAGCCCAGCTCACAGGGCGGGGAACAGTCAAGGGTGTTGGGGCAGTCGTTCAGGGATGCTGAGAGCATCAGTGGGGAGCTTGATGGGTACCAAAGTGTCAAGGGCCCCAGCACACCGTGAGTGTTCTTGTCTCATTTATTTCACAGCCCACTGTAAAATGGTTTGCTCAAGAAACAGTTTTCTAGTGGATAATGAATTCACCCGAAAAGAAATAATACGCCAACTGCAAAATTGACGAAAATGAAAGCTCAGTGCTGGTGAGGATGGCCATGTAGCATTCTTCTGTGCTGCTGGCGGGAATGCAATGACACAGTTGGCGGAAGACGATTTGGCAATATTTCCCCAAGTCCAAAGCTTACATTCCTTTCATCCTGTGGATCCCATTGCTAAGAAGCTGCCCAATAAATCAAGTGCAGGCCTGTCCAGTTCAAGTGCAGTCATGACAGCACTCGTTGTAATGGAAAAATTAAGCAAACAAGCAATGTTGAAAACAACGTGTCCTTCCATAGGGACCATATTAAATAAGTGATTCCACCACAGGATGGAATCCTCTTAAGGCGTTAAACACTCTGAGTGAGATGTGCGTGGTGTTTGGGGAAGATCTTGATGCTGTCTTAGTGAGTGACAAAACGCAAAATGGCATCTTAGAGAAGCCTGTACACGTAGATGTGCATTTGTGAATAAACACACTTTTCCCCAAAAGAAAATATGAGAAACTGCTCACATACTGTTTAAAGTAGCCACCTTTCAGCAGAGTGAGAATCGCATTTTCATTTTGTATCTATTTTGTTGGAATGCTCAACCACATATTACTGTTATTTTAAAAATGAAAGCTGGGGTTATCTGGGAAATTGTAGTCCATTTAGTTTGTTGGTTTTCTACCTCTCTATATAAAAATGAAACACACACATGCATATACATACAGCCTAGTAGCTGTCCTTCTATATTTTGAAATAAGGACTACCTTGGTGGTCCAGTGGTTAAGACGCCTTGCTTCCAGTGCCGGGGTGTGGGTTCGATCCCTGGTTGTGGAACTGAGGTCCTCCATACCATGTGCATGGCCAAAAGTAAAAATTAAAAAAAAGAAAAATAACAGAGAGTGCTCCTCCAAGGCTCTTTCATAACTCCTCTTCCTGTCCAGATTCAAGACTTTCTGGGGACAAGCACAGGGTCTTTCTGCATCAGCTCCTGCTGGGTCCTGCCTCTGGTGTCTGCCTGTGAATCAGTGAATGAGCCCAAATTAGGAACAGAAGGAAAGATGATGGACTCGGAGCCAGTGCATTAGTGCTGTGTCTGTCAGGTTGGGCTGTGCAAGGCCATAATAACAAATATGACCCGAGTCTTAGTGGCTTAGTGATATATATCTATTTCTTGCTTATGACACAGTCTGATGCGGGCTGGGTTTCTCTTTTCTGTATGGTAACTCAGGGATTGAGGCTGTTCCCAACCTGTAGATCTGTCCTTCTGTGCCCTCAAGATTAACCTGGTGCCATTTAAGTAAGCAATGAGGTAGACATGCTTTACCCACTTCAGTGTGAAAATGACCTGTGTCACTTCTGTGCACATTCCCGCACATGGAGTGTTGGTGAACAATGTGAGTAGAGGCTTTACATGTGCTTGCATGATGGGACTTGGCTTATTGCACGCTTGTGATCTGAAGAAGAAGAAGCTTCTTCTTCCTCAGTATGGGCCCCAGAATAAAGATGCATATATGTGCTAAGTCACTATAGTCGTGTCTGACTCTGTGACCCCATGGACTGTAGCCTGCCAGACTCCTCTGTCCATGGGATTCTCCAGGCAAGAATACTGGAGTGGATTGCCATTTTTCTTCTCCAGGGGATCTTCCCAACCCAGGGATGGAACCAGTACCTCCTGCATTGCAGGTGGATTCTTTACCACTAGTGCCACCTGGGAAGCCTTGGTACTACACTTGATCTTTTAGCCAAAAGGCAGAGAAATGGTGATAAGGACAGTTAGGACAAACTTTGAGTCTAATCTGACCCGCTCAGCCAGCTCAGATTAGCTGACCTCAATCAACATACAAACCAGTGTAGCTGAACCTCAATCAACATACAAACCAGTGAGCAGGAAAACTGTTCTCATAAGCCACTGAGATTTAAAAGCTTTTGTTAAGCAGAAAAGACTCAGTGGGGCCCCATGGAATGCTGACTTCGGGAGAATCATGAAGCAGGTCCTTGGGCTGTGGGTCATCTTGTGGGTGAGCCAGCTGGAGCCCAGAGAGGGAAGCTGATGTACCTGAGGCCACAGAGCCAAGACCAGAGACCAGGTTTATGAAACTCAAGCCAGTACTTTCTGTGACTTAACATCCACCCTCCAGGGCTTCCTGGTGGCACTCGTGATAAAGAATCTGCCTGCCAATGCAGGAGACTCAAGATCCCATGGAGTAGGAAATGACAGTCCGCTCCAGTATTCTTGCCTGGAAGATTCCCACGGACAGGGGAGCCTGGTGGGCTATAGTCCACAAGGTCACATAGAGTCAGACATGACTGAGAACACACACACACACACACACACACACACACACCCTCTAGCACAGAGCAGGGCTGGCATTTTGATTTGGGCAGGAGAAGAGGGATGAGGCAGGGGCCCAGGTAGGGGTTAGAAGGGCTATTTGGGACAGCAGAGGCCACCAGTGTTGGAAGAGGGACACAGAGGATGGGGCAGTTTTCTCTCACCTCCCTGATTCGCTGAAGTCTGGGGATCCCAAGTTTCTATAGGGTTCTTGCTCTCAGCTGTGGCATCACTACTCAGAAATCATTCTGATGTCGAGACCGATTCCCAAAGGCCTGCAGGTTCTGTGCAGATTGTGCAGGTGCCGCTTGCAATGGCATTCCCTCCAGTTGCTCCCTGTTCTCTGGGGTTTTATACCGTTACTATATCCAAGGCTTCCTAGTGCAGAGAACCTACCTGCCAATGCAGGCGAGGTAAGAGATGCCGGTTCAGCCCCTGGGTCAGGAAGATCCTCTGGAGGAGAGCATGGCAGCACCTTCTAGCACTCTTGCCTGGAGAATTTCATGGACAGAGGAGCTGGTGGGCTACAGTCCATTCGTTCGCAACGAGTCAGATATGGCTGAAGCAACTTAGCATGCACATACGTTATACCTAAAACAGATCTTCCCCAGCAGGGATTGAATCTAGGTCTTCCACATGGCAGGCAGATTCTTTACCATCTGAGCCACCAGAGAAGCCCATTAAGGGGAAGGAACCAGGATAAAAGGCGAATTGGAGAGAGAGTGCAAGCATCTAGGCAAGCACTGTAATACGTGCATCCAAAGTGCGGTTGCACGTGCGTTGGACTCCTTCCAGGGTCCCAGATAAGGGAGACAGCAGGTGCACCAACTCCACCTGTCAGGTGAGGGCGCCATAGTACAGCGGAGCTTACTCCCGAGTTCCTCACCGGGCGGAGGAGGAAGACCGCTGTCAGCTAGAAGAGCTCCGGTCATGAGCGCCCCTCCGTTCCTCCTCCAGCTTCTCTTCCATCCCTCAGCTTCCCTTTCCTTCCTCCCTCCTCCCTCCTGCTTCACTTCTCTTCTTTCATGCCTGTGCGTGCCCAGTCGCGTCCAACTCTGTGTGACTCTGTGGACTGTTGCCCCCGAGATTCCTCTGTCTATGGGATTTCCCAGGCAAGAACACTGGAATGGGTTGCCGTTTCCTATTCCAGGAGATCTTCCCAATCCAGGTATCGGGCTCGCGTCTCCTGCATCACCTTCACAGGCAGGTGAATTCCTTATGACTGCCCCACCGGAGAAGCCCTTTCTTCTCTCACACCTATCTTTTCTCCCCTTTGCCCCTCCTCTCCTTTCTTCTTCATGTGCCCCAGGATAAGGGGTGAGATTCCCCAGGAATGCAGGGCTGAACAGACAGCAGCCCCTGCTTTGTGGAGTGTGTCTTCTAGAAGCGATAGGTCATAACTAAACACACAAATGAATCCATAATTCCAAGCCATGAAAAAGTCAGTGAAGTCAAAGCATCATACAATGGGAGGGAATTCCAGGGAAATCTAGTTTAGATTGGGGGGAAGGTGTACAGGAATGCTTCCTGATGGGCGGCACTGCAGGTGATGCTTGGAGGATAAATAGCCAAGGAAGAAACAAGTGGCATGAGAAGAATTCCAAGCAGAAGAACATACACGTAGAAGGGATGCCCTTGGTGCCCTTGGGAAGCTGGACAGAGGCTGCAGTGACCGTGGGGTGACCGTGGCTCAGAGAGCAGGGGTGAGCCATTTGCAACGAGATGAGAGAGGCGGGCAGAGCGGGAGCAGGCGGGGATTCTGTGGTTCATCCCAAGTGCAATGGGAGCTGTCAATGCCTCTTAAGCAGAGGACTGACATAATGCAGTTTTGCATTGTGAAGAGATCGATTTGACAGCGCCGAGGAAGATGGGTTGGAGGGAACCCAAAGGGAAAGTTTTAGCATTCTGTTGCATTTGAGCAGGTTGTAGGTGAAGGGGCGCTGGTGACTGAGTTACAATCATGTCCAGGGAGATGGAGAAAAGTAGAGGAGACACACCTTTGTGGCAGGATGGTGTCTGTGATGAAGTGATTTAGCACACACATGATGTTTGTGAAGTATTATAGATGCCCCTACCCCCAATGCCCTACTCACCATTCAGGCAGCTAAACAGGAGGCCTGCTGCTGGCGTGGAATCGCCAGGGTGAAACTAGAGGATAATAACATCATATCCTTGACATTTGGGTTAAAAAGCCAAGATCCAGGTGTACAATAGACTTGGGAGGAAATGAGATTAGGCTGAACCCGGTGGGGGAGAGGGGAGAGAGATGCAGAGGAAGAAAGAATATTAATAATATCATGAGGGTCTCTGAGTCCTTTTATATACCCACCTAGTCAGTCAAGGGGCGGGGGCGGGGGGCTTCCCCAGTGGCTCTAGTGGTAAAGAATCCGCCTACCTAGGCAGGAGACATAGGAGACGCAGATTCAATCCCCGGGTAAGAAGATCCCCTGGAGGAGGAAATGGCAACCCGTTCTGTTAGGGGAAGCACACCGATTGTTTCCCTGCCAGGCACCATAGTAACCATTCGCGTGAGTTATTTTACGACCAGAGGTCCTGGTAAGAACACAAACTAATAAGCCACCACCAACTGGGAGAGCTCGGGAAAGGTCAGAATGAGACACCACGTGTCCGACCGCCTCCCAGAATCCTTCTCGTTGCAATCCATCTTGGCTGAACCAGGAAGGGCTCTGAGTCAGAAAGACTGACCAAAGACAACCCGGAAGCTAACCCCATCACCGTAAAACCTGAGACTGTGAGCCTCAGGCAGAGGACTCCTCCTGAGTTCCTTTACCCTACTGCTATCTTTCTGGGCACCCCTTCCCAATAAAATCCCTTGCTTTGTCAGCACATGTGTCTCCTCAGACAATTCATTTCTGAGTGTTGGACAAGAGCCCTCTTTAGGGCCCTGGGAGGCATCCCCCTTCCTGCAACAGCTCCAGTATTCTCCTGGAGAATCCCCATGGACAGAGAATCCTGGTGGTCTACAGTCCACAAGGTTGCACAGAGTCAGACACGACTGAAGCGGCTTAGCCCAGTCAGTAAAGGGAACACAAAAATCCACACACCCCCCCCCCCAGTTTGGGGAGACAGAATCTGTGTTGGTTTCCAAGTAAGCCCCCAGAAACTCAACAAGGTCTCAGGCACTACCAACCCTGGGAGGAAGGCACCTCTAGCCCACTAGCCTATAGGGACCCATAGTTGGAAGATGCCAAAAATGCATGAATCTTTTTTTTTTTTTTTTTTGAGGGTATACAAACTTATTTTTATTTTTTCTGTTTTTTATTTTAAAATTTTTATTAGAGTATAGTTGATTTACGATGTGTTAATTTTGGATGTAGAGCAAAGTGAATCAGTTTTATACACACCCACACACACATTTTTGAGATTCTTTTCCCATATAGCCCATTATAAAGTACTGAGTAGAGTCCCCTGTGCTATTATATAGTAGGTCAAATGCCACTGCCGCTGCCGCCGCCGCCAAGTCACTTCAGTCGTATCCAACTCTGCACAACCCCATAGACGGCAGCCCACCAGGTTCCCTTGTCCCTGGGATTCTCCAGGCAAGAGTACTGGAGTGGGTTGCATTTCCTTCTCCAATGCATGAAAGTGAAAAGTGAAAGGGAAGTCGCTCAGTCGTGCCCAACTCTTTGCGACCCCATGGAATTCAGCCCACCAGGCTCCTTTGTCCATGGGATTTTCCAGGCAAGAGTACTGGAGTGGGGTGCCATTGCCTTCTCCAGTAGGTCAATGAGTCCCTTCTAAAGTCCTTGAGATTTTTATTTGAACTCCAGGACTTAGGACCTACTGGAAGGAGCATCAGACCAGAGAGAAAAGACTCAGCTTCAAACCCAGATCTACCCCCACATGGGGGAGATGATTCTAGAAAACCACTTGACCTCTCTAAATCTAGTCCAACCCTCCATAGATGGGGACAGGGGTATGAGCTGACCTCTTGGGGGTGGTTGGAGAATTAGAAGAAATAAATACATTGGACTGCAAGGAGATCCAACCAGTCCATTCTGGGGAGATCAACCCTGGGATTTCTTTGGAAGGAATGATGCTAAAGCTGAAACTCCAGTACTTTGGCCACCTCATGCAAAGAGTTGACTCATTGGAAAAGACTCTGATGCTGGGAGGGATTGGGGGCAGGAGGAGAAGGGGACAACCGAGGATGAGATGGCTGGATGGCATCACTGACTCGATGGACGCGAGTCTGAGTGAACTCCGGGAGTTGGTGATGGACAGGGAGGCATGGTGTGCTGCGATTCATGGGGTCGCAGAGTCGGACACGACTGCGCGACTGAACTGAACCAAAATACATAGGAAAACTAGATACATATTTCGTGCTGGAGGAGTCATTTTGTTTAGAAGACAAAAACTTCCATTCTGCTTAGTTCACTAATTCCATCAAGAGTCCCTCAACCTGATTCTATTTGCTATAACTACTGGCTTCGCTTCTGCCCCTTGGATGACACAGAGCAAGCCTCATCTCTCTTGACCAGACAGAATTTTCTCTTAGGGGCCTGGGGACACTGCTGTTTGCTGATGTCCTGAGAATGTGGTGCCCAAGGTGTCACAAGGCAAGTTCATTCTGGCTACAGTTTGATGAGAATTCTGCAGCCCGTGGTCCAAAGCCCTCTCTCTATGAATGAAGGCTTACTTGTCACTGGTGCCGATGAAGAGCTGCCAGGCAGGAACCAGTGAAAAATTGTATCTCCGTTGCTCCCCTTATCTGGGATCTGAAGGCATTGTTGTCACTGTTATTGTCTCCACAAAGAAAATGCATGAGACAAATGTCACCACAGCTCTCCTCCCTCGGGAAGGAACAAGCACTCTCCTAAGATGGTCTCCAAGTCCTCCGGGGAGTCCTGGATTCAGAGGAAGAGGGTGAGAAGGGCCCCTGGCTTTGAAAGCAGTGCAGCAAGTGAGGAAGGGGGCAGCCAGAGTCAAGGGGACCTGATCTGTCACATGCTCTCTAGGTGTTTCCTGCCTTCCCTGCCCCCAGGATTGATGCTTCTTCCTGATGTATTCACCCTGCATTTGCTAGAGAACACCCTCTGGGTCTTTGTTTCATTTTGTTACTTGGCCCTTGTTACTTTGGTACTTGGTCTGCTGCCTAGAATCTTCTTGGGTTATTCCATGCCCCATGTCCTATGATCTGAAAACTTTTCTTTTAATTAATCTATATATTTGTTTTTGGCACTGGGCCTTCATTTCTGTGCACAGACTGTCTCTAGTTGTGGCAAGCCCGGGCTGCTCTCTAGTTATGGTGGGTGGGCTGCTCATTGTGGTGGCTTCTTTTGCTGCCAAGCACAGGCTCTAGGGCACATGAGCTTCAATACTCATGGCACGAGAGCTTAGTTGCCCTGCAGTGTGTGGGATCTTCCTGGACCAGGGATCGAACCCATGTCTGCTGCTTTGGCAGGTGGATTCTTAACTACTGGACCACCTTGGAAGTCCGTGTGATCTGAATCAGTGGTCTTGTTGGCCAGAAGCATCTAAATTTTCTGCAGGATGCTCAACCACACATATTGGGCCAAGGAAGGGGTTTGTAGCTCTCATACTCCACACCTTCGCTGCCTTGCACCCCTCAGGCTGATGGGGAGGGAACATCGGTCTACAAATTGGGGGGAGCCTAAGAGGCACCACCATCTGAGGATGGGATTGTGAAGTAGGTAAGGTGGAGATCAGACCCTCCAGACCCTGCTTTGGAGCTCTTTGCTCCCTTAGTGGCAACTTGACTACCTTGCGTGTATCTCCTCCTCCCTTTCAACAAGTACCCCAGGGTTTGTCAGTTGCAGTACATGAACTCAGTCATTGGCTTGTTCACTCCCTTCTGCATTCATTAGCTCTTTTCTGAGAGCCTAACAATGTTCAAGGCATTGTACTCCGTCCTGCAGATAAAGAGGGGACTAAGATGCTATTCTGTCTTCCAGGAAGTCACAGTCTAGTGGGAGAAGCAGCGCAGAGCTGTGTGAACACTGTACTAAGCATTATAGCAGAAGCGTCCAAGTTCAGGGGTGAGAACATCCCTAAGAATCTAGCCATGAACTCAAGTGGGAGGGGGCTTTGCACAGCCATTGCCAGGCTTATCTGTCTCAGTATCATGCACGGCACCTCGCCCCGAGCCTCAGACCTGGAGGGACCCCAATAAAGCTGTGTGGAGTGGTGCGGATGTCCTCTGAGCTTCCAGCTCTAAGCCTCAGTAATTCTAAGGGAAGGATGGTGCCAACTTACCAGATGTGGGAGCCGGATTCTAAAGAGCGCTCCATAGAAGTGAAATAAATTGGAAACTGCTGCTCCCATTGTCCTCCTGGCGTCTCGAGGGCTGTCTTTTATTCTCCCTTCTGTTGGCCAAATGAGCTCCTGCCTCCAATCTGGCCCCTGGGTCCACTGCCCAGTGGCAACTCTTGCTGCCCTGGAACAATTCACTGGATGGAGCTGAGAAGACAAATAATAATGCCTGACAGCCCTTCATGGTTTTCCCTAAATGTTCCTTTCTGCACAAAAAAGTTTAATAAAAATATGGATTAAAGCAAAGACTGGGAGCAGGAAATCAGTGGCAGTCTCTCAGCTGTGTTATCACAGTATGTTCTGTGCCTGTGCTGCCCACCTAGGGGAAGGGGGCATCACTGTGGTCAGACTCCTCCTGCGAAGCCGGTGCTGGGGAGAGGTAGACAGGAGCCTCCTGGGGAACGGATGGGGTACCTAAGACAGGAGCAGGTGATCTCTAGGCTGCTAGGGAGGCAGCCTAGGACCTGGTGGGGGGCCTGAGTCAGGAAATATTGTGCCCTGCATTTGCATGGGGTCTAGAATTCCCTTGGCTGGTGTGACTGATAATCTTGTCTGTATAACTGCTTAATTATTATGTGTAAATGAATTGTTCCTCATGCAAAGCAATAATATACAATGTCCCTCACCTCCCAGTGATTATATTTAGTTTTTAAAAAATTGGTTTCTTAACAAAAATTGGTTTCTAATAATGGAATACCATGTTAATTACACAGGACTTGCCCTTCTCTTCATTAAAGGAGTCCCCAAAGTGCCTCCAATTAGACTCCATTGCTCCCTCTCTGCTTGTTTTTGTTCCTGAATGCCTTGAAAGCAATTAAAAACTGCTATCTTTAAAAGTTTGTAATTTGGAGTTTACACCCCTGACCTTTAAAAGAAATTTTTTTTTTAATTTTTCTGCTGATGACGGAGAGTTTCTAAACGGACTCTCTGCATGGATCATTCAACACAAAGGCTGTCATTCTGAAATAAGATGGGTCTTCTTTGCTGAGCCACCCCTGGGCCAGAGAACCACTGTTACGTGTGCAAATGGCATGTAGGGCTCATGCAGCCCCAGAAGACACAGAAAGTACCAGTTGCCCGATGCGAGACGATAAATATGGATCAGATCTGTGCAAACTGCAGGATCAATTATGAGAACATGCAGCTAAATCAGCCTCCAACTGTCAGAGTGTTGGGGTTTCTGCTGGAGGTTATGAGTCCACCTGGGTTCCTCGGGCTTTAGAGCTGTGTGTATGAGTGCGTGCATGTGTGCTTGTGCACATGGGTGTGTGTGTGTGTGTGTGTGTGTGTAGGGCAATTAATTACAGGATCAGAACAGACACTGCCAAGAGACATGAGATGAGGCTTCCAGGCCAGGCTCTGCTTCCAACTAATTTGTGGCTTTGGAAGAATAACTATTCTTTCTGAGCCTCATTTATACATCCACACAATGGACAGGTTTGGGGTGGAGGAGATCCTTTTCACACTGGGTCACCATCTCTGAAAAGTCTGACTCCAGAGGCCTGGGTCTTTTCTATGAAGGTCCCCGGTGAGTCTCAAGTGGGCTCCCTCAAAGCCGCTGGCTCCTCCAGCCCTGTCACTGTAAAAGCCAGCTCTGTGGCCTCCCGGCACCTCCAGCCTACTGGTGCCCCAGCCACCCTGATCACACCCAGGGCTGAAAACCCCTCCCTCACCTCTTTCCCTGAGGACCCTGGTTTGCTCTGCCTCTCAGGTAGGATGCCCTGTCTTTTGGGCCCCAAGGTGCCCTGGGTTCTGTTGTGGCGTCATCTTATTCCGCCCCTGGCTTGCCCTCCCTGTTTCTCACATTGCTGGTGTGCACGCGCGCCTGAGTAAGGCACTCCAGAGGAAAAGCTAACAGACTCAAACAAGCGGCAAAGCTGGCACGGGTCAAGGGCTGGGCTCCCGGTGTCTACGCTACAAACCCACGTTGCCATCGTTACCTTCCACGCTCACCCACCAACCCCCCATCTGCTCCCACTCTTCCTTCCTTCCTCTTTCAACAGGACCTAAGAAGCTCCTATGGGAGGAAGCTCCGCGAAACACATAACCGAGGGCTTTGGAGTCAGGTCAGAATCTGAATCCCGACTGGTCATGTCACTGGGTACCATGTGCACCCACAGGGGCCCCTCCTACTGACTCTAGTCACGCTTCACCTCCACTCCTCTCCCTTTATTTTTTTTTAATGTATTTATTTATTTGTATTTTTGGCTGTGTTGTGTCTTCGTTGCTGTGCCCAGGCTTTTCTCGAGTTGCGGCGAGTGAGCAGGGGCTACTCTCTAGTTGCCATTCATGAGCTTCTTGTTGTGGTGACTTCTCTTGTCGGGAAGCATGGGCTCCAGGCATATGGGCTTAGTTGCTCTGCGGCATGTAAGCTCTTTAATCCCAGATGAGGGATTGACCCTTGTCCCCTGCGTTGCAAGGCAGAATCTTAACCACTGGACCACAAGGGAAGCGTCTCTGCTTCCTTTAGACACCGCATTCTGTCTGCAAGGCCAGCCTCCCTTCCAGCCTCTGGCGGAGACCACTCTAGCAAATGGGTTTCCTCTTCTTCCTGGCCACTCACCTAGACAACTTTTCCCAGACACACTTGCAGTCAGATAGGGCCACGAGATGAACTTTGACCAGCGGAAGGTGGGCAGAGTCAGTCACGCGTTTCTATCCTCTAATCTTCTCCATGGTTTGCCTACTGGATGTCAAGGTCCAGGGCAACCTTGGAAGCCACCTGGGTTCCTGGGTTCCTGGATCCTCCTTCATGTTTCCTACCATCAGTAGTGCTAATTGAGCTTTATGCAGAGTGAGGAGTAAACTTCTATTGGGTCAAATCATTGAGACTTGAGAGTTTACCTTTTATAGCAGCTAACATTCCTGAAACTAATGTATCCCCCAAGTAACCAGGGCAACCCTTTATCCCAGGGGAAGGCTCTAGACTGGTGTGGGTTCTTATTGAAACTGATCTTGGCCGTTAACCACGGCCACATCTGGGTTCAGCTGTAGGAGTGGCCCTGTCTCCTCACTCATCTATGCATTTCTTTCCTTTTTTGTCCATATCTCCTTCTGTTGGCTCTTCTAAGTGCTACCTCAGATCAGTCAAGTCCCCCGCAAGGGAAGGAAGGGAGCCTGTCCCTGTTGGGCTGTGCTACAGAGCGAATGTTTCCTGGGGGCTGCCACTGGCCCCGTGCAGGTGCCCCTGCAGTTAACATGCCTTCCTGTTAAGGTCAAGCTCCTTCTAAGCAATGTGTAGTCACACACCTGCTGCAGTCCCAGAGGCTCTGTCAGGGTCATAAGCAGGGAACGAGGGTGGGGGTGGTGAGGGGATGGGGAGGAGGTGGCCAGCTGCTCCTCATTTCTGGATGCCTGCTTCAAGGAACCCTTGCAGGCAACCTGACCAGCCCACCACCATCACCGCCAGCAGCACTTCCGCGCCACCACCACCTTGCTAAACTCCAGATGCATGCTGACCAGGGACTCTGTGGATGTCTGTTTTCCTGTTGCCATGACAATCAGTCACAGTGAATGTCACAGAGAGTGACTTGATTCCTGCCAGGAGGCAGAGAAAAGCATGCCACCTGGAGGACGAAGGGGTTCCTGAAGAGGGTGGAGAAGTGCGGAGCCAGAGAAGGGACCAGCAGGGGAATTCTGAAAACGAAGTTCACACCCTGTGCCTTCAGGCTCCAACTCTGCCACACAACGGGGTCCTGAGAAAGGGCTCAGGGCATCCCCCTGGGGCCCCCGGGAGGCTTCCAGGGTGTGCCTTAGGGGAGAAAACACCGAGGAGGAAGGTGTGGGGTGAAAGGTACAGTGAGGAGTGGAGGCAAAGGGCATTCAGCAGGCATTTCCTGAACCCTGATCTAGCCTTGCAGCCAGGTGGGTCTGTAGCAATGAGTCAAATGCATCACGTTCCCACCCTGCCCTCGAGCAGGTGATGTTGTTGAATGCCCCCTGGCTTTGTGTAGTGAAGGGGCCAGAAATTAACAGTGCCTCTGTATATCAGGTGGAGATAAGACCTAAAGAAATACAAAATAATAAAGTGGGCTCAGTGGGAGGGATAGAGAGGGAGAATTAACTGCTTCCTATGAGAACAGGGAAGGTAATTTTAAACAAGTGACACATGAACAGGGACCCGAAGGGAGTGAGAGCCTTAGCCGTGTGGCTATGTGGCATGGCGGGGCGGCGGGAAGAGCATCCTGGCAGAGGGACCAGCCTGTGCCAAGACCCTGAGGCAGGAAAGGCCCCTGTGGCTGAAGTGCACTGAGCATGCATGGGTGGGGAATCGTAAGTGGTGAAATCAAAGCTGCCTTTTGCTGGGATATGCCAATCCTGGAGGGCCTTGTGCTTTGAGTGAACAGGATCTGTGAGGGAGTTTCCCTCAGAAGGGAGACGTGATCTGACTGATACGTGAACAGGGGCTCCCTGGCTGCTGTGCAGAGATGAGAAGACAGGGTGCAAAGGTGGAAGCAGGAGGGGCAGGAGACCAGCAGCGAGATGGTGTGGACTGGACGGGGCAGTAGCACTGAGTGATGAGAACTGGCCGATTCTGCATGCATTTCCAAAGAAGAGCTGTTTAAAGGGTTGCATAAAGGATTCAAGCTTGAGCAAATGAATGAAGGCGTAGTGAGTCGGAACTGTCTTTTCTGGAAGAGTGGCAGAGCTCACCCAACCTTCCTTGGAAAAGAAGTCATCAGGGGTCCAGAAACTTCTCCACCCAGAGCAAGGCTGCACCTTTCCTCGGGCTGAAAGCTTCCTAGGTACAGATCGCTCCTCTCCCCTTCCCCCACCTTGGTGTGTGATGCTGGGAGAAGCAGTCCTGAGCTTGGAGCCATAGTGGCCTGGGTTCAATCCTGCATTGCAACACAACCCACCACGTGGCTTCAGCTAAATGCCCTTCCCCCAGCCTCTTTCCTCACCACGTGCTGCTTCTCACCAGCCAGCTATAGTCTAGGAACACTGACACTCAAGACTGGGCAGCTCTGAGCCCTAGACCTGATGGCCCGCAGCACCTCAGCACCCTCCAGTGAGAATCTTCAGTTATTAGGAAACCTGCCCAAGCTCTGGAGCAGGCCCACCACTCTTGTCCACGCCCACCTCCTTCTCATCAGTGAACCTCGCGGTGCCCCTTCCTTTCCTTCTCTGCTAGCTTATGTCCTGTCCAAACTTCAGCTCCGTGTATATTGGGGTGGGGCTCCCAGGGCGTCTGGAGAAAGATCTTTCCCTCTATCCTTCATTGCTCTCTGTTCCCTGTGCCCCAAAGCAGCTCTGTCCTTCATGGTCCCAGCATCCCCCACTTTTGGACCTAATCCCATGCACACTGGAGTTTCATTCATGATTTCAAACTTTTTTTTCAAAGCAAATTTATATTCATGATCTTATTGACCCTCTCCACACCTCTGCAAGGCAAACAGGGCAGATATCATGGGTCCCACTTTACAGATAAAGTTTCTGTGCAGGGGCTTCTGTTTCTTCCTCTTGAAACAAGAGGGTTCATCGAGATGATCCTTCTTGTGCTTTCATCTCTGACTTCTTAAGACTCTGACATGCACACATATAGGAGAGACCCCTCCTACATACACACAAGCACCCCACTCCACACACACACACACACACACACACACACACTGGAGCAGATGGACACATATATACACAGGCATGTACACATACTCTCACATAATCCAAACACTGCTGTTTCTTTTTGAGTACCCTCTAGATAGACTTAGCCTTTCAGACAAAGCACTCAAGGCCTTCAATTAGATAATTCCCAAAATTGCTGAATTAGGTTCTCCAGATTCTGACATGTCATCCTGCCTTGGTCTGGAGGCACCCAGGTTGTTCCCTGTCTCACTCTGGTATCCATCAAATGCTGAAATTTCAGCATCTGTAATAGGCTCTAAGCATGTAAGAGAAATGAGATGGAAAGTCCCTGAGCCAGCTGGGAAGGGGAAAAGGGAACAGAAAACTGATGGAAAATTGTCGGTCTGTTTGTTTCTTTTTCCTGGGAGGGGCAGATTTTAAATTCCCTTTTGATGCCAACCCTTGAATGACCATATCTGTTTTTATCCTGGAAATACTCTTTTAGAAAAACACTTCACCTGCATCCACACTTATTGGGAAACTACTGGATGGAACTCCTGAAGATACAGAAAGATGCTCAAGCTGCATCCTTGACCCAGAAAAGTGGGAGGAACCTGCAAACCACTCTATGTTGTCAACCAGCCCTGATGGAGGTCAGGCCAGTGGAAATGGTTCAGCACCATTGGTCAGGGACCCGTAGCCCTCAGGGTAGAGCAATGAGCAAACAGAGGGAAACAAGCCAGAGGTCCAATCAATGGAGTGAGAGAGTTAGGATGGCTCAACGGGACAAGTCCCCAACACCAGAAGAACAAGTCTATCAACAGGCAATCTGGATAAAATCGCCAAAGGCCTGCCCTGGAACTCGAAATTCCATTAACAGTCATTCCTCTCCTTTTGAGGTCTGTGGAGGCTTCTACTGAATGAAAAATGGTCCCCAGGTGGAGGGGCACAGTTGGATCCCATGGTTTCTTCTTTGTATCCTTTCAGAATGGATTTGTTAATCAAATTTTTTTAAGCTACATCACAGGATCTTGAGTTAATGGGACTCGGGCTAGATATATTTAGACAAAGGAAAAGCTGTGGATAAAGAGCATTTGGAAAGCAATTCACCCAAATTGAATTTTGAGGAAGAAAAGGAAAGAGGGGAAGATCAAGGAAAGAAAACCAGAGGTGATGAGTAGCATTTAGAAAGAGGTGAGCCAGGAGCCCAGGTCCTGAGACCACCCATCCCCGTAACCTGCAGTGGACCGGACTATTGCAATTCTAGCAACAAAAGAGTACTTTGAATATATACAAACCCTTGTAGTTTATGAAATGTGCTCACACTCATTATCCCACATGATTCTTACAGAAACAAGACTTAAGTCATGTGTGTAGAAGTGAGAGGTTTTCCAGGTGGTCCAGTGGTAAAGAATCCACCTGTCAATGCAGGAGATGTGAGTTGGATCCCAGGGAAGGCAAGATCCCTTGGAGTAGGAAATAGCAACCCACTCTAGTATTCTTGCTGGGAAATCCCATGGACAGAGGAGCCTGATGGGCTACAGTCCACGGGGTCACGAAGAGTTTGACACGGCTTAGTGACTTGCATGCCTGTAGAACTGAGAAGCCTATTTTACCTAGCAGAAACATGTCCCCTGCACAGGGGCTAGGGCAATTATCTCTGCATATGCTCAGAATACTTTTAGATCCAACACTGTTGATAGACATTAGTGTATGAGCTGACAGCCTTTGGAGTCTCTAGGAGGAAGAGACTTGGAGTCTACAGTAAGTAAAAACACTGGCTGTCTGTCAAGTCATTTCTTCCAGGCAACCGTCTTGCTTCTGTCCCTGCAGGACCCTCCTGACAGCCTCTGCAACTGCGAGATGTCCTTGGGGACTTTAGTGATAACAAAGATGTGTGTGACCTGGTTTGCTGGGTCAGGCAAAGTCCTTAGGTACCTCTGGTTGATGACAACAAGGCTCCAGGATGACAGAAGAGTCTGGCTTCACTGGCAGCCTTGCTATTAAGCCTTTGGCCATGTTCATCTGATCCTTTAACCTGTAGTGAGATCACTCATTCATTCAACAGAGGTCTTAGAGCACAGACTATGACCAAGATAGACCAGCAGTCCTGGGTCTTTTGGAGAGCCTGTCATTCCTGGGCAGTAGGACTTTTTGTAAGTTACAGTAGCTCTCTGGGCTTTATTTTTCTCATCTGCCAAATGGAGCCATGGCACCTGTCCTGGCCCCACGCAGGGCTGTTGTGTGAATCCATTGAGACCAGGGATATGAGCGGCTTTCAAGAGTCCAAAGTAGACTATGAGGATGAAAGACGCCTGGGGACCAGGAATCTGATAGAGATGGAGGGGAGGAGAAGACAAAAGGAGGAGGAAGGAGTAGAGGAAGGAGCGGAGAGAGGCGGGTTAAAGAGAGAGAGAGAGAGAAAACAGAGGAGAGGAAGGAGACAAAGTACTGGGTTAGCCAAAATGTTCATTTGGGCCAACCGAATAGAAGACAGTAAGGAGGAGAAGAAAGGGAGGTGGGGGGGTGGGGGAGGAAGAGAAAGGAGCAGGAGAAATAGTGCTCCTTTATATCTACCTCCTGGGCATCAGGTGGGCCCTAATTGCTTGACACAGACACTGCAGGGTCTTTATATTAGAAGCAACAACTGCTGGAGGCTGATGCTTTAATGAGTGCAAACAAGCAAAGTGGGACGGTAAAAAGAAACAGAACAGACATCGCTCCATTCAAGCCCCCAGCTCCTTACCTCCCCTCCCCTGCTGCTTCAAAGTGGTTTTGTTTCCTCTGTGCAGCTTTCAGCGCTTAAAAAGAATTTGTGCATTCAATTAATCCCCTTTTTAATTCTCTACCATTACTTTCCTGAAAGTTTAAACAAGAAAAACTGTGTTCTAAGTGTGAACCTGCACTGAGCAAACAAGTCAGGTCAGAGTCTTTGCTTGCCTTTGTGTTCATGATTAGAAAAAAAAGAGAGAGAGAGAAAGAAAGGAAGGAAGAAATGGAGGGAGGGAGAGAAGGAGGGAGGGAGGGCGGAAGGAAAGAAGGAAGGAAGAAAGAGAAATACCCCTAAAGTTTACCCCAAAGGCACACAAGCCTCACGGTTGGCTAGAGCAGAAAAGCTCAGAGTTCCAAGATTTGGCACTTGAGTCTAAATTTAGAACCGATTTGTAGACAAGTTGGAGGGAGTTCAGAGAAAAGCCACAAAACAATTAGAGGAATGCAGCTTAATTGGCCCAGCTTGGCTGAGCAACTGCTAAGCAGGGAGCATTATAGAGTCTGAAGCCAGAGGAAGCAACAGCCACGTCAGTGAGCGGGGCGGGACTGTTTAGCTTGTCACAGAAGGGGATCCAGAAAAGAAATGGAGCCCAGAGAAGGCAGGACACGGTTCGGCCTGGCCTGGCATCCCACTAAGAGACTTCTCGGGTCTCTCTGACCATGTGGCTAATCCTCTTCACGGGCTGTTACTCCCCGCCAATATGACGACAGCAGCGCATCCATTATCTCCTTGAATCTTCACAGCCACCCTGCAAGGCAGATGTGTTCATTGCATTTTTGCAGATGGAGAAACAAGCTCAGGGATGCTATGTAACTTGCCCAAGATCTCTCAGTAATAAAATAAAGATTTAAATCCAGGTCTGATTGGTTTTTAAGGTCAAATTCCTTCCTGAGACACAGGATCACCTCCTGGGAGCTGAGATGGAAAACAAAGAGACAGGGATAGGACCTATGGCTGAGGGTCCCAGGGCTGCTCAGCTGGCCACAGGCAGTGGTGGGAAACAGAGATGCCAGACTCATTAAGGGGCAGACTGTGCTGTGCGCAGACAGCCTGAGCTCCCATCCTCTGACCCCTTGTCTCCTGAGGACCCCACCCCTCTCCCCTATCTTGCTAACCCCTTCCCACTTACTATGGGCTTTATAACCCACTGAGGCCCCGGTTGGGTGTAGTAGGAAGAATACTGGACTTCAGGTCAGACAGGTATGATTTTTAATTTACCCTTAAAAATAATTCTCTGGCCTTAGGCAAATTACTTAATTTTTCCTGGCCTGAGCCTAAGAACCACTTAAACAGAGATCAAACCTGTTTTATCAGATTGCTATAGGAGCGTAAGTGTGCTTTGTAAATTGCAAAGTGCTGAATGCAGGAGGAAGTTATTAGTAACAGTCATGTAAATTGCATTCTAACTTACAGCAGACCCCAGCTCTGGGTTTCTCTTACTTTAGGCTTCCACCTGCACACCCATTTCCAAATTCACACATGCCCCTGCTGTAAAATGGGGCTGGTCTGACATGAGAGCTGATCCAAAGAAGGCTCTGGAAGCAAGCAGCTGGTGAACATCAAGGTTCAGACTGAGTCAAGTGTCTGCCTGGGAGCACGTAGAAGATGACCTACATCAACATATGGTAGAATGCCAGCACTGTGGATATATAGCTGATGGCCAATGGCGCCCTGGAATCCAGAGACACATGGAACGGATCATGGAGACCCTGTACAGAAAAAGTGATCTGAAATCTAGCAATATAAGGTATCTTGCACCTGAGGCAAAGCAGGATCTTCCTGATGGGGCGAGAGCCTATAGATGGGGCGCTGGGACTTGGCAGAGGCAGAGATGGGAATGTGAGTCAAAAATAACAGCTTCAGGTGCTTCTTGGTCCTTAGAGGCATCTTCCAACCTCCCTGATTGTTGGGGCATCAGCAGGCCCAGGAGATGGGCTTTCTTGAGGCTGCGGTCCTGCTGATGATGAGAAACCATACAATCTATGACAAGCACATATAGCATGCAGGGAGGCGTGGTGGGAAAAGCCCAGACGATGATGCAAGCATACCGGCGGGAGTTCTGCCTCCCTTTACGGATGTCCCGAAGCTCAGCCCTTACTTTCAGGTTCTGTCTTCTGAACACCTTATGAGTACCTATTGTGTGCAAGGCTCTGGTTATAAGCACCTCACATGCTTGACTGTCTTGCTCCTCAAAGCAATCCTCTGGGGAGATGTCATTATTATTCATTATTCTTGCATTCCCAAGGGGCCCCGAGAGGAAGCCTACCCAAATGGCAAAGCTAAGATCCAAACTAGGCTTTATAGCTCGGGAGCCCTACGCTTACCCACTGCTCTCTGCAGCCTTTTAATCAGAGCCTGAAATAGATGGTTTCTGAGGTTCTTCACAAAAATTACAGAAAATCAATGATGGGCCAGACCTTGAAGATACTATATAACATGATCTGCCCATTTTACCAATGAGGAGACCCACAGAGACAATCAGATGCCCAGCAGTGAGCAGGCATCCAGCCCCCAAACACAATCACTGTGTAACTTAAAGCCATCAGAAAGAGGAAAATTCATTTATCAGTCAGATGGTCCACTGACATCACAGCAGGGCTGGCACACACAGT
The DNA here is from genome assembly GCA_006408695.1 of Aepyceros melampus. Taxonomy (NCBI): domain Eukaryota; kingdom Metazoa; phylum Chordata; class Mammalia; order Artiodactyla; family Bovidae; genus Aepyceros; species Aepyceros melampus. Next base: position 256,617 of record SJXQ01012331.1, read on the forward strand.
TGCGGCATCACCAGTGGGTGTTTTTGATATTATCAAAACGCTCTCTCTGTCTTTGTCTCAAGACCTTTGGGTATCCTGGCCACAAAAGCTGAGCAGTGATTCTTGACTTTGGTGGTTCACAGATGCCTTGGGGAATCTGGTGGAGGGGATGGATCATTTTGAAAAAAAGAAGATATGCATTTCAATTTGTGGGGATGGGATTACGAGCCCTCTGAAGCTCTTCTATGAATCTCAAGGGGTCTGTGAGCCACAAGTTATAAAACTCTTGCTGTAGGTAATGAAAAAACCTAAGTGTAATAGTTGCATCTGAGTCTGTCCCTTGAGAGATTCTTCAGTCCATTCTTTCCAGTCTATCCTCTTCCCTCTTCTGCTTGGTCTGAGTTAGAAAGTCTCTGCTCCTAGCATCATCATATCTACAGTCATCCCATTGGAACGGAAGTTTCTACAGTCATCCCATTGGAATAGAAGTTCCATGAGGACAGGGACCACCTAGGTCATGGGTGCCATCATTTTCCCCCACGCCCAACAGGTGTCCAAGGCTCAAAGCTGCATCTGTGGGCTGATTATCGAGTGATTGCACTGAAGAAAGAGAATACAAAGCTTTGCACCTTCCCTCAAGTTATCCCTGTGTTTGGTTGTTCTTTCCGGATACAGGGCCAGAGCCAGGTATGACCAATGACCTGGCTTATAGCTCAGGTTCCCCAGGAAACAGAACTTGAAACGGGGATTCTTGTGTGAAGGTTTATGAAAGGTGTGCTTTCAGATGTGCTTACAGATTTGTAAGGGTGGAGGGAAGCCAGATAAAGCAAGGGGAGAAACCAGGCAAAGCTTCATCCCAAGGATATGTCTGTGTATCAGTAGTAAGGGGACCAGGCTTTTGAATCCCTCTATCAGTCAAAGAATGACATCAGATACATTTCCTGGCAAGGTGGCTCTACTGAAGTCAGCAGAGGGCAGTTCTCAGACTAAAGGTGCAATTGTGGGCTGTTATGACCAATACTTTCAGTAGCTGGGGGCTGAGGACATGGGTTATGGACAGTGTCTGTTACATACCGTGACCTCCAACTTGAATCAGTTGAAGACAGCTGCCTAGAGCAGGGGTCCCAAACTTCCAGGATCTAATGTCTGATGACCTGAGGTGGAACTGATGTAATAATATTAGAAATAAAGTGCACAATAAATGTAATGCACTTCCATCCCCAAACCCCACCCCCAACCCCTGGGTCTGTGGAAAAGCTGTCTTCCGCAAAATCAGTCCCTGGTGCCAAAAAGGCTGGGGACCGCTGTCCTAGGGCATCGCACTGAGACCAGGCTCTGGCTCTGTCTAAAAGCTCCATGATGGATTAGTCATGCCTGCCGGGGCTAAGGAGGGGGCAGTATAGATGGTATCTCTCTGCCATTCTGAGCCTAAGGGGAAACCGTGCTGCTGCTAAATCGCTTCAGTTGTGTCCGACTCTGTGCGACCCCATAGATGGCAGCCCACTAGGCTCCTCTGTCCCTGGGATTCTCCAGGCAAGAGTACTGGAGTGGGTTGCCATTGCCTTCTCCGAAGGGGAAATCATAGCTGTGTTTATTATCAGAGGTCTAGTATTTTTGCCTGTCGGACACAACTGAGGGACTTCCCTTTCACTTTTCACTTTCATGCACTGGAGAAGGCAGTGGCACCCCCTCCAGTACTCTTGCCTGGAAAATGCCATGGACGGAGGAGCCTGGTGGGCTGTAGCCCATGGGGTCGCTAAGAGTCGGACACGACTGAGTGACTTCACTTTCACTTTTCACTTTCATGCATTGGAGAAGGAAATGGCAACGCACTCCAGTATTCTTGTCTGGAGAATCCCAGGGACGGGGGAGCCTGGTGAGCTGCCATCTATGGGGTCTCGCAGAGTCGGACACGACTGAAGCGACTTAGCAGCAGCAGCAGCAGCAGCAGAGTAGTTCAGGAGCTCTGGGGCAATTTTATGTGTCATACAATTTAGAATGTTATCATACACTGTGTCACATAGGTACCTCTGTTTTCATTGACTCCAGGTGAAAACAGACAGGCTGGCAGTAACTAACAGACAGCTTGCCCAGACTAAAGTAAAGGAATTACTTAAATGGACAGCCTTCAGCAGGGGAAGGCGGTCTCACAGAGCCCAGAGCAGCAGTATATAATTGGAACTGAGGTGTCAGAAGAAAATATGTACTGAGCATTTGAAGACCTTAGATTAAATGCAATGACTGGGCTGAAGGCTAAGACCCCACCTCTTAGGCTTCCATTCCCCCACAGGGCCTGGGAAAGTGCCCAGCACACCACTGACTCTCAAAACTACCTTTCAGCTGTTTGAAATCAAACAAACCATGCCTGGGGGCGGAGGAGGGGGGCTGGGATTAATTCTTTGAGGTAGGAGGCTGCTCTGGAATTTCTAGACAGATTTTCCTAGACAGATCAGTCAGCCCTGTGGCTGAGAAAAGCAGCCAGGCTTCCTTTGTATTTCTCAGGGTGGGGCGGGGGGATTTCCGCTCCTCTCTGTTATTATCACAGATGTTGCTGTCAGGAAGGACTGGGGGATAGCATAGAGACACTGTAATTTAAGGTGTCATATTTGGGCTTTGTCTCCATGGGACCGGCAGACCTGGCTGGGAATGAATGAATTTTGTTGTTCACCAGATGCAGGACCAGCGAGGGGCCGTGGAGACCAGCCCTCAGGTCCCTCGGGCCAGGGGAGGCCACTGGGAGGCCCGCAAGTGTTCTAACACAGACAGCCATGAGAGCGATAGTAACAAGCATGAACGCGAACATCTGTACCACTGCTTTATAGGTTTTAAAGGCACTTTCGAGCTCATACCATCCTTCCCCCCAACACACATTTTTAACATACCAAATTGGCTATGATTTTTTTTTTTAATTTTTATTTTATCTTGGAATATTGGTGATTAACAACATTGTTAGTTTCAGTTGAATAGTAAAATGCTTCGGTTATACATATACATGTATCTGTTCTTTCTCGGGTTCTTTCAAACACAGTGAGGTAGGCAGAGGAATACTTACCAGCCTTTGGAAAGACCTAGGATGTTCTGGGCTGGGGAAGGAGATGGGAAAGGGGTGCATACCGTAAAGGGTACCACAGCATCACGCTGCTGCTGCTGCTGCTGCTAAGTCGCTTCAGTCGTGTCCGACTCTGTGCGACCCCATAGGCGGCAGCCCACCAGGCTCCCCCGTCCCTCTTCTAGGGAAGCCAGGAATCCATCCATGTGATCGTCACCTTGGTGGGACACACCGCGCTGTCCTTGAGAAGAGGGCAAGTGAGACGTTATGTTACTGGTGGCTTGCCTCGCAGAAGCATGACCTCCTTTGCCATCCATCCACAGAGTGTGTTTGCTTCCACCTGCTCAGTCACTCTCAGTTCAGTTCAAACAGAATTACCATAGGATCTGGCAATTCCACTCCTAGGTATATACTACAAAGAATTGAAAACAGAGACTCAGATACTTGTATACCAATGGTCTAGGAGCATTATTCATCAGAGGGTGGAAACAACCCAAATATCAACCAAAAGATGAATGGATAAATAAAATAGGGTATATCCATAGAGTGGAATATTATTCAACCCTATAAGGGAATAAAATACTAATCCATGCTACTACATAGATGAGTCTTGAAGACATTGAGCTGGGTGAAATGAATGAACAAATATTGTGTGATTCCACTTACAGGAGGTATCTGGAGTCACAAGTTCATAGAGACAAAGCAGAGTAGAGGTCACCAGGCCCTGGGAAAGAGGGTGATGGAGAGATATTGCTTAATGGGCATAAAGTTTCTGTTTGGGACGATGAGAGGTTTCTGAAGATGGTGAGTGGATGGATTTAATGTCTCTGAATTGTGCCCTTAAAGTGATTAAAATGTGTATTTTATGTTATGTGTATTTTACTGCAATTAAAAATAGATGAATGGATGGATAATTGAATGAGCAAGAAAACGTATTCAGTTCAAGGCTCATGGCCTACAGAAAGCTCTCCTTGATCCAGCCTTATTAGAACAGCATCCTCTGTGCGCCTGGGACATACCATACTCTGATTATTAGTGCACTCAACTGTCTCCACCCTATGCCCTGAGCTCCCTGCGAGCATGGGCCAAGTCCTTTTCTGCTTTTTATCTCTGTCTCTAGCCAAATGCCTAGTGCATTGTGACAGTTTGATAATCCTATTTTAAATTAATCAGTCTGATATACATGACATGTTTGAAATGCATGTCATAGGTTATTTATTTATTTATTTGGCTGCGTCGAGTGTTAGTTTCGGAACTCAGGATCTTTTTTGCATCACGCAGGATCTTTACTTTCCCCTTGCATTCTTAGTTGCCCTGGGGCATGTTGGATTTTAGTTCTCTCACCAGAGATCAACCCTGCGCTCCCTGCATTGCAAGGTGGATTCTTAACCACTGGCCACCAGGGAAGCCCCTCATAGGTATTTTATAATAAATGAAACAGGTATCTCCTATCATAATGGTAGTTCGTTGGATCAACTTGATTCAGGTTCTTTTTAAACTTATCTGGTTGTTCTTTCCACCATGATTTTAAATAAGCAACAGTAAGTGGATTGATTGGGGAAAATAACCTGAATCTCAGATGTGGACTAAATTGTTATTAAGTTCTTAACATGTGCTGATATTCCGACCAGGGAACTTCTTCTCCCTTTCCTTCTCTATGGTTTGGTTAACTCAGACTCCTCCTTCAGGTCTTAATGTAGACATCACATCTCTGGGAAGACATCTAGACCTGTTGTGCCAGGTAACATCTGCTCTCCCCGGCAGAGCAGAGCTGGCATGAGCTTGCAATGAGCTGGGATCTCTCCTATCACCGCACTTGTCGCACGGTGTAACATATACTTGTGTACACTTTCTGTCTTCCCCACTGGACAGTATACAACAAGACAGCAGGGACCACTAAAGTCCAAGTGTGCAGCAGAGTTCTTGGCACACAGAGGTATTCAAGAAACATGGACCAAAACATGGTTAAAGGAATGATGAGTGAATGAATCCAGGGATGTAGGCACAAAACCCTCTTATCAAGTGCATGGCTGAGGCACTCTAACTAGCCAAAGTGCCCCTCAATATAAGTGAATCCATCTCTTGCATGGAGCAGTTGAGGAAAGTGAGGTCCAGAGAGAAAGTGAATGTTCCTAGGTGCATAGGAAATTAAAAGACAACGGGGACCAGAATCCAGAAATGCTGGCTGAAGGCCTCATGCTCTTTCTTCCTGATCCCCTCATGGTCAGTATTTCTGCTAGGATGATGTATGACCTCACACCTTTGGGATTAAGTCATAAATTCACCATGCATGGCCTTTTGAGAGTCTCATCCATTTTAACAGAGGCATTCTGGAGAGCAGTGCATTAAACCAAAATATCTTTTATATAACTGGGTTTAAAACATTGGACTTGGCAGGTGGAGAATATAATTTGGGATATTTTACATTCCCTTTGGGTGTCCCTCAAATCTATCAGAAGGCCAAGCCGTCTCTTTAGGAAAATCTGAATCAAGCGCGGTTGTCATAGTCAGTCAAAACCTGCTTGCCTGAAGTTATTACATGTCAAGGCTGGTGGCAGGTGGGCAGAACATGGTCCAGAAGGACCAGAGAGCAGATCTACCTGAAAACCAGCAAAGGGAAAAAGAGTAATGACATCCCCTTCTGTATCTGATTCTATCAAGGGGAGAGGACGGACAGATTTGTCTTTAGTCACAGCCATCTCCAGGGAGAAGAAATGGGACACACTTCTTTCTGCACGTTGGTATGCATTTCCCCCTTCCTTTCTGATTGCTATAAGAAGTGTGCCCCACCTTAAGGCAGGAATTATGACTGGTCCTAAACTAGTCATGGAAGCACTCTTCCTCGTTACCAATGATTGGCTGAGCAGTGAGCATGTGATCCAGTTCTAGCCAATAAAACACAAGAAGTCCGTTGTTACCCTTGCGGGAGAAGATTTTCTCCCTGGGAAAGGAGAAAGCAAGTTTTTGCTCTGATCACACCCTTTCCTCCATGGAGCGCTGATGTACAAGGATATGATGCTCATGGTTGGGGCAGCCCTCCTAGAACCTTGAGGGAAGTTATCACTGCCTAGTAGAGGGCAGAATAGCTGGACCATGAGAACTGATCCCGAAATCTCCTGTCTCTAGTTTCCTGGCAAGTGAGATACTAAATGTCCCTGTGGAGTAAGCTATTGTTAGTTTTGTTTTAATTATTAATTAATTTTATTTTGGGCATGCGTCAAGTCTCAGTTGGGGCACACGGGATCTTTCGTTGCATTGCACAGGCTTCTCTTAAGTTATGGCACAAGCTGAGTTGCCCTGTAGCATGTGGTATCTTAGTTCCCCAGCGAAGGACTGACCCTGTGTCCCCTGCATTGGAAGGCAGATTTTTAACCACTGGACTGCCAGGGAAGCTCCTATTATTAATGGTTTATGGTTATAGCCAGGTGTCAGCAAATTTTTTCTTTAAAGAATCAGGTAGTAAATATTTTCAGCTTCATGGGCCATATGATCTCTATCCCAAGTATTCAGTTGCTGCCACCAAAGTAGCCACAGACAATATGTAAATGATGAGGCTGCATTCTAATAAAACTTTATTGACACAAACAGGCAACATGCCACGTCCTGATTTAAGTCATGGATGTATTCATCTCACAAATATTTATTAAAAACCTCACATGTTCTAGCCACAGTTTTAGGTGCTGGGATGGAGCAGGGATCAAGACATATCAGATTTCTGCCCATGAAGCTTAGGCACTGCTCAGGGAAATGATAAAAAAACAAATGAGTAAAGAAGAGAACAATTGCCGATTGTGATAACTGCTGGGATGGAAGTCAAATAATGTAATGGAGAGTTCTGAGTTCAGGCAGAGTGGTGGGGATAGACCCAGGTTAAATGGGTTGGTAAGAGAAGCCATTTCTGGGAAGATGACGTTTAGGACCCAAAGAATGAGAAGAAACTTAAAGAAAGAGGAAGATCCTGTAACAGGCCACAGGAAATGAAGACATGAAGACTCCAGGGCAAGACTAAATTTGGCAGAATCAGAAGCCCCAGGGAGGTAGGGGAAGATGAGCAAGGGAGAGGGAAGAAGGCAAGGGCCAGATTGTGGGGTGACCAGAAGGCCTCGGGAGAAACATGGGTTTATGCCAAGGGCAACATAGGACTCTACAGAAGAACATGGTGAGGTAATGATTTACACTTTTAAAAGATCAGCCTGGGGACTTCCCTAATAGTCCAGTGGCTAAGCTGCACTCCCAATGCAAGGGGCCTGGGTTTGATCCCTGGTCGGGGAGCTAGATCCCTTATGCCACGGTTAAGAGTTTACATGCTTGCCACTATGACCGGGTGCACTCAATAAGTATATAAATAAATAAATATAATAAACAACAACAGAAGCACAAGTGCCCAAGACCCTGCATGCCGAATGAAGAGTGAAGATCCCACGTGCCACAACTGAGACCCAGCCCAGCCAAACACATAAATATTAAAAAATAAAGTGACCAACCTGAGTCTTAACATGGAGATGAGAGTTGGAGCAGAAGGGCCAGCTGGGAAGCTTCTCCACAGCCCAATAATTTTCTGAGGGGTGCCTTAACTCACTCAAGTTGTGGATATAATGGGTCCCCCTGGGTGGTAGGGATGGGCTGAGGGAAAGCAAACCTGGGAACTTAGAAGCACCTGAGAGAATGTTCAAAAAAGATTGACTGGCTTGTCTATGAAGATATTTTTGGAAGCCACATCTTTGGAGTTGGCCAAAATACGCGTCTGTAAAACCGTACGGCAAACCCAAACAACATTTTGGGCAACCCAACACTAAAGCTCTGAGCCAGGACTACCTGGTGAGTCAACAGCCATGAATGAGCTGTCTCCCCCATGGCAGCTCATCAGGTGCCCCTGAGACTAAAGGGGTGGTGAGAGCGAGGAGTGGCTCACGGTGGCATCCAGGCCGGGGTGGGGGGTGCGTGCGGGGTGCACTCACCCATTCCTGCCTCCCGTGACATTGGCTGAGCACAACCTATCCACCCAAGATGACAGTCTTGGAAGGGCTGGTCAGATTGTATATCGATTCCTCACTTTGTCAGAGGATTTGAGGCAGCTTTCAAGAAATACATGTAATAAAATAGAAAGACGTGACTTCAATATATCAAGATTAAGGAAAATACATGTCAGATCAAAGATCAGGACCAGCAGACAAAAGAGAAAACCAAAACACAGGTTATAATATCCTACATGGTCGTCATCACAAAAAAAAAGTGGGAAACCCCATCAGTTTGCTGATTCCTGTTGTATTACTTACAATCCCTCCAGGATCATACAGTTTTCCATAAATATTCATGCCAACGCTTGGGCCTTTCTTCCCAGGCCAGTGGCCATCTCCACGCACCTAGTGTAGGGCCCCCTCTCTCCCTGTCTGGCTCTGAGATGATCTCAGACACAGTGTTCTCCTTCTTGAGGTAAGGAGGAAAAAGTGCAGTTGGTGTTCACAATTTCCTGCTCAATTGCTTTGTTCTGGGCTCAGTTTAGCTTAATGATTTCCCCATCAGATCTGAATCCCTTCCCATTACTAAAGTCAAAATGCTAACAAGGAAGGCAAAGGGAGCTAAGACCTGAGATATTGGTCCCGAAGTGACAGGGAAAGGCAGCTAAGTTCTAGGGCCAGAGGTTCTGGGAGTGGATACGGGCAAAATGAAGCTAACAAGGAGACACGTGGCTGAAAGTGAGTCTGTGGTGGCCAGCCTGGCCCCTGAAGTGAAGTGAGGTGAAGTGAAGTCGATCAGCCCTGTCTGACTCTTTGTGACCCCATGGACTGTAGCCATCGGGCTCTTCCATCCATGGGATTTTCCAGGCAAGAGTGCTGGAGTGGATTGCCATTTCCTTCTCCAGGGGATCTTCCCGAGCCAGGGATCGAACCCAGGTCTCCCACATTGCAGGCAGATGCTTTACTCTCTGAGCCACCAGGGAAGCCTGGCCCCTGCTCAAGGCTAAATGTTCATTAACCGAGACTGGAATGCTCCATACACAGCTCTGGATCAGGTCACTTCCGGCAAGTCACTTCCCTTCTCCTCTGTCCCCAGCCAAAAGGGAAGTGGCTAGTTCATCAGGAAGGGGTTGACTCCAGGCTGGGAGGGGGAGAGGGCGACAGCCCATAAAGGAGAGAGATGCTGTGGATGATGGCTGATGGCTGGAAGACTCCAGCTGGCTCAAGCTTCCCCTGTGGCTCAGCGGTAAAGCATCTGCCTGTAGTTCAGGAGCCACAGAAAGCGAGAGTTCGATCCCTGGGTTGGAAAGATCCCCTGGAGAAGGAAATGGCAATCCACTGCAGTGTTCTAGCCTGAAGAATGCCATAGACAGAGGAGCCTGGTGGGCTACAGTCCATCGGATCCCAAAGAGTCAGACATGACTGAAAAGACTTGGCATGCACACACACGCCTCCTATGCACCCCTCTTTCTGCCCTCTCCCTCCCTCCCACCTCTATTATCCCACTGACCTGTTGTACCTCTGCCTCATCTTAGCTTTTAGGCCACTGGTGTCTCTGTCTCAGGTCCTTCCAGCCAGGCAGGTCCTGGTGGTGTCCCCTCTCTGGCTCAACACCCTTAGGCTCTCAGAATCCTTGTCTTGGGAGCAGCCCAGCCAGGAGGGATCACTCATATGTCCAGGCTCTTCCACCTGCCTGTACACACTCCCAGCCAGGTCTGCCTCAGATAGATCACCTGTCAGCCACAGGTGGCTCTTCTCCAGCCACATCATGGTACGTGGTCCAGGCACAGCATTTGCCTCACCTGTGCCAGGTGATAGGACATTTTCCTCCGTTGAACCTGGTGGGAGTGACAGGGCTCATCACGAGAGACCCCCTTGGGTCCTCAAATGGGATGACCAATTCTTCCCAGCTTTTCCTGAACATTCTCAGTTTTAAAGCTAAAAGTCCCAGATCCTGTGAAGCCTCTGAGTCCTGGGTCAACCTTCTTGTCTGTTTACCTGGCAAGAGAAGCAAACTTAAGAATATAGGGACCAGCTTCAGTTCCTGCTCTGCTCCCGACTACCTGTAACCATTGGCAACACTCGTCTCCCTTGCAATAAACTGACCATTGTAAGCCCTTCTTGTGTATCTCACAGGACCGTTCTAAAGGGTCACATCAGATAATGATGGTAAAAGTGCTTAGTGAACGCTAAAGCACTGGACAGATGTAGAGAGGATTTTATTACCCAGTGTTTATGACCTTCAGGCTAGAGTATTAGTGATTTCAATTAATCATATAAATGAAAAAAAAATTGGTTTTATGGAAACAGATTCCCACATCTCATCAAAGGTTCAGGGCCAGGGCAAGGAAAAGGAAGCAATCCAATGGACTCATGGCTCTGGCTGAGCTAAACCTAAGCAGAGGCTTGCCTGAGCCCATCTTCTGCTCCGGCAGCCCAGAACGTGCCTGTCTGAGACCTACAGGCTCAGTCCCAGGATGTGGGCTCGTCGAGATCTGTTCCCCAGCCACAGAGAAATCAAATGCAGTTTATTCTTTTTTTTAATATATTCTTTTTTAAAAAAACAAAATGTACTTATCTATTTGGCTGTGTTGAGTCTTAGTTGCAGCACGCAGGGTCTTCATTGCATCATGTGAGCACTCTCCTTGCAGCCCGCGGACTCTCTGGTTGTGCCGCGTGGGCTTCCGTAGTTGTGGCTCCTGGGCTTATCTGCTCCTTCGCATGTGGGATCTTAGTTCCCTGACCAGGGATAGAGCTGCATCCCCTTCACTGCAAGGTGATTTTTAACCACTGGACCACCAGGGAAGTCCCAAACACAGTTGATTCTTAATTGCCCGTGGCGTGATTGAATAAAACTGGCAAATGTCAGGCAAGCGTCATTCCATGACTTACATGGGGCCTCCCAAGCTGCTTGAGTGCTTACCCTCGATCTTTGGTGTGTTCAGTGCTGTGGGCTTCACAGTATTCTGGGAGTGTTCAGGAAGCAGCCAGAGGAAGTGGAAACCTGAGTATTTCTGACAGTCAGTCCTCAAGCCCTTGTTATTTCTCCTCCTGAGATTGTCCTTGGCTCTGGTGCAAAGCCCCAGCTGAAAATGGACAGGCACTGACCTTGAGTCCTTAGGCTTAGAGCTGAATATAGACACAGTTGTGATGAACTGGCTCCCTTCTTTCATACTGGAAGGAACTTTGTGGTCAGGGTGTAAAATGAAACTCAGTTTGAAAGATGGACAGCCAGGTGCCCACCCAAAGGAACTTGTCTTCTAGGTGGAGAGACACCAGAGAAGCAGAGAAACAGCACCCATGACAGTTCTAATATAGGACTGTCTATTGTACGTTAAGAAATAGGGACATTCTTGCCAAAATGGACTTAGACAAGGTAAGTGACAATCTCATCAATAATTTGGGAGCAAGGTTTTGCTGTGGACAATTTGCAATGCAGAGCATCTGTCCTTGTATAATTAAGACTAGACTGTTCCCAGTTCTGGTTTGTGAGTTATGGAATTTGAGGCCTGTGAACCCAATAAAGAAAAACAACGACATAGCCTCTCCTCCCAGCTCAGCTAAGCAATGAGACCATCAAAATAATAGTTTTGCCTGGGACAGGTCAAGCCAGTGCTGCCCTGGGCCTTTTCAGTTAGCCTCGCAGAAATCAGCCATGTCCCCATCCTTCCTCTGTCTGGGAATTAGGGTGAGAGCCAGACAACCTCCCCTCCACCTCTCTCATGAGTTTGTCTGCTGATGACTTTGAAAAGCCAGCCATAGTGAGAAGGAAGGGAATTTGCTTAAAGTTAAGTGTCCAATGTTCTTTAAAGTAATAGAAGGCTTTCTTTTATATTTATTTATTTTTTGACTATGCTAGATCTTAGTTGTGGCATGTGGGATCCTCAATCTTCATTGCAGCAGCAGGATCTTTACTTGTGGCATGGGGACTCTAGTTTCCTGGCCAGTGATCAAACTCAGACCCCTGCATTAGGTGAGCAGAGTCTTTGCCACTGGATCACCAGGGAAGTGACAGAAGTTTTAAAACTGAAGAATATGTTTCAGGTTCACTTCTTCATTTTACAGGCTTCTCCAGTGGCTCAGTGGTAGAGAAGCCACCTGCCAATGCAGGCGCTGCAGATTTGATCCCTGGATTGGGAAGATCCCCTGGAGGAGGAAATGGCAACCCCTTCCAATATTCTTGCCTGGAGAATTCCATGGACAGAGGAGCCTGGTGGGCTATAGTCCATGGGGGTCGCAACAGAGTCAGACACGACTTAGCCACAAAACAACAACTTCATTTTCACAAAGAAGAAAAACAAGGCTTGGAGTGTGTATGAGGGATGCGAGGCAGGGGGGTGGTGGGGGGAGAAGAAACACACTGTGGCGAAAACAAAGATGACTTTCAAAGGATCATGACTCTATCTCTACCAGTTCAATATTCATTGAATATTTATTGCTCTGTATTCCCTTTTTTAACCCCGTGGCAACCTATGAGGCTATTACTCTGATTATCTTCATTTTGCAGATAGGAAAATCAAGGCACAGAGAGGTTAAGTAACTTGCCCAAGGTCACACAGCTGGCAGAATAAGCTGAGATTAGACCCCAGCTTGCTTTGCTCTTATGCATTCACTCCTTAGCTCTGCAGCCTCTTGGTTGTACACATCCTGGAACTTGTAGCTTTTTGAAACTTACTTGTTCATAGACAGAGTCTGGATCCTTTGTTCATTTTTTTAAAAATACATCCATTAATTCATTTGTCTATAAATATTTTTTGAGCATCTACTATCTACCAGTTTCTATGGACTCCAAATAAGTAACACCCAGTTTCTGTCTTCCAGGAGCTCAGGATCAGTTGATAACCCTACTCTAGGTGGCAGTCTTCTATTTTATAAACTGTGTCCATTTTTTGTTGTGACACATTAAAACAAACTTTCAGGGCCTAAATGACACCCATTTATTGGCTCCCACTTCTGTAGCTTAGAAGCCCGAGTGGTCTTGGCTGGACTTCTTTGTTCAGAGTCTCATGAGACTGAAGTCAAGGTGTCAGCTGGCCTGACCTCTTACCTGGAGTCTCTAGGGAGAAAAAAAAAATCTGCTTCTGGGATCACTCAGGTTGTTGGGAAATAGGTGCTATTATCTACCTGTTTTATAGAGAAGGAAACTGATGCTCGTAGAGGTTTATACCTTCCCTAGGACCACACTGGTGGAATTGATGCAATCCCAGCTTGAGTCCGTCAAACTCAAAAAGCAGGGACCTTCTTCTTTCTCAGCAGCTGCAAGGGTGGTGCTTATGGGCAGTGAGAAGTAAAGACCCCTTCCCATCTGGCATCATGTCACCACTACTAGTCCAAGAACACTGGAACACTCTGACTTCTTACCTAGGGAGTCACTGGGTAAGAAGGTAAGTCACTCTGACTCACTTAACCCTCCCAGCATCCTGTGAGTAGGGACCATTATTGTTCCCATTTTCTAGCTGAAGAAACTGAGGCACCATGAGCTTACATACGTCACCCAAAGTCACCCAGCTGGTTGGAACTAAAACAAGATTCAATGTGAGACAGTCTGGCTCCAGAGCCTGCACGCTCTGTGCCATCCTGCTTTTTCTGCCAGAAATTGAGAACAAAAAGAAATAACAGATGCAGACCTTGCCCAGGATGGAGTCAGGATGCCCACTCTATGCTGGGCACACAATATGGGCTCCATATCTCAGTATATTCAATATCTATATTTACAGCAAGCCTTGGCAGGGACAGGTTGCCTGAGACCACACAGTTATAAAGTGCTAGAACCAGGAGGTAAGCAGGGTTCTCTCTAAAGCCTGGGCTCTTTCCATTCATCAGAGATACACTGTGGCACATATGCAAGGGATCAGAGAACATGAACCAGTGGTGGCCTCACATGTACAACAGTTAGGGGCAGAATGAGAGCCTGAAAGTTGAAGGGCATGGAGCTCAGCAAGGTGGCTAGGTGGACTTCTAGGAGGAGGTGAGAGAGAAGGTCAGTCCAGGTGGACTTCTAGGAGGAGGTGAGAGAGAAGGTCAGTCCAGGTGGACTTCTAGGAGGAGGTGAGAGAGAAGGTCAGTCTAGGCGGACTTCTAGGAGGAGGTGAGAGAGAAGACAGTGAGTGAGGAGATGACTTTGGAGCTCCTTGAATGCTTCGGTTTTGACTAGGCACTATGTCCAGTTTTTCTTTTTTGTTTAAAAAAATACTTGTGCTGGATTGCTATAAATAAGTGATGGCTTCTGTTTCTAAATCGGCTTTTATTTCCATGTGTTAACAACTAATTACTGGCGCACTTGGCAGGCAGTCCCTCTCCGAGTCTGCAGAGCCATTAGTGTGGCAGCCCCTACTCTCTTGGCATGCATATTTAAAGAGCCTCTCACCTCCCTCTTAGAAGGGGGACCCTGCTTACTGGTGGCCAACCATCTTCCCAGGAGTCTACTGAGTCCAGAGCAGCCTGACTCACTCACTTTAAATGTAGATTTTATGGAAAAAAGCAAGACAGGTGTGAATTTAGAGCCTCATTCAAACCCTGTGATCCCTTGGAGCCCCTGGGTTAAAATTTATTTTTATAGAGTTTTTGCGGTTAGCACTGCCCAGCTGCCAAGGGCTGCCAGCGGATGAGAAAGGAGATAAGAGATCCTCTCATGACACAGGACAAGCCAAATATAGGCTGGAATCCCTTTTCAAAATGCCATCATGGTACAAACTATAAGCTTATCATCAAGCTTCTTTCTTCACCTTTCAATTGGTTGGGTTGCCTACTGGCAAAACTCTTCCTGAATCTTATTATTTGCATCTAAAGGCAGTGAAATATTATTTTTTTATATCATAATCTGCATTTCACAGGGCTTCCCCGTCCAGACGATTTCCCAATCTACCTATTCACAGAATCATACTGACATTCTATGGCATGTATGGAACTTTCACTGTGTTACCTGCTTTCCATGGATCATCTCATCTAATCCTCACAAAAAGTCCTGGAGTCTGATGCTATCTGAATCTCCATTTTCAGATGAAGAAAGCAAAGCATAAAGGGGAACAGTGATAAGTCACTCATTAGGAAGTAGAAATGCCAGATCCTAACCGTGGCTGCCCCGCCTTGTGATTCTGAGCTCAACCACAGTGCTGTTTGGGTAGAATGGGCTGACACAGTGAGGTCTGTGGGCAGCCTCATTACCATCATGAAAGTGAAAGTGTCAGTTGCTCCAACAAAGAGTCCAACTCTTTCCCACCCGATGGACTGTAGCCTTCCAAGTTCCTCTGTCTGTGGGATTCTCCAGGCAAGAATGCTGGAGTGGGTAGCCATTCCCTTCTCCAGGGGATCTTACTAACCCAGGGACTGAACCCGGGTCTCCTGCATTGCAGGCAGATTCTTTACCGTCTGAGCCACCAGAGAAGCCCCATTGTAGGAAACTAAACTATATGCATGGAGGAAATGCCTGACCATATAACCAATCTGTGGCAGAGCCAGGACCAAAAGCCATATTCTTCCTACCGTGTTTCAATTTCTTATTAGTTGAGTGCCCTTGGACAGACTACGAGGCTCAGTCTCTTCATCTGTGAAATGGGGTTTTAACACATACCTTGTAAACTTGAAACAAAGTTAGAAAGAGAGAGCACCCAAATTATTGCTTTAGACACAATGTACAGTCTGTTTTTTCTTCCCTCCTCTAAAGCAAATCTTCTGAAACAGAGGAGAACCAGATCTACTGAGCATCCCAGAATGTCTTTGTGAAGATACACAGAAGCTGTGTAACTGACGATGGATTAATATCCATGAAAAGTAAAGTATTCTTGTGAATGAGTGACTCAGTTGAGGGTAGTTTGGGAATGGCTGGAGAAATACTTGCCACAGATGGGATGGGAGAGGAGGATTTGCTGTTGGTACAAGTTAGCAGAGGCCAGGGATGTTGTGGCTAAAGATTCTGTAACCCAGAACAGTTTCCAATAAGAAAGAATCATCTGGTCCAAAATGTCAGTCATGCTGCTGTTAAGAAACTCTGCATCAGCCAACATGAAAAAGACCAACAATTCAATAGGAAAATGGACAAAGGATCTGGAGAGGTAAGAGAAAGAAGTAGAAACAGAAATGGTCAATAAGCATGAAGCAACACCCTGCTTCACTGGTCAACAGTGGAAAGAATACAATTCAAAGCATGCAAGAAGGCATCGCTTTCCACCTTCAAATGAACGGGAATCAAAGTCTGAGAGTAACGAGTGTTGGTTGGGCTGTATAGCAATCAGAACTCATGCTAATATAGGTACAACCACTTTGGAGTTGGCAATACCTAATGAAATCAAAGATGTGTGTGCTTGTTAAGTCACCGTGGTATTGTCCAACTTCTTGAGACCCTGTGAACTGTAGCCTACCAGGCTCCTCTGTCCACAGGATATTCTCCCAGGCAAGAATACTGAAGCGGGCAAGAATACTGGAGTGGTTTTCCATTTTCCCAGCCCAGGGATCAAACCCACGTCCCTTATGTCTCCTGTATTGGCAGGTGGGTTTTTACCACTAGTGCCACTTGAGAAGCCCTTAATTAAGTTGAAGATATACAGAACCAAAGGCTTCCCTGATAGCTCAATCGGTAAAGAATCCACCTGCAATGCAGGAAAACCTGGTTCAATTTCTGGGTCAGGAAGATCCCCTGGAGAAGGGATAGGCTACCCACTCCAGTATTCTTGGGCTTCCCTGGTGGCTCAGCTGTTAAAGAATCCGCCTGCAATGAGGGAGACCTGGGTTCAATCCCTGGGTTGGGAAGATCCCCTGGAGAAGGGAAAGGCTACCCACTCCAGTATCTGGCCTGGAGAATTCCATGGACTGTATAGTCCATGGGGTCGCAAAGAGTCGGACACAACTGAGTGCCTTTCACATACAGAACCAAAAGAGGTGATTCCACCCTGAAGACCTTCTGCTCAAGGTGTAGGGGGAACAGTGTGAGCCAGAAAGTTACTGGCAGCCTTCTAGTAGTGAAAGATTAGAAACAATAGTCCATCAAAGGGGGACAGATGATGAAATGAGTGAACATGTACCAACAAAACTTGAGGAAAGGAAATGTTGCAAGGGATCCTGGAGACAGTGTGCATGCTTATGTAAAGCTTTAAAACTGGCAAGCCAGGGATTCCCCTGGTGGTCCTGTGGTTAAGAATCCACCTGCTAGTGCAGGGGACATGGGTTCGATCCCTGGTCCAGGAGGCTCCCCATGCCCCAGGGCAACTAAGCCCTAGAGCTGCAACTTCTGAAGCCCATGAGCCCTAGAGCCTGTGCTCCACAACGAGAGAAGCCGCTGCAATGAGAAGCCTTGCGCTGCAACCCATTCGTCATAACTAGAGAAATCTGCGTGCAGCAACAAAGACCCAGCACAGCCAAAAATAAATAAATTAATTTTTTAAAAATTGGCAAGCCAAACTGTTGACAAAGCTGACATTTACCGTCGTGTGCTAGAGGCACAAAATCTAGCATGGGAATATCAATATCTGTTTCAGGATGGTGCTTATTGCTGGGAAAGGAAGGTGGGTGGGGAATACCATTTAGGAGAGTCACAGAGGGCGTCTGTTATATTTATAAATGTTTCATTTCCTAGGCTGGGTGGTGGGTGTTTGTTCTCTTATTCTCTGTACTTTTTTGTGTGTATTTATAATATAAAATCAAATGAAATGCCACAGAAAATAGCATGATAGATTAGACTATAAATAACCTCAGGACCCCATTTAGCCCAGATTGGAGCAAACATGTGGGAGATGGGTGTTAAGGAGGAGAGTCTCCTGTCCCTCTCACTCTGAATCCCTTATGTGCCCATGGATTTTCTGTGCAAACATGTGCCATGGAGGCCATACTTCCCCATCATGAGGTCTCCTATGACCCCTCTGAAGACCAGAATTTGTGGGTTTCTGGAATCCTCAGATTCAGACACTGAAGGCAAACCTCTCTCTCTCTGGAAGAACTAAGATTCAGGATCCAAGACCGTCCCCATAGTCACCTTCAAGGTCTGGGGCTTTTACTTCTTGTTTTACATGTCCGCCCAGTGCACATCTGAATGGCTAAGTTCATGGAAGGAATTTGAACACAACAGACCACATCCTCTTGTCTTTCCAGACGTTCAAGTATCGTGTTGCCAAAGAAATGACTCACTTTTAAGAACGAGAATCCTCTCAGGATATATAGCAGACTCTTAAAAGCATTTGTAAAATGGGCATAAAGGAGTTGCCTGCAACCTTCAAAACCTTTCACACAGTGTATGATAAGTTAATGAATTATCCTCAAAGAACAGATATAAACGGGGCATCTTGTACTGGCAGGAGTGGGGAGAGGGTCTATAAATGAGTTCAAGGCATGATCACAGTCCTCAGGAGGCTTTCATTCATTCAAAAAAAGTATTTGCTGAGTGATCCCTGGGTCAGGAAGATTTCCTGGAGAAGGAAATGGCAACCCACTCCAGTACTCTTGCCTGGAAAATGCCATGGACGGAGGAGCTTGGTGCAGGCCACTCACTGTCCATGGGGTCACAAAGAGTCGGGCACGACTGAGCGACTTCACTTCACTACTATGTGATAAGTTGGCCTGGGTGCTGGTAATTTTATGAGTGAAAAATCCAAGTCCCAACACAAAGGTCTCGTTGGAATGGAAGAGACAAACAATGAACAGGTAGACAAAACCACAAATGACAACCAAAGGCAGAGTTTAGACAGTGATAACTGCTAGAAGAAAACAGGCAATAGGAGGGTGTATAGAGAGTGAAAGATTAGAAACTACAGTCCTTCAAAGGGGTATAGATGATGAAATGAATAAGCCATGCACCAACAAAGCTTAAGGAAAGGAAAAGTTACAAGACATGCTGAAGATAGTATTTATGCTTATGTAAAGCCTAAAACCAACCAGCCAGGGACTTCCCTGGTGGTCCAGTGATTAAGAATCCACCTGCTAGTGAGGGGATGCCAGTTCAATCCCTGGTTCGAGAGGCTCCCACATTCTGTGGGGCAGCTAAAGCAGTCCCTGCCCTCCTGGACCATATACTGTAGTTGGGAGTATCATAACGGGAAGATACTCTAGGTGATCCAGCTAGAGGGATGGCCTGAGGTACTGTAAACCATCTCCAAAAGAGGTAAATGCAGGCTTACTTGAATGGTGTACTACCCAGGGGAGATCACGTTGATGGGTTGGACAGGGTAGATAAGATGGGTAGATTGAAAAACCTGGTCCAGTGTCTTAGAGCTTCTCCCATCAAGAAGTGAAAGCCCTTTCCCTACCCACTAGGTAGCTGGCCTCATGGCTTGCTTTGACTGATAGCATCTAGTAGGAGAGATACTGGGTCATTCCAGAGCCAAGGCTTGGAGAAGACAGGAAGCTTTTGTTTTCACACTCTTGGAATCTGGAGATTGCCACATTTCAAGAAACCCAGTCTGGCCCTCCTTAAGGATGAGGCCACAGTGGAGAGAAAGAGGCCACGTGGAGGATGAAAGGCCATTCCATTTACCCAGCTGAGGCCCCAGACACATGGGCAGAGTCACCCCCGTGACTCATGGGTTGTAATCACATGCATTAAGCCAGAAAAGACCAGCAGAAGAACCACCTAGCCAACCCACAGAATGATGAGAAACTGAGTTTCAAAGCGGTATATGGCAATAAGTAACGAAAGAGAGAGTAACACTCAAAGATATACACAGCAGCAGCAGCATAGTTCTCTGGGACCAGTCAATTCACAGAATGTGCTCATCAGATTTGGGGCAAGACAGATTCCATCCCAATGCTGGGGCCTGGAAGAGTGACACCTGCATCAAGGTCAAGCAGGCTTCTAGGTGAGACCCTCCCCCAAACTCTCCTTGTATGTGCTGGTTGTCTGAGAATGGAGGATTCAGGTCAGAGCCTCACAGGAGTCCAGGACTCAGGCTCGTAACAGTGGGCACAAGACTTGAAGCAGGAAGACTCATTCCTGACTCCTCTCTCTAAGTTCCGATGGGCCCAGGCCTAGATGGGACAAAGGCACAGGAATGTCTTCAGTAGCACTGGACAAGGGCAGGTCTCTTGGGAGAAAGATCACATTTACAAAAAGAGAGATCAATACAAGGACACAATAGCCAAGTACCCAAAGGCCTGGTCAGATGCTAAGAGTGTTTGGAGTTCAGAGATGGGACGGATCACCCAGGAGACAGTGCATGAACACAGTGGATGGTCTCCTAAGGGGGTAAGGATTTGAGTGAATGAAGAGTTGGACTGCAATCAACAAGAAGTGGATCGGAGTTAGGGGGAGGGCACTTAGGAAAAAAGAAGGTGGGAGGAGAGGAGAGGAGAGAAGGCAAGATCCAACTTGCTGAGGGAGATGGACAGACCCACTTGGCCAAAGGAGAGCTCATATGGATGTGATCAGAATATAAGGGCTGACTGTGAATGCTAAGAGAGACAGCTTTGCTTCTAGGTCGTGACACATGAAGGCCACTCAGAGATTTTGAGCAAAGACTATATACTTTAAAGATTTAAATGAATCAGTGCATAGATGGATGGATGGATAAATATGCTTTAGTTAGGACAGGCAGATGCATGCTTTAAACATAAAGATATGGATGAAAGAATAAATGGATTGATGGGTACATGAATGGATGGCTGGTTGAATATGTAATGATGAAGACATACAAATACGCACTTTAAAGATAAAGATCTGTGTGAGTATATGAATGAGTAAATGAATGGATGCATGCATTTGTAGATGGATGAATGGATGACTCTGTGGCAGAAAGAAGAGCCCGAGAAAGTCAATTAAATCTTCTGGTGAATAGCTTTGACACTTGCATCCATCAACGCTGCTGCCCTCCACTGCCCCACTCCCTGGGGCCCATCCCATCAGCCCAGTACTGCAGGCTCACCTGAGTGCTGGTGAAAAGGTTCAGGAGAGTGTGTCATGAGGGTGACAGGCACTCATTGATCACAGCCAGGCTCTAGCTCTTCTGGGAGCAGATCACAATGGTATGGGCTGAAGGCTGCAGGATGAGGGAACCGAGACATGTCATGCTGGCTTGCACATGCCTCGAAGGCCCCAGTTTTGGCAAAGGGGGCTTCCAAACACCTTGCCTTATTGTCACAGCATTGAGCACAATGCCAGGCACATAGTAAATGCTCAGTGAATTTTGATGAGATGAAAGGAAACTTCCTGACATTCCCTGGATATGACAAACAAGCTGTGTCTAACTGACACCATCCCCACCATCCCCATGAAAGCCCTTGTTAGAGAGAAGGAGTGAGTTGAACAGTCCATAACCCGACCTTCAAGGGAAGACATAAATCAGATCTCATCAACTTTCAGGGAAATAAATTCTATGAAATGAGCCTGCCATCTGCCTTCTGTGACATAAATCAAGCCTCCCTTCGGTCTTTCGTGCCTACTGTCTGAGGTCCATACTCCTTAGCAAAATATGCACAGTCCCCCACTTTGTGACCTCCAGCTTTCAAAATATCCATATGGCCCTTCATTTATTGATTGCTTATTATATGTGAGAGGATATATCAGGCATTGGGACCCTAGGATAAATGAGATACATTCCTTCCCCTCAAGGAGAATATTATCTATTAGGGAGATAGATGCTTATAAGTGTCCTATACATTTCATGTGGCAAAAGAGGAGAGTGAAAAAGTTGGCTCAAAGCTCAACATTCAGAAAACAAAGATCATGGCATCCAGTCCCATCACTCCACGGGAAATAGATGGGCAAACAGTGGAAACAGTGTCAGACTTTATTTTGAGGGGCTCCAAAATCACTGCAGATGGTGATTGCAGCCATGAAATTAAAAGACGCTTACTCCTTGGAAGAAAAGTTATGAGCAACCTAGATAGCATATTCAAAAGCAGAGACATTACTTTGCCGACTAAGGTCCGTCTAGTCAAGGCTATGGTTTTTCCAGTGGTCATGTATGGATGTGAGAGTTGGACTGTGAAGAAGGCTGAGCACCGAAGAATTGATGCGTTTGAACTGTGGTGTTGAAGCCTCTTCAGAGTCCTTTGGACTGCAAGGAGATCCAACCAGTCCATTCTGAAGGAGATCAACCCTGGGATTTCTTTGGAAGGAATGATGCTAAAGCTGAAGCTCCAGTACTGTGGCCACCTCATGCAAAGAGTTGACTCATTGGAAAAGACTCTGATGCTGGGAGGGATTGGGGGCAGGAGGAGAAGGGGACGACAGAGGATGAGATGGCTGGATGGCATCACTGACTCGATGGACGTGATTGAGTGAACTCCGGGAGTTGGTGATGGACAGGGAGGCCTGGTGTGCTGTGATTCATGGGGTCGCAAAGAGTCGGATACGACTGAGCGACTGAACTGAAACTGAACTGACAGCTACACATTACAGCAAAACAACCAAAAAAATAGGCACGTGACCCAAGTAACACAGAGGAGCAAGAGTGGGTTGATTGCCTCTGCCTGAGGGTCAGGGAAGGTATTGTTATTAAAAGATGATTCTGAAAGCTCGGGTGGAAGTTTCCCAGGCCAAAAAGAAGAGCAAGGACATTTGAGGCAGAGGGATCCAGCTTCGTGAAGACCCTTGGTTACAAAGTTCCAGAAATTGAAATGAAATGGGAATTTAATATCTGGAGACCTGCCCTGTCAATTCAGAGGTTGGTTGCACAGTCCCATGAGAGGATATATAAAAGTGCTTTGTTAGCTACAAAGTTTTACAAATACTGGGCTTATTATAGAAGGTACTGGGTACCCGAGTGGTGATTGATTGACCAATTTGGCACAAGCCGGTGGGAACAGTTCATAACACCTGCCTGAACCAAGACATGCTAATAGAAAGCCTACTGAAGTGAGTCTTTAACTTTAGGGCTCCCCTGACAGCCATTTGGATTCTGTTTGACTGTGAAAAGACTGATGGAGGGGATGGACAAGGCGGGAGGTCAGACTGACTTAGAACCAAAGGGTGATGGTCACCGGTGCTAGTGGTAAAGAACCTGCCTGCCGATGCAGGAAACACAGGAGACCCAAGTTCAATCCCTGGGGCAGGAAGATACCCTGGAGGAGGGCATGGCAACCCACTCCAATATTCTTGCCTGGAGAATCCGATGGACAAAGGAGCCTGGCGGGTTACTGTCAATATGGTCATAAAGAGTCAGACACAACTGAAGTGACTTAGCACTCAGTAGCACAAAATGAAGATGAAGTGGCTTGGTGGTAATTAAGTGAGCTAATGAAAGGAAGGCTATCTGGGTACCATTTGCCATTTTCAGGAATCAAAGCCTTCGCCAACAATGATGTCTGTTATTTGTGAGAACTTTTGGTTAAGTAGAATGAGGAAGATAGGTGAAAAAATGCATAGACCCTCCCCTCAAGGAGTCTGAGATTTGTAACAAAGTCTTGTGATATGATTGATAAGTGCCAGGTCCCAAACCCAATTCCTGATATCCACCCCCAAACTCATTTGTTTCCATATAAGTCAGTGGTGCCTCCATTCACCAAATTACTCAGGCCCTGGTCTGAAATTCAGTTCCACTCTTTCCCTCCCCTCCTCCCAGCATCCAATCCATCAATGAGTCCTATTGGCTCTTCCTCCAAAGGAAATCCCAGTCCTCCCATTCCTTAGACACCTGTAATGTTGTTTCCAGGCTTGCCTCTCCACAGCCCAGCAGCCAGATCAATCTTTCAAAATGCAAATCACATTATGGTTCCTACTCCTCTTAGCACCCCGCTAGACCATCATGCTTAGACCAAATCCAGATTCTTTGCAGTGGTCCTTCTAGGCATTATTTCACCCCTACTTTTTTTTTTTTTTTTTAAAGACTGCATCATTTGAGATTAGTTCCCTTCAGGGTTGAGGGGAATATATACATACTTAGTCATGTTTAACTCTTTGCAATCCCATGAACTGTAGCTCTCCAGGCTCCTCTGTTCATGGGATTCTCTAGGCAAAAATACTGGAGTGGAAGAATACCATTTTCTTCTCCTAGGAATCTTCCTGACTCAGGGATTGAACCCAGTTCTCCTGCAGTTTATTTCTTTACCTGCTGAGCTACCTGGGGATCAAACCCATTCCCTCTCCATTGGGAGTGCACAGTCTTAACCACTGGACTACCAGGGACATCCAACCCCTGCCAAGTGTTTAACCTTGGCTCTCGCCCTCCTTCACTGCACTCCATCCACACTTGCTTTCTCCTCCACCAGACTTATTCCCAGCCCCAGAGTTTTGCCTTTGCTGTTCTCTCTGCCAGAACCACTCTTTCCCGGACTCGCGTAAGGTCACTCCCTCACCACACCCAGATTCTGCTCAGAGATGCCTTCTCTGATGTAGCCACCCCTCCAGCTCTACTGTCTCCTTATCCAACTTTTTTTCATAGGAATAGCACAGTGCACCTATTAGGTGCTTAACAAATCATGTTTGAATGAAGGCATGCAAGAGAAATACCAGGGAAGGAGTACACATATCTGAATGGAGAGCAGGATGTTTCAAGCAGAGGAAATATACAAATCAAGGCAGAAAGAGGTGCAAGGGTATGGCACATCGATGGCAGGGGAGGCAACTCAGTTATGAAGTTCACGTGCACCCATGGGGTGGTAGTGAGATGCCAGGCAAGGCGGATCATGGAGGACCCTGTGCATCATGCTGAGGACCAGATCTTCAGCTGCAAGGAGGCATCTCACATCATGGAAGGTGACTGCCAGGAGTAGTAAAGGGGCTCCTGGAGAGAGAGGTCAGCTGAGCCTGAAGCTGAAAGAACCTGGGGTTCGGGGTGGTCACAAGAGTTTGCAAACCTTATGGCAATGTCATGTCCATCTCCAGTTGCCCATGCCCCTCTCCCCGGTCTGTTTTTTCCTGTTGCTCTACAGGTTGATGATTTTGTTCTTCATCTTGAGTTCCAGCTCCTCAGACAGAAAGTAATTAATTTGACTGACTCCCATTTTCTTTGTTAAAAGGGGGCCCACTTTAAAGGCCAGCTGGCAGCCAGGACGCTTCTCTCATGAGTCTAGTGTTCCTGCCTGATTCAGTTAGCTGTGGCCTGGCTGGAAAGGAAGTCACATGGCATGAACAAGGCTGCTTGGCTGCCCTGCACCCTGCAGGGATCATGGACAGGGCGGTTCCTTTAGCAGAGGAAGTGGGACCCACCACACCCCCGAGGCTAGCTAGTACAGTAAGCCCCCCACATATGAACTTTCCAGTTGCAAACTTGCAAAGATGTGAACGTGCATGCCATCAGGGTCAGGCAGGAGTGACATTGCAGCTTGCCCTCTGTCTCCAATCGCTGACAGTCCTTCAGCTCTGTCATCTCTCACCTCCTCTCCCTCCTCCAATCAGTCACACTTCTTGTCCATTCACTCGATTCCAGCCCCTGTATACCAGCTATGGTACTGTACTATTGTACCTTTCCAGGTACTGTACTATAAGATTAAAAACCATTTCTTTGTTTTCTGTATTATTTGCATGAAAAGTATTATAAACCGATTGCAGTACAGTACTAAATAGCTGATTGGGTTAGTTGGGTACCTAGGCTGTGTTGGACTTGTGGACAAACTGGACTTACAAATGTGCTCATGGAACAGAACTCATTCATATGTAGGGGACTTACTGTGCTATATGCATATATGTTCCCCTAGACACAGCTAATCCTAAAACTAAACATGAAGTGGGGATTGTTTTAAGTCTCCCAAGTATTTGCCCTGAGCAGAGCCCCCAGGCTTTCTTTATTTCAATTTCCTCTTTCTGTGTAACCTGGAAGGCTCATGGCTGAATGGCAGAGAGACATAAAGGAAGTGAGCCCGTGTGAGGACAGCCAGAGATTACCCACAGGTACGAGGAGGACCAGGCTTCCCTGGTGGCTCAGTGGTAAAGAATCTGCCCGCAATGCAGGAGACTTGGGTTCAATCCCAGGTCTGGGAAGATTCCCTGGAGAAAGAAATGGCAACCCACTCCTGTACTCTGGCGTGGGAAATCCCATGGACAGAGAAGCCTGGTGGGCTACAGTCCATGAGGGTCACAAAAGAGTTGGACACGACTGAGCGACTAAACAACGAGAGGGGACAGCAGAATGACCCCAGTCAGTAAGGACACTCCTGGCTCCGAGAGAGAGAAAGCCCCCACTGGCACAAACAGTAAGGACCCTCTGGAGGTCATAGGACAGGAAGCCCAGAGTTAAGCTGGGCCCAAGGTTGTAACAATCAACGCCCATCATGCCATCAGGGGCCTGGGCTCTACTCTCCTCTCTGCCCTGGGATCAGCAATCCTCAGCTAGCCCGAGTCATCTTCAGCTTGGCGGATATCTGCAGCTGTCCTGAGCTCCATGGATGGACAGAATAAGATCCAGAAGAGGAAGAGGAACCCCTCCTCCTGTGACTCCCTTAGATGAGAGGAGAGATTGTCCCAGAAGTTTCCCCCAAAGTCTCTGCCTGCTCTCTCATTGGCCCGACGTGGTTCACAAGACCCTTTCCATTGTCTAGGGGAAGTGGGATGACCCTCAGATCAAGCTAGAGGGTGGAGGCCATCTTCCTCTGAAACAGGTCTCTTTGTCAAGGAGAGATGGATGTCTGAACTGGTTCAGGTTCTCTTGGGAAGCAAAATGGGGATGCACACCAATTCTGGGAAGACGCCTAGGTTCTACTGCACCCTAGGGACCATTCCAGACGACAACAGAGACCAAGACACCAAGAAGGATGGGGCACAGGAATTGTCAAGGTGGCAGTCCTGTGCAAAGACGTGCATAGGTGGGGAGGCCCATACCCTGCTTTTAAATCCCAGCTCTGCCGCCCACCAGCTGATACCTCCTCCCAGAACCTCAGTTGGCGCCCTACAAAACGCATTTGGGTATCTGTTCTGACTCTATAATGATCTCAAATGCAAACAAAATAATGGAGGCAGAACAGCTTCCCCGCCTGGTGGAGAAGCCGGTTATTATTCATGAGACAGAGACAGAAAGAGAGTGTCCGCCGAGTCAGAACGAAGGGCAAGCCAGGGACGAAGGCTGGGGGTGGCTTGCTGGCGCCTTGAGGGAGGTGTGAATGGTAGGCAGTGCCAGGTCACGCTGCCCCTCAGGGACACCAATGCCCTTCTCAACCTTGCAATAGCCCTGTGTGCAAGAAGGCACCCAATAACAAAGAAAATAAGTTCAGGAGACCCAAGCAGAAGGTTGTACTCTTAGTGACTTTCCACCAACCCAGGGACTGTGCTGGTGTCGCTGGCAGGGGTCTTTATCTCTGCCATGGAGGGCTCGATCTCCTTAAATCAGTACTCTAGGGGCGTCTGCAGACGGTGGGGAAATAGCTTCACCCTGATCCATCGCAAACCCACCGATGGATCAGTGAAGCGGGGCAGGCCTCCCTAATCCAGACTTTAGTTGTGTGTGTGTGTGTGTGTGTGTGTGTGTGTTTAATTTTGAGGCTTTCTTTAAAAAAATTTCAGTTAATTGGACTGCTGACTTGGCAATGGGGACGCAGACTTTAAGAGAGAAAAAGGCAGGCAGACAAAAGGCGGCGCGACTCCACGTCCCGGAGCGGGGCGCCTAATCAGCTCATTTCAGCTTGCGTGACCGGAAGGTGCTTCCGCACACCAGCGCAGCCGCGCTTGTCACGAGGCCGAAGCAGCACCGCTCCCCGGGTAAGGCATGACCTTCTGCTGAGCGCTGGTGGTTGGCGTCAGGACTCATATCCCTGATCTGGACCTTAGCTGTCTTATCAGTTAAAGAAGATTGTGGTGCCAGGTTTAGGGCTACCTTTCTGCAGCCACGGGCAGAAGTTGGTTCTCCAAATAGCAACAGTGGAAGATAACCCGAGAATCCCACTGGCCAAAGCATCCAAGAGCTAAGGCACGTGCTCGGATTGGAGGGCCTGGGCCCAGTGCCCCACCCATCACAGTTACCAGTATTACCCTGGACAAGTCACTTCCTCTGTGATCTTGATGTCCCCTGTTCAAAGCAATGGGGTTCCTTAGATGGTCTCTGATTTCCTTTTCAGCTCAGCTCTGCACTGCTTCTTGGACTGAGAACAGTGGCTACTGGATCGGATGTTTCTAAGGGCTTTTTCTCACTCATCCCATGATTCTCTATAGAGTCAGGGCAGAAACACTCAGGAACAGACCTAGGGTCCTGAACCCACAAAGAAAACGAGCAGGAAAAGGCTAAAACGTGCCTTCAGCACTTAATGAAAAGCGCCCAGGGGATGATGTGCTGCGGGGGAGAGCTAGAAAATGCATTTTTGTAGGTGGTTCAAATGTAGGATTCCGAAGGATCCAGGATGGGGAATGTAGAAGCCTAGATCTAATTCACAGTTCTGCTGTGAGCACTTTTTTTTTTTTTTAAGGCCTCATTGTGGCCCACCCTAAGCCGAGAAAAATAATATCTACCTCACAGGGCTACTGGGTGGATTCGATTAGGCAAGTGTGTAAAATGCTTGATACGGGGCAAATACCATTTCTTTTCTCATCCTGTGCCAACCAAAGCACCATTACCATCCAGCTTCTCAGGAGACCTGAGTTCTGGCAAGCAGGGAAACCTCGTCATTTTGAGCAGGGAGTTTAAGCTTCCCGAATGGGAGGGGCAGCTGGCTACGCAGTTGCAGTTCATTTGGCTCCAGAGTTGCCATCTCCTTGAGCTTTCTCTCTCTCCCTGTTAAAGCTCTTCCTAGAGCCCACTGGCCCAGGCCTGGTCTCAGACAAACCCTTCTCCTATGAAGCAGCTGGGATGGGCCAGAGTATGCAGGCGGAAGTTGGCTAAGTCCTAAGGGAGGACAGAGAGTGAACCGAGATGACAGCAACCAGGACTCTTTTTCTCCTCTGCTCTCAGCAGGAGAGCCACATGCTGTTGAAGGCAGCCACCCATCCCAGATGCTTGCTCTGTCCCCACCTCCCACCTTCTGGGTCAGCCCCAAGTAGCTATTACTGCCTCAGGCACGAGGCTCCTCCTGAAATTTCAATGCCCTAGAGGTCAAGCTTAGAGAGCCCCATTCCTGGAAGTCAGCCCCCAGGTTCACAGATGCCAGAGCTTCTCTGGGAAGCTGTTCTTCCTCCAGACAGTTGGTACCAGGAATGATGTCTTCTTCCAGGCAAGACCCTTCCTGACACACAGGATGCTGTGTTGCCCTCTCCTGGTTGGCGATGACCCTCCAGGACCGTAGCATTCCAGTTTCCATGCCAGTACAGCAAAGGTACCAGCAGTCCTGGACAGCAGTCCTTCTCTGCTTTCTTCTGGATGAAGGAAGACAGGACTGATGATTCGAGGTGGGGTGGGCAACTTGAAGGAGGATGGGAAGTCTCTGGGACTCTGTTTACCTGTTCAGTCATTTAATAAATGTTCCTAAGCACCTACTATATACTAGGTCTGTGCTGGGTATGGGAAAGTGACAGAGAAATACGGTGCAATTAAAAAGTCTTTTGCGGGAGATAGCACATGTGCAAATATGGCTGTCCGGGAAAATAAAAATGTGTTTTAAGAACAGACCAAATTTGGGAGTGCCAAGAAAGACGGGGAGGGACTTTGGTCCAGGCAAGTTGGAGAAGGTTGCACAAAGGGAGCTGAGTGCTTAGAGACAGTTCAGATTCTATTAAGAATAACAACTACCCCTATTTTATTCCCTGGAACAAAATTGGTTAAACACCCTGGGTTGGAACAGCTGTGCTGAGATAAAAATCCAGAGTCTGGCAAACAAGGAGCAAACTTCTAAAAGGGTTCCCAGGAATGTGAATCCAAATCCAGATCCAAGATTCAAAGATCTGTCTGCGGGGCATGCATGTGCACACAGCCCTGGATCGAGCAATGTCAGTAACTAAACCAAGACCTGTGTCTATTTGTAAAACGATTTGTACTACTGGGAATAGTCCCAGAGGGACGCTGGTCATCGATTGCTAGGAAACCAGCAATCCTGCTGGGCTTTCTGCTCCCTGCCACGTTTGCACATGTTTGTTTTCCCCAGGCTCCTGTCTGCTCTCCTCTCTAAACACACACGCAAACTCACCAGCATATGTTCCAGCTCTCATCCCCACATCCTCCTAAATAAAAATACCAGTGTGTACAAGACAATGGATGATATTGCCACAAATGGAGGCTCATGACTTCTACATTTTGCTTCTGTTTCCATGGCTGATCGTTAAAGCAAAGTATTTGCCTTGATGAGGACCCTTGGCAAAGGAAACATGGGCTTGCCTTGCTACAGGTAGGAATGCATTTTATAAATGTTGCATCTCACAGTAGGGGACTAAGCTTAGTGAGCACTTTGAAGTGTTATTGGTTCTGTGTTAGACCAAAGCCTTTCTTTCACTGGCTTTTAAAATCCAACTGTGACAAGCCAAGCACACGTATACATGCACAGATGTGTGCTTATTCCTTCAGGATCCCCTAGTGCAGCCAGAAGTTGGTTATTGGTCATGACATATATGCATACATTCATAAGACATACATTCTAATGTTGATACTCAAGGGTAAGGAAATGGAGAGAGTTCTTATCAATACATGAGGGATTTTCAGTAAATTCATTTCTGAAATGACACCCATCGTTATGAAACACCTGCTTGTCCATAACGCTGCACTGCATATCCTACAACTCAGGAAGAAGAAAGGCTTGATGCCTGAAAATGTAGACCTCCCTCTGATGAGCCACCTACCACATACAGTGGAGGAGGGCATGGCAACCCACTCCAGTATTCTTGCCTAGAGAATCCCATGGACGGAGGAGCCTGGGGGACTGCAGTCCCCCAGGTCTCAAAGAGCTGGACATGACTTAGCAGAGCACACAAATAACAGACCAGGGAGATGATCTGGTGTTCGGGAAGCACCACTGGGCTTTGGAATTAGAGAAATCTGGATCCAAGTTACAATTCTCCTGTTTATTAGTTCTGTGTCTTAAGACAGATATTTTCACTTATCTGAGGCCTCAGTTTCTTCACTTTAAAATAGACATAATAGGACCTCTCTTATAGGGTTATTATGATGAAGACAACACAAGATAACTCAAGCAAAGCCTCAGGCAGTGGGTCCTCACCCTGATGGTGCTCAATGAATGTGAGTTTCTGTCCGCTTCTTCTGCACTCTGTATGGTGCTCCCAGTAGCCTCTCCTTCCTTTGTCATATCCACTGCTTCTTTCTCCTTGGGAGTACTTGCTAGGGCACAGTTAAAACGGCATCGGAGAGAACCTCTGATCCCCTTTAAGTTCTTTATTCCAGAGTCTCAAGCCACAGGTTCACACGTCTCTTTCCACTAAACTTCTTTTCACTCTACCTTCCCAAGGTCTTGGGGACGTTAGTGCTCAAGCCCTGTTTTTCCCTTCCCTGAATATCATAAATGCTAATTTTCTGTATTGAAAATTTGCTGTCAAATGTATTTAATCAACTTGAGAATCCTTGGGGGCCTGAGTTGGTGCCAAAGTCACAGTTCCCTTAGTCACTTCCTCTACTGTCTGAAAAAGAACTTGGTCTCCAAGGTGATTTCACTTTCTCTGATGTGAAAAGGATGTCAATGTTACACAAATGGCGTGCTTGCTATCGATCTGTTTGCTCTTTGAGGATTTCTGCAAAAAACGGGTTTGGGTTTATATTTTTAGCAAATGTATGATTCTTTCTGCCTACACACATGTCCACCTGTCTGTCTGTCTCTCCGTCTGTGAGTGCAGTCACCCCAAATCCAAGGAAAGCTTTCTTTGCCTTGACTAGACAGGTCTAGTCAACTTAAGAACTTCATGCTGAGGAAATCATTTCAGGTCTTTGGTAAATGAAAAATGACAATTTAGGGCTATGATCTTTAATCGTCATATTTTCTACACATGAAGTCACTTGAATCATTTGTAGTCAGTTTCCTGAGTTGGAATTTTACTGAACGATACACCATTTTCCATACTGTCTTATGTTTTTTTTAATCTTTGCTTATGTTATTTTCTTTTTCTAAGATATCATTTCTCATTCATTCACTCATTCTTCATTTGCTCAAAAATAGTTCTTATATACCTGTTCTAGAGAAGGTGCCATGCTGAGTGTTGGGATTCACTGATGGGCAAAAACAGTTTCTGTCCCTTTGGTGTTATCTTAAAAGCAATAGAAATCTTTGAACCACTTTAGGGAGTGTACTGGATACGATTCGATGATTAGATGGGAAAGAGCATTTTGGCAACAGAGAGGAGACTAGATTGAAGAGGACATGTGTAGATTGGGAATTTCTTCTATTGACCATGATAGAAAAATTAGCATAGAACTAGTCCTCTGCCATAAAGAAATGTATAACTGGATAGAATATGTAAGCAAACTGCTTTCTGGCAGTGGCGATGGGCAAGACAAGACCAGGATGCCTGAGAAAAGAGAAAATCATGAGATGAGGCCTCGTGTTCTTCAGTGCTCTGTCTAGGGACAATTTTCTGTGATGTGGGAAGTCAGAGCCCATACAAAGCATGATACCCCCATTGACCTAAGCAGGTAGGATCTGACTTGGAAACTATTGAAATGACTGGAAACTGTGGGGCAAGCCATCACAGAGGGGGGTCCCCAGAACTCTGTGGTGGAAAGTCTGGGATGGGACTGCGTAGGGCAAGACTACATAAAGCTTACCAAGAAGGTTGTTACAAGGTTGAGAGTGGGGGACTTCCCTGGTGGTCCAGTGGTTAAGACTTCTCCTTCCAAAGTAGGGGATGCATGTTTGATGTCTGGTCATGAAGCTAAGATACCGTGTGCCCTGTAACCAAAAAACTAAAACGTAAAGCAGAAGAAGGGTTGTAACAAATTCAATAAAGATTTTTTTCTTAATGATCCACATTTGTAAAAAATTTTTTAAAAAATGACTGAGAGTGGAGTGGAATTACAAGAGGTTGAGTGGTTCTAGAACATAAGGAAGTTCCAGCCCAGCCAGAGGGCAGAGACCTTGTTGACACCGGACAATCCTCTTAAAGGCCATGCCTTAGAAGTAGGACCATGTCTTATGGCAGAGGTCAGCAAATTATGGCTCTTGTATATATAATTGATAAGCATAGTCACCTATGTTTGTAAAGTTTTATTGGAATACTTCCATGCCTGTTTGTTTACAATGACAAGACTATTTGCTACAGAGACCATATGGCCCACAAGCCTAAAATATTTATCTGGCCCTTAAGAAAAAGTTTTCTGACCTTGGTTCTAGGGTCAGGACTATTCAAGACCTGTTCCAATAAAGCCTGAAAATAAACTTCAACAAGATCCACGGGAGATTTTGCAATTTGATTCCTATGAAGTTAGAGGAGCTTAGAAAACACCTTGTCCTTTCACAGAACATCTCTCACCCCACAAAAAGCATGAAGCCAACCAAGCCTCTCAAAGTTCAAGGCCATCTGCCAGAAATTGAACAGTGTGCTGGAACAAAGTTTAAAATTTTCAGAGAAAGATGACAGACCCTAGCACCTCCATGACACATCATTCATATTGCCCAGAATATAATAAAAATAACTAGACATGAATAGAAATGGGAAAATCTAATCCATTAGCAAAAGAAAAATACTTAGGAGAAAGAGACTCCAAGAAGACTCAAATTTTGAATTTAGTAAAGGCTTTAAAGTTTATTTTATAAACAGTGTACCATGGAAAATACGATCCTAATGAGCTAATAGACTAGTAGAGAAAAGGAGGCTAAAAAGAGTGAATACGGGAAGACCAGTTAGAAATCTACTGCCAAGACACTGGAGAGAGAAGGTGATAGATTACAGTGGGATGGTAGTTTTGCAATCTGGAGATAAGTAATGAATTCAAAAGAGTTTTAGGAGGAATACGTAACAGAATTTGTTGATGGGCTAGCTGTGGAGATAATGGAGTGGGATGTGTAAAGCAAAACCCTCAGGTTTTTCGCCTGAAAATGAGATTGCTGTTGACACCATCCAGTGAGTTGGCAAACCCTGGAAAAGTAGGTTTTAGACAAATTGTATTAAATTTTGGATATCTTCTGTTTCTCTTCTCAAGAATTCTCCATTATTATTTAAGGCTCAGCTCCAAATGCTCCTTCCGTCTTAGCTTCAATACTCGCACTCTCACCCAGGCAGAACTGTTCACTCTCAGTATTCCCTGAGACTCTTATTATAGCTCGTCATTCCCTCTTACAACATCTATTTGCACTTAGACAGTTTAGATGATAGTGTAGACCCAGAGCTCCTTGAATGGCAGGGACCATGCCACGTTCATCTTTTTGCTTTTGACTCTTGACATTGTACTTAGCACCTGGTAGGTACCGAGTTGATATGGAATGAACAAACACATAAATAAATGAATGAATGAATGTGGTTTCTTAGATCATTCCGTGAGACTTGGGACAGGAAACTATTTCTAAGATTAAGGGCAGGGGTTTGGGAATCAGATAGAACTGAGACCAGGGCATGATTTCCCACTAACTTGCCAAGAAATTGAATAAATGACTCAACATTTGTAAAATGGAGACCAAAAGTGACCACTTTATGTATAGTAAGTGAGTTATTCTTAGAAAGTGTTCAGCAAAATACCTATCCCACCAAAGCTGCCCAGTAAATGTTAGCTAATATGATGAAGGGTTGGAGGTTGCAAAAGCAGCTAATCAAGAAGGGTTTTAGCATAGAACACCTAGAAAAGATAATTTCAGGAAGACCCTTCAATATCTGTCCCTCCCCTGTGCTCATACAACGTGAGGACACCTCTCATGGACCAATACGTTTCCTTGTCCAACAGCATCTGCAAAGACGTGCTTATGGGAGTAACTTAGGGGAACATGGAGACTGGATGTGTTTAGGAGAATAACTGCTTCTATTCACATAGGTCATGAAAGGAAAGATTAAAGGACACTTGAAAGTCGCTGGTTAGCTCACATGGAAATACCAAGTGCCCACAAGTTCAGCAAAGGCTCTCCCTCAAAGATGACTTTGAACAGCATCCTAGCTCCACAGTCCATTCCTACAAAAATGGGGTGTTTGGTGTGGCCACGAAACTTCCAGTTAGCAGAGTATATTTTGTTGCACTTCACAAAAGTTTCAACTTTTACTGAAGCAGATAAAAGAGGACTCTCTTAATTTTCTGAATTTAAATGTCCTTTAAATCTTTTTAGGGCTTGCCTGGTGGCTCAATGGTAAAGAATCTGCTTGACAATTTAGGAGACGTGGGTTTGATCCCTGGGTTGGGAAGATCCCCTGGAAAAGGAAATGGTAACCCACTCCAGTATTCTTGCCTGGAGAATTCCATGAACAGAGGAGCCTGGGGGCCTACAGTCTCAAAGAGTTGAAGGCAACTTAGCGACTAAACAACAACAGAAACTCTAAATAAATAATTGTATCTTCAATGACCTCTAAATATGACAAGGTCACAGCGACCAGAAAGAAATTGGCTCTAGCCTCATTCCAACTCTCAGATCATCCCACTAGCTCAGTGCCGGGCCAAGCTGGATGGAGAGGCAGCCAAGCCTACGCCATGTCAGTCCCACAGCATCCCTGCCCCCATGTCCTCTGCCCCTCCAGGAACTTCAGTTATTCAGTTCCTTGGGCAATTGCTTTCTGATAGTGTCCCCTCTCCCCAGGTCTCTGCTCCAAGCTCAAGACTGGATGACAGTCTTTTATTAATTTGGCTGTGCCAATTGCTAGTTGCAGCATAGAGGATCTTAGTTGTAGCATGCTGCTGCTGCTGCTAAGTCACTTCAGTCGTGTCCGACTCTGTGTGACCTCAGAGACGGCAGCCCACCAGGCTCCTCTGTCCCTGGGATTCTCCAGGCAAGAACACTGGAGTGGGTTGCCATTTCCTTCTCCAATGCATGCATGCAGGATCTAATTCCCTGACCAGGGATTGAATCCAGGCCCCCTGCATTGGGATCTCAGAGTCTTAACCACTGGACCACCAGCGAAGTCCCTGGGTGAGCACCTTCTAACCCCTTAACCTCTGGCTATGCCCTTTACCTTAGTTACTAAGCTTATCTATATCATGATAAAATGCCTAAAAAAACCAGTGTTTCCTATTGCTGAGGCATCCCATTGCAGAAATAGGCAGCTATTAACCTCAAATTATCCAAACAAGTATCTTTCCCAGGTGCTATTTTGAACGTAACCAAGGGATTCCTTCTCACTAGCCTTCATGAATGCCCAGAGGATTGGTAAAGCATTATCCCTGGGTGTGTCTGTGAGGGGGTTTCTGGAAGAAATCAGCATTTGAATCAGTAGGGTGAGTAAAGACCACCCTCACCAGTGTGAGTGGGCATCATCCAACCCATTCAGGACCCTCGTGGGACAAAAAGGCAAAGGAAGAGCAGATTCTGTCTTTCTCTTCTTGAGAGACATCCATCTTTTCCTGCCCTTGGAAATCAGAACCCCTGGTTTATTCAGGCCTTAGGATGACAGGTCTGACACCATGCCCACCTCACCTCCAGTTCCCAGGTGTTTGACTTCAGACTGGGAGTTACGCTGCCAGTTTCCCTGGCTCTCACGCATTTGGACACAGACTAAATTATACCATCAGTTTTCTTGGTTCTCCAGCTTGCGAATGTCAGATTTTGCACCCGCTCAGCCTCCATAACTGTCTGAGCCAATTCCTTTGCTACATCTCTGATATCTATCTATCTGTGCGTGTATGTATAAACATCCTATTTGTTCTGTTTCTTTGGGAGAACTCTGACTAATACATACCCTGTATACAGTAACAAACAAATCTTCTCCCCTTGCCTCTCAAAGAATAGCTTCCTTTCCTTCCTTCCCTGGGCAGTCTCACTTTCCACTCCCTGAGAATATGTCATGGTATGTTCCAAACTAAAAGTTTCATTCCTAAGAGATTTTGGTGTCAGCTTTTAATACAATGATATATATTTTCCTTATTTCACTAAGATTTGGATTATTCTCTCCAAATTGGAGAAGGGGTGCTCTCCAAACCCCATTCATCTAATCAGCCACAGACCCAAAGCATTAACAGACCTAGATTGGGGAGAGTTCCAAGCAAAAGTTGGGGAATTATGGATTAGGTAACCAAGCCCATTCTGTGCCATCACTCCCACCACCTCCAGAGACATCTGGAACTAGTGTGAAATTGTATTGGAAAGAAAGAGGATAAGTACATGAGGCATAGACCTTGGAGCAGACAGATCCAGGTTTGGTCTTTAACTCTGTCTCACTGATAATCAGAAATGAAGATAGTAGCGGATAGCTCACAGAGTCATTGAGAGGATTGGGATGGAAATGTATTGGAAGCCCCCAGCCCCTACTCGACGTGTGGTAGGTGCCTCCCCTTTCATTCAGTGTCAGCAGTGGGCATTTCAGTTATGTCTCAGAGTCTCCGAAGTCCCATTGACAGTCATGTCTCGGTAAAGCCAGATCTGAAGGGTCACTCAGCTGTACTTCCCAATCAGCGCAGCCCCTGGTCGGCCTCAACCATCAGTGCCCCCTGGTGGTGAGGAACAGATGTACCTCCTGGTGATGCTTCCGGTGTTCAGCCAGGTTGGTCATTCCTTCCTTTCAGACCCCGCCTCCATGGCCCATCAACTCCTTCCACACAAAGCGCAGAAGATGGAGCGTCCGTGTGGAAATGATCTGCACTACCGAAACTAGAAGGATTTGATATATTAGGTTGATGGTCTCCGAACTGGCAGCCGCAGGCAAGTGCACATCTCTTTATGTGCTCTTCTTGAAATATCACCTCCCTTAAGCTTCTCCTATCTCAAGGTAGATAGCCATTCATTTTGCTTAGTCACTCCAGGCTTCCATAGTCATTCTTTTCAAATGATTCTCACCCATCACATACACGCTGCCCGCCTCCCCCCGCCCCCGCCACACGCGCGCACACACACACACACACACACACACGCTAAAATAATCCTTTTGCCCTCTTTAAGCTGTAAACTTACTTACGATGGAAACTGTGTCATTTTTTGTGTAGAACCAAATTCAACTCAAATAACAGTGTCTCCAACTAAAGCCATTTTCCACCCATAGGAAACTCTCCAAGGCAGCTGAAAGCATCAGCCTCCAATTTGAGAAGTATTTCCTCCAATTTGTGAAGCGTCTCATTGAGGCTTCATGGCCACCCTATATAATTCTCCCGCTGGTCCTTACTGCCTGTCAGCAGTGCCACCCAATTTATCTACTAGATTACTGGTTCGTT